>OY755246.1:21540883-21930883 GCA_963576725.1 Azorinus chamasolen | reverse complement strand
TCCCTACATTTGACGTGTTTCATAAACACTTGAAATATACAAAAGTCATTTGTTTATATATATGCTGAAAAGTAGTATATCTCAAAAAGCCCCATCCAATTACCGTTTATAATGACAAAACATCCAAGTGTTTCATATCGGCGATCCCGGTTTTACTCCCCGATGTTACAGTTTTATTCGGTTTGTGTTTTAGTTTCGTAACTGTTCGCCCTATTCGCGATTCTCCGGCCACTTCCGAGAAAGCTATTACGAAAACAATGATGGGATTGGGTGATCATTGGCAAAACGCGGAAGAATTTAACGGAAAAGGTCGATAATATTGTGTTGTAGAACAAAAACTATCAGTATTGATGAAATCGGTTTATTTGTATCACAGGGACATTTTTCGATATAAGTTCAAATTAGGAACCTTCATAATAATGATTGAGCATTATTATAACAGATACCAAGTTTTATGATATTATTGAAAATATACGATCATTGTAGGGACTTCCTCTTTAACGAAAAGTAAGAGATTGATGGTTTAAGTTAAGATTTGTTTTCTTGTTGTGCTTTCAACTTTTATCAAGGTGTACTGTATTCGTTTATTGTTCTGTTACTTTTAGAATCTGGTGTATAAATCATCAAATTCACCATATGCTTTCATTTTATTTAGTTGAATGCGTTTGGCAGCTGTGCTCGCTTATAGGCTGTGCCTATTTCATATTAATAGTGATAATAATAATAACGATAATAATACTACTAATAACTATAATAACAATAGCGATAATAATAATAATAATAATAATAATAGTAATAATAATAATAATAATAATAACAATAACAATAATAATAATAATAATAATTAAAAAATAGACTAATAACAATAGATCTGATAATTATATAGAGAATAATAGGTTAGTGTCGTAGATGGGACGCTTTATCCGACGAGGGGAGAAAACGTTGAGGCGAGGCTTGCCGAGCCTCAACTGTTTTCTCTCCGAGTCGGATAAAGGCGTCCCATCTACGGCACTAACCTATTATTCGATTTATCCAGTCAATATAGTTAAATGTCTTTTTTATAGACTCATAACACTCTTGAAATAATTTACATTGAAAATGCAGTTTTTCGATCAACGGATCCCTCCCTTTTCACTTCTATTTAGACGTAAATAGATCTAATGAGCTACCGCAGAGGAATATAGTTTCGATGCTTGTATTACTAGATGGTTGAAATTGAAAAATAAGATGATTTGAATCGAGGGTCGAGAAGTTATTTCAAACAGACATGGTCTATATTCTTTGGTCAAATTCGAGTTACGTAGTCTCGGTTTCTATTTTTAGATTCTACCTAACGTCACTCAGAAATCGATGGAACTGAACAGGCTATATTTAGGTTTACGACTATCACCGCCCCTGTAAGAGTTTATCAATCAAATAATCATGAGAGTGAAAAGAAAACATTTACTATTTATCTGTCAATCTTTGCTTCCAGGTTTGATTTTATCAAAAACGGGTTTTGCCAGCGGTGGATTAAATTAATAAAAGTGATAAATCAACGTTATTTTGTATGTGGCCTCAGTGGCGTAATCGGTAAGGGCGACGTCTCTAGAGAGATTAGAATTAGTTTTTGTAGGATCAGGCGCGGGTTCGAATCCAGCTGTAGCCAATTATTTTTATTTTTTCTCATTTGAATAATGCTTCTGGTGACCAAATATATCTGTTAGATCTATTCCATCAACATGTTTATGAATATTTACAGAAAACTAAAATAGTTCCATGGTTATAGAATCATTACGCCTATCTACTAACCTAATAAACCTTCCACTACCGGAAGTAACCTAATAAACCTAAGTTTATTTGCACCCCCTTTATTATGTCACTAGAGAAGCCTGGTGACTGGATAAAATAATATACTAATAACAATTATAAAGATCTGATAATTATAACATTAATAATAATAATAATAATAATAATAATAATAGACTACTTAAACAAATAATAGATCTGGTAATAATAATAATAATAAGAGATCGAATTATAATAATAAAATAAGTCTAACAATAATAATAATAATAATAATAATAATAATAATTAAACAAGAGAGTCGTCACGGGTGACAAATGCCCCCAAAGTGTTTGACACCGAAATGCATTTTGGCGGAAAAACAATACCATGTAATGCAGGTGTAACATGAAATTTTGATGCTGTTAAAAATGACACAGGAGTCAATTCTTAACATTAGAAACAGAACCTTTGACGATTATGATAGCTAAGAAAAGAACCAAGGGTCAAAACTTAGTTATAAAGGACCCTAAGTCATTCTCAACGTTAAAAAGGACCCAGGGTTGATTGTCAACGTTAAAAACAGATCCTGGGTAAATTCTTAACGTTTTAAAAAAACCCGGGTCAAATTTCAATATTTAAAAAAACATACTGTGTTGATTGTTACTGTTTAGTTGATTCTTAACGCTTAAGAAAGACCCTATGTCGATCCTTAACGTTAAAAACATACCCTCAGTCAATTCTAAATGCATGGTCAAAGTTTCATGTAACACTGGCTCTTAGACAGCTGCAACAGAAGTTACCTAATATGGATCTACATTCTTTGCATAAGCATGTATAGCATCAGATTTAGGTAGTGTTGTAAGCGAGCAATGAAGACCCAGTAGCTCCTACAGGAGCTGTCTGATATGGGTCTATATTGTTATAATGCTGTAATTCATCTGAAAGTTCTAACACTGCAAGTATTTGAACAGCATGTCCTACCCATGTATGAATAGTATTTAGAGCTCTTTATAATGTCTGATTCATGCTAATGTAGTAGCAAACAGTGTAGACCCTGTAGTTTGATTTGGGTCTACACTGTTTGCCTATGCATACCTGTCCAATACTTACAAATTACAAATTTGAAATATGTAACTGATAAGGTATAGGAGATATGCTCTGGACAAGCCTTTAGTAAAACCAAGGTCAAAGGTCAAGGGCACATTGACCTGAAAATGGTACGCGACACTCCCCCATCCCAAGATGAACTCACACACCAAATTTAGAATCCGTAGCTGGTAAGGTATAGGAGATATGCTCTGGACAAGCTTTTTGTATCTGGTAAGGTATAGGAGATATGCTCCGGACTGTTAAATTGAGGTCAAAGGTCAAGGTCAGTGATCTGAAAATGGTACACGACTCTCCGCCATCCCAAGATGAACTCACAAACCAAATTTGGAATCCGTAGCTGGTAAGGTATAGGAGAAATGCTCCAGACAAGCTTTGTGTAAAATCGAGGTCAAAGGTCAAGGTCACAGTGACCTGAAAATGGTACGCGACACACCGCCATCCCAAGATAAACTCACACACCAAATTTGGAATCAGTAGCTGGTACGGTATAGGAGATATTCTCTGGACAACCTTTTTTGTAAAATCGAGGTCGAAGGTCAAGGTCAAGGTCACAGTGACCTGAAAATGGTACGCGACATTCCTCCATCCCAAGATGAACTCACACACCAAATTTGGAATCCGTAGCTGGTAAAGTATAGGAGATATACTCCGGAAAGCTTTTTGCAGCTGGTAAGGTATAAGCTTTTTGTAAAATCAAGGTCAAAGGTCAAGGTCACAGTGACCTGAAAATGATACGCGACACTCCGTCATCCCAAGATGAACTCACATACCAAATTTTGGATCCGTAGCTGGTAAGGTATAGGAGATATGCTCCGGACAAGCTTTTTGTAAAATCGAGGTCAAAGGTCAAGGTCAAGGTCAAGGTCACAGTGACCTGAAAATGGTACGCGACACTCCGCCATCTCAAAGTGATCTCACACACCAAATTTGGAATCCGTATCTGGTAAGGTAGAGGAGATATGCTCTGGACATGCTTTTTGTAAAATCGGTCAACGGTCAAGGTCAAGGTCACAGTGATCTGAAAATGGTACGCGACACTCCTCCATCCCAATATGAACTCACACACCCAATTTGGAATCATTGGCTGGTAAGGTATAGTTGATATACTCCGGACAAGCTTTTTGTAGCTGGTAAGGTATAAGTTTTTTTTTTAAAATCGAGGTCAAAGGTCAAGGTCAAGGTCACAGTGACCTGGAAATGGTACGCGACACTCCGCCATCCCAAGATGAACTTACACACCAAATTTGGTATCCGTAGCTGATGTGACAAAGGAAATATACTCCGGACAAAAGGTACACATACCCACACACCCACCCACCCACACACGCACACACGCACGCACGCACACACACACACACACACACATAAAACATAAACACGTGTGAATTTTAACAAATACGACGTTTGTTTGATTGGTGGGTTTTCTGAGTATTTTGCATAAACGAGTGTGGCTTTAGGTGGACCATAATCACGTGACTATATACAAGTTTGTCATTGCTCAGTGGGCGGGGCTTATAAACTCAGACTGTTGAAAAGTAGGCCAATCATTAAATCGGTTAGAGCTTATAAAATGCAGTCTTCGAAAATAAGACGGCCTAAAACGCTTCGCTTCGCTCGCGTTATCGGCCGTCTTATTTTCGAAGACCGCAGTTTATAAGCTCTATTCTATACAAAGAGACAGTGGAAAGAGACAGTGGAAAATGCAATAACAAGGCTAGAAACACGGGAATGGCAAAACCAAATGCAACTTGACAATGACTTTGATTATTTCAAAGTCTGACATACACAATTTGAGCCGTGTGTTCTGTATCAGATGTTTAACAATACATCTCAAAGACTAAGATGTGTCCCGAACTGTTCTTATGTGTAACGCAACTTGTCAATTGTGTAGCAAGAAATATGATGATGAACGGACACATATAATAACTGATTGTTCTGCTACTGATAGCAAACGGAAGCATTTATATGCAGAATTGGTAAAACATTTGGGCTCAGACTTTATATATTTTGAACTTAATGGTCTTGGTAACAAACATGTTTTTCTACGTATACTATGTGCACCAATTGAACCTAGAACAGCGTCTGAGTGCGAGTTCTTGACTCTTACACATAATTCACTCACTCACTCACTCACTCACACTCACTCACTCACTCACTCACTCACTCACTCACTCACTCACTCACTCACTCACTCACTCACTCACTCACTCACTCACTCGATCACTCACTCGATCACTCACTCGATCACTCACTCACTCACACACTCACTCACTCACTCACTCACTCACCCACCCACCCACTTACATACTTACATAGTATACTCTACAAACTGTCTTCCTCACTCACTCACTTATTTACTTCCTTCCTTCCTTCCTTACTTCATTCTTTCCTTCTTTCCTTACTGACTTGCTGACTGACTTACTCACTCACTCACTCACTCACTCACTCACTCACTCACTCACTCACTCACTCACTCACTCACTCACTCACTCACTCACACTCACTCACTCACTCACTCACTCACTGAGGTTACTCTACAAACTGTCTTACTTACTTGCTTACTTACATACTTACTTATATTTTTACTTACTTACTTACTTACTAAATTACTAATTTACTTACTTACAACTTACCTACATACTATCTTACTCACTAATTCACATACTCACTAATACAATAACTTACTTACTTATTTACTTAATTCCTGATTGCTTACTGAGTCACTAACTTACTCGTTCACTCACTCACTCACTCACTCACTCGCCTGCACACCCACTTACTCATTTTCTTACTCACTTACTTACTCACTTACTTTCTTACTTACTTACTTAATTACTCATTTACTTACTCATGCACTTAGTCACTCACTCACTCACTTATTCACTCACTCAAACACTCACAGACTCACTCACTAACTCACTCATTTACTCACTTACTCAGTTACTTGCTCACTTTCTTACTCATTTCCTTCCTTTCTTCATACCTTCTTTCCTTACTTACTTTTACTTGCTTACTTAATTAATTAATTACTCGTTGACTTACTTTCTCACTTACTTACTTATTCACTCTCTCACTGACTCACTTTATCACTTACTCACTGACTCACTCACTTTATCACTAACTCACTCATTCACTCACACCGGCGGACGTGGTCGTGTGGCTAACGCACTCGACTGCAGTACCAGGCGTCACGGGTTCGATCCCCCGCCGGACCAAGTCCTTCGGACGAGACTATAAACCGAAGTCCGATGTATCAGTGCTTTACACTGGGCATCTAAAAGAACCAGAGAAATTCAGTCGCGCCCGGGTTTCTCTGTATCCTCTCCCCTCTCTCTGGGGCGTCCAAATGGCCCGTAGTGTGCGGAAACGGATGTTAATCAACACAAACAAACAAATCATTCACTCTCTCACTTACTTTCTTACTTACTTACTTAATTACTCATTTACTTACTCATGCACTTAGTCACTCACTCACTCACTTATTCACTCACTCAAACACTCACAGACTCACTCACTAACTCACTCATTTACTCACTTACTCAGTTACTTGCTCACTTTCTTACTCATTTCCTTCCTTTCTTCATACCTTCTTTCCTTACTTACTTTTACTTGCTTACTTAATTAATTAATTACTCGTTGACTTACTTTCTCACTTACTTACTTATTCACTCTCTCACTGACTCACTTTATCACTTACTCACTGACTCACTCACTTTATCACTAACTCACTCATTCACTCACACCGGCGGACGTGGTCGTGTGGCTAACGCACTCGACTGCAGTACCAGGCGTCACGGGTTCGATCCCCCGCCGGACCAAGTCCTTCGGACGAGACTATAAACCGAAGTCCGATGTATCAGTGCTTTACACTGGGCATCTAAAAGAACCAGAGAAATTCAGTCGCGCCCGGGTTTCTCTGTATCCTCTCCCCTCTCTCTGGGGCGTCCAAATGGCCCGTAGTGTGCGGAAACGGATGTTAATCAACACAAACAAACAAATCATTCACTCTCTCACTTACTTACTCACTTACTTTGTGTACTCTTCAAACTGTCTTTCTCAACTGTAATTAGCTGGACGGCGGGACGGGACTCAAATACTGTTAAAACGACGTAAAACTCGATAAAAACGATAAACGAAAATACATTGTACTTTACAAACCTACTTAACCGTGCAATAGTAAAGATTTTTACACCGTTAGAAACTGGTGTATTTTAAAAATGTCTTTACCATTGCCTTTGTCGTCGCATGGCTTTCTTCTTTTGTGTTCTTTCAATATTTTCGTCAAACATCAATATTGATCCTTTCAGTGAATCATTACACATATGTGTTATCCCTTACGGGATATTGACCTAGTTGACAGTATAGTGCAAACTTTTGAAAGATATTGTTGGAGTGTACTGTAGGAATATAACCCGTCACTTAATACAGACTCATATCTGCGCATTTGCAAACAGTGTAGACCCAGATCAGACACCTCCCGTAGGAACGGTCTGGTAGGGGCTGCTATGTATGCACATAGAACAATATAGATACAGCGAAATCCTCTAAATCGGGCGTTCAATTCGGTATCAATATTAGTCGTGGAGACAGGTAGCTTAATGCAGGATGAAAGTGATACAGAAAGCTCATGTAGCAGTTTTCTGCATGACTTTCATCCTACATTAAGCATCCACGTGCCAAACAATATCTCACTTCTCTATTTGAATTCTGGTATTGAGGGGGTTTAATGTACTTGTGCAAACTTGAATGAGCGTGTATTAATGTTTTAAATCTTAAACACGCTTTTGCTCTGGTTGCGGATGTAGTAGAATAGATCCTATTCTACAGTTTCTGCTATGGCCAAAACTTTTTTCTTCATATGCGTAATCATCGCGTAATTAATATTAATGATGACATGGTTGACCCTTTCGGCGCCAAATTTCTAATTGCCGTTTGCAAACCAATTGTGTTAAATAAATCGGTAAACTAAGGAAATGAGATAAATAAATGCAAATTTCAAAGGAATAAAGCACAGATATAGAAATAAAGTTTGAGAAAAAAATACGTACATATTAAACTAGATGTAAGTAAAGGCGGACAATGTTCTCAAATAGCAAAGTTTTAGTAGGACGTTTCAAAAGAAACCAGACAATAATTTTCCTTTGATAAATTTTATTTATGGAAATATATGCAGGCATATTTTTGTTTTGTCAGAACTGTGTTTCGGGTGTGCATGGGGAATATTCATATCCGTAAGCAGATTACCAAGTTCTTTGGACCAACTGAGTTTTCTGCGTTTTCTCATTAGAGACCAAATACGAACTAACCTGAATCCAGATCTACTCATTTATCAGTTATGGTGATGGATTTAAAACGTTTTATATGTGCACCTGTACGAGCTTCACGGGGTCGGAACTTTCTATTGATGTGTTTCATCACGTGTGTTACGTTTTCTATTATTGTAATTAAAAGCACTTACCAAGATTCAAAAGAAGAACTTGAAATTGATAAAATCATGGACAAACTGTCGGCACTAGAAAACATAGTACTTGAAGATCGTTTGTTCGATTACAAAGGAGAGATGAGTAAGCTGAACGCAGCTAGAGTAGCCCAGGATGACCCGAGACTGGTCAAGCTGATACGTGACCACTACCTACTACCACCGTCCACAGAACCTTACTCACTGGACACGCCGTCAACAATAGACTTCTCAATGGGCCACATTTCGTCAGAGATAAGAAACGCGCTTCATATGGAGGTGAGAAGTAATAACCCCTTTTAAACCCTAACTTGTTTAAGTATTCCAAACGTCCAACAGGTCAATATTGCATGGACATTCAACAGGTCAAGCTAGTCATGGACATTCAACAGGTCATGCTAGCCATGGACATTCAACAGGTCAAGCTAGCTATGGATACTTAGGGAGTTTTTTAACGGAAATGTAATATGACAAACGGTGGAGACTCTGGTGCGAGGGAACTAAAGGCATTCTCATCTTGGTCTACACTGTTTGTAAAAGACATATTGAGTGACCCGATTCCCGCATTGAAAGATTTAACGAAATCATGAAAACAATGGCATTATCATTTACCTAATAGCACATCCGTTGATGCCTTCGCAAACAGAGTAGATCAGGATGGGATGGTCCCAGAAGGATAAGTTTGATCAGGGTCTTTTCTGTTTGCTTGTGGGCTGATATAGATCTGAATATACAGTTTCTTCAAGAGTCAAAAAGCATGTGTAGGCCTATATGACATTATGAAACTAATCTAATATGTATTTGTGATGCTATCATTATTAACCCATTTGCTCCCACCTTCCCATATATGGGACGTAGGCAAACAGCGTAGACTCTGATCAGACGCCACATGATGCGGCGTCTGATCAGAGTCTACACTGTTTGCAGATAGGAATTTCAATATTAAACAATACGAAATTGAAAATTTTGGCCAGGCACCCCTTAGATAAAAGATGGACTAATCCAATATATAAACATGGAAGAATCCACTGGGAGCAAATGGGTTAATATTCACGAGGGAATGGATAATCACTTGAAAATTAAGTAACTTTCATCTGAATTAACGTTTGTTTCTGTCCTGTAGACGGTGGGTCCTTTACGCCATTGATACAGCTTTAAATAACTCTTTTCCTGTTCTATATATAGGTTAGACTGCATTAAGACAGGTCTTCATGAAATAGACCGGGCGGAGCGACAGCGAAGCCCGTCTATTTCATGAAGACTTGTCTGTTGCAGTCTAGCCGATTTAAACCGCCCTCTAAATCCAAATAAGGCATATTGTTTCCAAATCACTGTCTTTACTTCTGCTATTTAGCGTAAAATGTCTGACCACGGCGAAATTTGGGGAAATTTCTGTTTTGATCTAAATCCAAATAAGGGACACTGTTTACAAAGCCACGTCACTGTGTACATCGCTATGTCAGTAGATTTATTGATTTTTTTAAAATAAAAAATGCGGTTTAAATACAATCAGCTTTATTATTCTATAAACAAACACAACTGACAACTCCTGTATAACTGAAAATGCCGATATTACCAGGTAAATGGATAATGTTCCTTAGTGTTCGCTTAACCATTTACTCCATAAAACTCATCTTAGAAATTATGACGTCATGAATATTGATTAGCTTAATCTTTAAAATGGCATATCAACTCGTGAATGTTTACCAACGCAGAAACTGTAGACTCAGATTTATAATATTCAGTAAGCAAACAGAGCAGACCCTGATTAGGTGGCTCCTATACACTATTTGCAAACGACATGTTTGTGGGGTTAAAGGTTAATCATAAATGCTGATGTCGATTTGAACCGCCCACTAGATCCAAATAAGGGATATTGTTTCCAAATTTACGTTACTTTGTACATCACAACGTCACGGTTGCTAGTGCTGTCCACGTGCTGAGTCAATGTATTAATCTGTCAGAAACGATAGTCAGCCAATCAAACTTTTTTCTCGAGAAGACTGGATTATTGCCGCCAAAATGAGTTTGGCGGCAATAATCCTGTCTTCACGAAAAAGGAAACACTGAATAACCAACTCTGATTGGCCAACGCCACAGAGATTTCAAAAACTGCGGTTTAAGTTCTTTTCAAATTTCATTACCTACTGAATTTTCGTGGACACAATACTTATAATAAAATACGCAAGATGAAACACCGTTGCCATTTTAAAAAGTAATGAAACAGATTATTCAAATTCCATTATTTCACCTCCCACTAGTTTCTGGCCTTTTCATTGGGTAAGAGCAGTCACGTGGTGACCCTCTATATTTCTATAGAGGGTCAGTAGCTGACGCACTATTGGCACTCTACAAAAAGATGAATGTCATTCAAAATAGTTCGTCTTTTTAATCATTATTCAGACCCTTGTTATTACTCATTTTAACAAGTATTCACTAAATATAACGAATTGGCGCAGTTTGAACCACTTTTTGGTTGCTTGGTCTTTTTTGTTTACGTAAAATTTAATTATACCTGCAAAATTGTGACGCTATAAAAATATAACAAAATGACTTCATTTAAACGTCAACGTCATTTTCATAACAATAACAATGGCACCATCTGGATCAAAATCAATGATTGAAAGTGGTCGATGAAATAAATCAGTTATTGGGTTTGTCACTGACCCACTTACGGAAATATAGGGGGTATGTAGGATGATGAAAAGGGGGACTTTGCTATCACCTCGCCCCCTATTCATCCTACAGACCCCCTATATTTCCGTAGTAGGTCAGTGACAAACCCAATAACTAATATTAGAAGGCAGAGCAGATCCTGATCAAACGGCTCCTTTGAAATTCTCACATATAGAAATCTAAATGCATTTTCATCAATTTGCAATAGAGTAGATCCAGATCAGACGACTCATGCATTAGCCGTCTAATCAGGCTCTGTTCTGTTTTTTATGGAATTTGACGGCGTTTCACCTTCCGTATTTCATTATAACTATTTTGTTTAATAGATATTGAAATTTGGATTAAATATAGAGCAATTTGGACAAAATATAGAACAATTTGCACTAAATATAGAACAATTTGCACTAAATATAGAACACTTTGGACTGACTAAATATGGAACAGGGAAAGTGTTAAGAAACCTGACAATAATGCCAAAGTAGACGTCTATTCAAGACTATTGGTAACGTAAATGTCCTCGAAACCGGACGTTGTACCCTTTCCTTGTTCTATTTTTATTCCAAATTTCACTTCCTACTGAATATTTATGGCCAAAATAGTTATATAGAAATCTGGAAGGTGGAACATTGTAGCCATTTCATAAAGTAAAGAAACAGATCTATCGAATACTACTTGCAAACAGAACAGACCCTGATCAGAGAGTTCCTATAGGAGCTGTCGGATTTAAGGTCTTCTCTGTTTGTAAATGCGCGAAAAATATATTATTATTTATATGAAGGAAAGGGTTCAATATATCAATGCTGGTCTGTAAGACAGGTGGCAGCTTAACCCTTTCCCTCATATAAACGTGTTTTCACACATTTGCATACAGAGTAGACCCAGATCAGATGGCTCCTAGAGGAGCCGTCTGATCAGGGTCTACTCTGTTTGCTAATAGAAATTGTTAGATATGTGTCTTTGCTTTCTAAAATGTCTACAAAGTTCCAACTTCCACATTTCTTTATAACTATTTTGCTAATGAATATTCAGTAGGTATTAAAATTTGGAATAATCTAGAACAGGGAAAGGATTAATGCAGGGTGAAAGTCATACAGAAAGCTCTCAAAGAAACGATTGATATATATCTTTACTAAAAGTCCGGTTTAGAGGGGGGTTTACTTTATTTCATAATATCTACTCGGATTATAGAAAAGGGGGACCGAATTGACTCGGTTGAACCTGTGCATGGGCAGTTGGTGATGCTAGTGAATGATGATATTGACCAACAAGTCGAGAAACAAAACTGATTTCTATGAGTAGTTTGTTTATAATTGTCTTTTATGCATCTAACATTCTGTCATTCATTGTGACTTTCAGTCTTAACCCATCCCTTCATAGGCTATTTTAGATACAGCCTCTTTGAATAAATCTACCGAAAAGGAACATTAACTAGAGAAAAGGGGAAAAATAGAATGTTGTAGTATGAAACCTTTTGGGGGGGGGGGCTCGTTTAGCTCTAGTGGGAACTCTAGTACGTAGTGAACTCATCCAATGTATCTTTAACCCTTTCCCTGTTCTATATTTAGTCTAATCTTCAATACCTACTGGATATTCAAGGACAAAATATTTATAACGAAATATGGCAGGGGGAACATTGTACACATTTTAGAAACTCAAGAAATAGGTCTATCAAATTCCATTGGCAAACAGAGCAGACCCTGATCAGACGGCTCCTATAGGAGCCATCTGATCTGGGTCTTCTCTATTTGCAAATGTGTGGAAAGGCGTTTATATGAGGGAAAGGGTTAATACAGTGGGCTGAACCGAATGGACTCTTTTGGCTCCACATGTTCTACAGACATGATCATCTACTTAAAGTTTCAGTGGACATCCCTTCAGTTTCTTTAACAACATAAAAAGCGATCATCTGCACCTAATCTACACAGAGGGGCATTAACTTGGTCAATAGTTTCGCTTATCTCGATTGCTAAATTGTTCCCCTTTGACGAGGCCTCTCCTCATGAATAACTCCGTATTGTTTACACTGCCGAAGTCATCACTATCATTCCCAATTTTTACTTTTTCCGTTGCCCCTTTGTTTTCAATATCAACCACCAGCCACTCTCTTTTTATCAACACAATGTTCCTGATTTTGCATAATATCTGTATCCAAAAACACGTTTGTTATAAAATTACCCCGACACTCGGTGTATCATGTGACATTTGAACAAACCGGACTGTGTTCTCTCAAATGAAAATAATTTTACTGGATCACAATATCCATATATTTCAGGCATAACCCTATACGTGACTGGTGTTGGCAAGGACACTTTGAGACATCTTAGTTAACCCATTCCCTGATATGCTATTTTTAGAGCCAACCTCTTTGAATAAATCTACCGAAAAGGAGCATTAACTAGAGAAAAGGATTTTTTTTAGAATTTTGTAGTTTAGAAACCATTGTGATAAATAGAGCATGTGCTCTTGTAGCATTTACTCCTATAGGAGCAAATGCTCTATTTATCACAATGGTTTTACAAAGTGACCTTTACAGAGTCGTCAAAAGTCATCAATATGAGGGAATAGGTTAACCGCGCTTTTAGACATGTCTCCACATATGAACTAATGTTAGTGCAATGCACAAATGTAGCTTTAGTCTTGAATTCTTTACTTTCAGCAACATGGGTTCTTCATTGAGTGCGGTGCGTTTGATGGCGAATTCAAATCTACATCGCTGTACTTTGAACGAGAGCTACACTGGAAGGGGTTATTAGTTGAGGCTGATCCTGTTTCGTTTGCTCGACTGAGGGCAAAGAATCGAAAGGCGTATATGCTGAATGCGTGTTTAAGTACCCTACCATACCCGTCCATGGTAAACAAGTAGCAGATGTTTTAACCTAATGTCTACTTAACACATTACCTCATAGGCTATTTTTAGATACAACCTCTTGAAATAAATCTACCGAAAAGCATCATTATATAGAGAAAAGGAAAATGTTAGAATTGTGTAGTATTGAAACCACTGTGATAAATAGAGCATTTGCTCCTATAGGAGCAAATGCTCTATTTATCACAATGGTTTCACAAAATGACTTTAACAGAGTCGCCAAAACTCGTCAATATGAGGGAATGGGTTAACTAAGAGCGGCGGCCTAACTGGCATTTGCAATCAGCATGACTCCATATAAGACCCTGTGTAACTCGGCGTCTCATCAGGATCCAAACTGTTCGATATTTGGTCAATAATTTCTCAAAAGCTTCAACGAATCGGAAGTACAAATGTAAGTGAAAACTGTTACAGATCTGGAGTTTAACCCATTACCTCATGGGCTATTTTTAGATACAACCTCTTTGAATAAATCTACCCAAAAGGAGCATTGACTAGAGAAAGGGAATTTTTTAGAATTTTGTACCACTGTGATAAATAGGGCATTTGCTCCTATAGGAGCAAATGCTCTATTTATCACAGTGATTTCACAAAGTGACTTTTACAGAGTCGTAAAAAGTCGTTAATATGAGGGAATGGGTTAAGCAGAGATATAATCTTATAGCAGGCTAAGGGTTGAAATCGACAGACTTCAATGACGGCGGTTTGAAGAATGTTACTTCGTTAAACCATAATTCCGATTCACGTATATATTATAAATAGTTACATCATGTTAATTGCAAAAGAGAGTTTCTGTCTAATAATAGTTATGTTATTTTCAATGCAAGTAGTGAGTCGGTAAGAACTATTTATACTATAATCAGTTCAAGTACAGTTTTTGTAAGAAATATACATGTATATACTATTTCCAATTCAATGGTTCTTTTCTGTAAGTTCTTTTTTGTATATGCCTACTGTTTTCAATTCAATGGCTGTTTTGTTAGGCAATATTTAAAATATTTCGATGGAATGACTGTTTCTGTAAGAAATATGTTTTGTTTTGTTTTTCAACCAAGGGCTGTTTCTGTAAAACAGTGATTGTATTGTTATCATGACTGAACACACGTGACTGTATATTTACTGTATCATTCAGCATCTGTCAGATCTGTCAGTAGTCCGGTTAGACTCTGTGGGGTAAAGTAATGAAATCCGTGTCTCGGAAAGTGGGCATTTAGACATGCATACATTTTCAATACTGTAGACCCATATCAGCTCCGCGTTGATTTCAAGAAAATACCCGCGTGTCATCTGTTCTCATTAACCCAGTCATTGCATGTACAATGTATTATTATGTAATACACGTACAGCAAAACCCATCCAAACCGGAATTCTAGTAGAGCATACGTTAAATGCTTTAAGGCAGGTGGCTGCTTAAAACGGGGTAAATGTCATGCAGTAAGCTCATAGAGGAGCTTTCTGCATGACTTTCACTCTGCATTAACCCATTCCCTCATATGCTATATTAGATACAACCTCTTTGAATAAATCTACCGAAAAGGAGCATCAACTAGAGAAAAAGGAAAAGTTTATGTATTTTGTAGTTTGAAACCATTGTGATAAATAGAGAATTTGCTCCTATAGGAGCAAATGCTCTATTTATCACAATGGTTTCACAAAGTGACTTTTACAGAGTCGTCAAGAGTCGTCAATATGAGGGAATGGGTTAATCTGCTACCTGTCTCCAAGACCGATATTTATGCTACATTTAATGTCCGATTTAGAGGGGGTTTACTTTTATTTAGATGAAGTTCAATGTTCTTGGAGAGACTGGACGTGTGATCGACCATGCTGCCGATTGGTATTTGAATGCCATAGGACAGAGGACAAACGAAATCCACGTGCAGTGTTTTCCACTATTTTCTATCCTTCTGGCACTAAACCAGTTGAATATTGATATGTTCACTCTTGACATTGAAGGGGCGGAGCTTGACGTTTTACGCACAATTCCGTTGGATAAAGTGAATATAAGCACAATGCTTGTTGAATACAGCCATATTGTCGAAGGATTCGAGCCAGTACAAGAATTTCTAGCAAATAATGGATACGTAATTTTACAAAAGTTGGAAGAAGATGTAATCGTTATCAAGGGTTAAACTAACGACACAGTGACAAGAGTTATGTACCCTTCCTTTGTAATAGCTAGTACATTTAAATGCGTTTTCTTTAAATTAGTTAGAATATGTTGCCATGGGATTGTGAAAAACTTTTGAAACTAAATTAGGTAACGTATGATATATGCGTTTACAAAAACAATCGTATGTCTGAAAGAGTTCGTTCATTTCCTTTCCATTCTGTTTATGCGAAACATATAAAACCGGATCTAGATTCATATACAGTATAGGACCTGACTTAAAAAAGAGGTCATTAAAAAGAGGTCTAATTATGGGTCTGTAAGGGAGTTTGTAGCTTAATGCAGATCAAAAGTAATGCAGAAATGTCCTGTAGGAGCTTTCTGCATTACTTTTGTCCTGCATTAAGCAAACACCTGCTTTTAATCACTCCTATATTCAATAAATGAATGGTCGCTTTATACAGGTTCTACAGTATATACACATTGGTGTTTATATTCCGGACGGTTTAACATGACACTGCCATATCGAATACAGCGAACCCCCTCTAGAGCGACCACTTGAGGCATACGCATATTGCGTCTTAATGCAGGACGAAAGTGACGCAGAAAGCCCCTGCAGAAATAAAACATTATATAATAAATCTTCGATAGTTCGAAATATCGATATAGAAGAATTTAACATTCACCCTGCATTAAGCCGTCACTTGTCTTAGAGATCAGAAATGATAGTATTTGAGTGTTCGAATAATCGCATGTTTACTATACCTCTTTTTGGTAGTCGCTTTAGATGGGTTTTACAGTATATTGCGTGTGTGACATGGACAATGAAAAATGCCACGCAGAAACGTTATGATTTGTTTTGAAACGATCTTCATACCATTAATTAGACATAATTTCTGCCATGGTCAAAGAATCCTGTGTTCATATGACATTTTAAAAAAATAATCTAAATAATATTCGTGACGGTGTCTGCTTTACCCTTTATTCCATAAAACGCATTTCTGTAGTTGCAAACTGGATAGAACAAGATCAGCCATCTGATCATGGTCTGCACTGCTGGCTTATTGAATAATACAGATATTGTTCTACAGTTTCTGCCATGATCAAAACTTCCTGTTCTGAAGTGTTTGCATACGCCATTTTAACACTTAATCTAGCTACTGTTCATAATATCGTTATCTCTTACATGAATATTTACGGAGATTAAACATTATTGTAACTCTTTCCTGTCAACGGTAAATATGCAATATAGGGATGTTATTACATGTATATCCTTGTACATACAATATAGATTTTACTTCGTCTCCATTTTAACCCTTCTCTTTCTGTATTTTAAAAAACATTTCTCCTTCTTTACCCATGCCCTGTTGTATAATTACATATATGTTCACTGTGTACAAGTATTTCGCTGTGCAATCACTGCTGTGGAGTGCATTGGTTGCATAATCAACTTGTAAATAGTGCAGACCCTGATGAGACAGCTCCTGCAGGAGCTGTCTCATCTGGATCTTCACTATTTACAGGTAGGTATATTGACGTGAATAGCAAGCAAAGGGTTGAGACGCACTTTAATAGTCACCTATTGTGGTTTGTTAAATTTCATTCTCAAGTTTCGTTCTTAAACTACCAACGCATCTTGCGATACGATAGTTAGTAGAATAATGATGCCACATCGTCTTTGTATATACCAATGTTGATTGTGATATATACCTGTGATAGTCTCTTATAATTCATATTTGAATGACATTGTATATAATACCGTTAATACGAAATGTGATACATACTGGATATAATGTATACTGTTGTATAATGATGAGACATTAATAAAGAATAAAATAATTATTCCTAAAGTTATTGTTCCCAAACATGTCTATCACGATGATTGAAAGCAACAGAACCTTTAAGTCTGCACTTCATTTATTCAAGGCTGTTTAACATTAAGCCTGCTGAGCAAATTATTTACAGAAATCACCTATTACATTTTCAAAATTCAAGCTATACACATTTTGTCCACCAAAATGCAATCGGGGATCTATCTATCTATCTATCTATCTATCTATCTATCTATCTATCTATCTATCTATCTATCTATCTATCTAATCTATCTAATCTATCTATCTATCTATCTATCTATCTATCTATCTATCTATCTATCTATCTATCTATCTATCTATCTATCTATCTATCTATCTATCTATCTATCTATCTATCTATCTATCTATCTATCTATCTAATCTATCTAATCTATCTAATCTATCTATCTATCTATCTATCTATCTATCTATCTATCTATCTATATATATATATATCTGCCTCTTTCTGCTTGTCTGTCTCTGTTCTTGTCAGCCTGTCTGTCTATTTGTCTGTCTATTTGTCTCTCTCTGTGTCTCTGTTTCATTCGCTCTGTTTATATTTGTATGTCTGTCTCTGTATGTCTCTGTCACTCTCTCTCTCTCTCTCTCTCTCTCTCTCTCTCTGGCTTTGTCACCGTCTCTTTCTCTCTGTGTGTCTCTCTGCCTGTCTCTCTCTGTCTGTGTGTGTCTCTCTGTCTGTATCTGTCTGTCTGTGTGTCTCTCTTTCTCTCTCTCCCCCCTCTCTCTCTCTCTCTCTCTCTCTCTCTCTCTCTCTCTCTCTCTCTCTCTCTCTCTCTCTCTCGTTTGTGTTTAAAATAACACAAACACACTAATAGTTAACCCTTAAACTAATATCTTCTCAAATTTGAACTAGGTGCAATTTTGACAAGGCAAAACACACCACTTGCACAACTGTGAGATCGATCTTCAACTCCGCATGCATCCGAGTAACCTGTTCTGTGAATACGGGGTGTCCCAAACAGAATGGAACCCGGGATCAAATGTGTATTTTAACCAATTGCTGTACAGAGATGAATGGCGATCTCACTCACAACTGTGTATTGAATGTCGAAATTTCATTTTCGATTGCAGAGACTGCGTCACAATTAACTGTTATTCTATTATGCTACTATTGTGCTCAACAATACGAGAAATAGTAGTAGTAGTAGTAGTAGTAGTAGCAGTAGTAGCAGTAGCAGCCGTAGTAGTAGTAGTAGTACTAGTAGTAGTAGTAGTAGTAGTAGTAGTAGTAGTAGTAGTAATAGTAGTAGTAGTAGAAGAAGTAGTAGAAGAGAAGAAGTTGTAGTAGTAGTAGTAAAGGTAGTAGTAGTAGCAGTAGTAGTGGTGGTGGTGGTGGTGATAGTAGTAGTTCAAGTAGTAGTAGTTCTAGTAGTAGCAATAGTAGCAGCAGCCAAATCCATTGAACTACAGTAAAACATCTCTATAACAGCTACTAAATTACATCAAGTATTTTGTGTGGCTGCTTAAAGCAAGGTGGAAGTAAAACAGAACGCTCCTATAGGAGCGTTCTGTTTTACTTTCACCTTGCTTTAAGCGGTCACCTGTCCTAAATACTATAACCATGTAATTAACACAATTTAGTGGCCGTTATAGAGAGGTTTTACTGTAATGCGAATTTGATTTTGTTCTAAATCTCAAGCAGCGTGTTAATCCTTCGACTGATACAGACGCCATTCTACTGTTTTGCAAATAGAGTAGATCCAGATCAGTCGGCTACTAGAGGAGCCGTCTGATCAGGGTCGGTTCTGTTTGTTTATATAACCCAATATATCTGATTTTACAATTTCTGCCATGGCCAAAACATATGTTCATATACTGTTATAAATAATCAGCTAGTAAATATCTACGATGTAATTGTTTTTACATGAATATCCATCAGGTAAATGGTTAAAATAAAATGATAATATTTTTTTTTATAATAAAACAACAACAATACTTTGGATACAGTCTTAGTTGCATACGTTTTACTAAGAGGTAAGTCGGCAGTGGCTATTCGGCTGACCAAAGCGGAAACGGGAATATATAAGCTGGCCAGAGGCGATAAATAGCTGTCTAATAACGGTATAATAAGGGAATACACAAGGCTTTTGGGGGAAGTAAATATAAAATTGATAAGTCAAATATGTCAATTGATGAAATGTTATTCGTTTTCATAATTTATTTTGATCTTGTGGTTCATTTGTTCATTTGTGCATATGTACACACGGATAACCACCAGCAGTACCCGATACGTACATAGAGAATTTGATTGAACTGTCTATATTATAGAAGCGACATCTACAATTCAAATGAAAATACAATGTTTTTTATCTTGAGGTAAATTGTTAAACGCGATAAATTGTTTTCGCAAATGCTATAGAGATACTCTAAGTCGGTTCCTAAACCCAGCAAGATGATGCGCCACAAGCACAAGTATGTTGTACACTTAGCGCTGGTAACGTTTATTTTCATGATAATTCTTAATTTCTATATCAATGTCTTGGAACAGACGCCATTTAATATATCTAGCATTGACTTAGAACAACATGAAACCCATCGCAATGCGTCTTATATTTTATATCGATGGAAAAGGAATCACGGGTTTAAAGAAATTTCTAACGACAATGTGACATTCCGGAACTCACTGGCGTACCCCGGGATTACGGTTTCGAGCCTACACGTGACTCCTTCGTACAGTAAACAACCAATCGTGTGGCCGGATCTAACGCATTTTGAGGACGACAGGATACTTAGACAGATTGGACATGTACCGAGAGGAGTAGAAATTTATCATGGTTCTGCAAAGAAAAATAAGAAAATACTTTTAGTAGATGGACTTAAACATTGGGATGTTAAGCCTGGATCTGAGTCTTTTGCTGATCACGAGTGTCCGGTTTCATCGTGCACTATAACACAGAACCTCCGAGACAGCAGCTCAGCGGACGCTATTTTGTTCCGGCATTATCCGCGCTTTCCTTGGTTCCGGCGGCCACTGAATCAGATTTGGATATTGTACATGCTCGAATCACCATATTTTACTCCGAGACTGGGACAGTTTTCTAATTTGTTTAATTTGACGGCTACCTACAGACACGATTCTGATATTGTTACACCGTATGAAAAATTTGTAAAATTTCAGCCTCCAGTCAGTAGCATTCATAGATCTTTGCAGCGGAATTATGCAGCCGGAAAAACGAAAAAGGTTGCTTGGTTCGCGTCAAACTGCAGGGCTTCAAACCAGAGACTGGAATACGCATATGAACTTTCCAAGTACATTCAAGTCGACATTTATGGAAAGTGTGGCAAGAAGAAGTGTGCAAGAGGAAACAGTCAGTGTGACGATATGCTTGATAAAGACTATAAATTTTACCTGGCATTTGAAAACTCAAATTGCCGTGATTATATCACAGAGAAGTTCTTTGTGACCGGCCTGCAGTAAGTATTTTAACAATGGTGAGGTGAAGGTTAATTACACTGTATTTATGCGTAACCCTTTCCGCGTCCCATGTTTAACCATTTTCCTGTCCTATGTTAATTTCAAATTTCAATATCTACAGAATACTCATTGGACATAATATTTATAATGAAATATGGAAGGTGGAACATTGTAGCCATTTTAGAAATTAAACAAACATATATATTAAATTCCATTAGCAAACAGAGTAGATCCTGATTAGACGGCACCTATAGGATCTTGGTCTACTCGGTTTGCAAATGCGTGACCATACGTTTATATGAAGGAAATGGTTAAAGCGACCCTATAGAGTACAGAAATGCTGGTTTAGAAAAGCAAATAGGTGTGTAATACATGGCAGTAAGCATTCAGCATAACCCTCGCCCTGCGTTAAGCTATCATGTTGCATTAAGCTATCATGTTTCTCAATGGTTAATTACGGTAGAACCTATCTTAACCCATTCCCTCATAGGCTATTTTTAGATATACAACCTCTTTGAATAAATGTACCGAAAAGGAGCATTAACTAGAGAAAATGAATATTTTAGAATTTTGTTGTTTGAAACCATTGTGATAAATAGAGCATTTGCTCCTATAGGAGCAAATGCTCTATTTATCACAATGGTTTCACAAAGTGACTTTTACAGAGTCGTCAAAAGCCGTAAATATGAGGGAATGGGTTAAGCGGCCAGTCGGTTTTGGAACATAGGAGTGTTGAAAAGCAGGTGGTTGCTTAATGCAGGGCAGACTTAATGCAGAAAGCTCCTAGCATTACGTTAGCCCTGCATTCATCAACCACCTGCTGTTACGACATTTATGTTCAATAAATGAATAGTCGCTTAAGACAGGTTCTTTTGAGTGGTCGGTATGAAGAGGGTCTATTGTATTTCCACTGAATCTCGCCCATGTGCTGGTATATATCTGAATATCGATTTTTGCACATGAACATTCTATGTAGAATTATAAGACACTGCATCTAAATTTTATCTGATAACTTATGTTCTAAATCTTAACAAAAATCTAAAACGATTAATCTTGAATGTATCACAAATGTCACAGCATCACAGATGTTCGTTTATCAGCAAAGCCTCTAAGGTAGACTAGGTTATAATTTTGTCCCGTTTACATATTTTGCATACATGTACTTTCATTTCAGTCCTTGTAATGCTAAATACTTGTTTAAGTCTGATTTGACTAGTTATAAAAGCACGGTAAACGACGTACACGGCAGACTAAAGGAAAATACGTGCGACAATACTGTGGATGCCATATCACCCATTCACTTATCGCCTATGAAAATACAATGTGGACATATACAAAAACCGATAAATACAGGTGCAATCGAAAATAACGGTGGCGGTGTATACGATGACGATAATGTACAACTGTATACGACTACAGTGGTGACCAAAATGACGACACATACAGCAACTATAAAGAAGTTGTATACGACAATACTACTGTAAACCTCTCTTTAACGGCCACTAAGCTGTGTTTATTAGTTGGTATTTAGGGCAGGTGACCACTTAAAGCAAGGTGAAAGTAAAACAGAACGCTCCTATAGGAGCGTTCTGTTTTACTTTCACCTTGCTTTAAGCAAAGTCCACCTGCCTTTAACACAAATTACTTGATGTAATTTAGTGGCCGTTATGGAGAGATTTTATTGTACTCGCAATGTATACGGTGACGAATTAAATACAGTAAAACCTATTTTAAGCGGTCATAAAAAAAGGTCTAACTATGGCTCTGTAAGGCAGGTGGTAGATTAATGCAGGTCAAAAGAAATGCAGAAAGCTCCTATAGGAGCTTTCTGCATTACTGCATTACTGTTGCCCTACATTAAGCAACCACCTGCTTTTTAAGACTACTATGTTCAATAGATGTATTACAGCTTAGGGCAAGTTCTACCCTGACGAAACTTACGACTACGGGTACTATGGCGACGTAACGGATATAAAGATGATATATTCAATGATTAGGCCTACTCGCACAAGCATGACGTCGACTATAATAAGGACGACGACTATAAGTACGACGACACAAATAATTTGTTCATTCGGAAACTAAGCAAGACGAATTGAGGAAAATACTGGCTAACAATTGTCTCTCAGAGTTCTACTCCATCGGTTAGTTGTATTTACAGTCTACGTTCTGCATCTATCAAAGTTCTCCGGAGTTTATGTTTAACCCATTCCCTCAGATTGACGACTTTTGACGACTCTGTAGAAGTCATTTTGTGAAACCATTGTGATAAATAGAGCATTTGCTCCTATAGGAGCAAATGCTCTATTTATCACAATGGTTTCATACTACAAAATTCTAAAAGTTTCCTTTTCTCTAGTTAAGGCTCCTTTTTGGTAGATTTATTCAAATAGGTTGTATATAAAAATAGCCTATGAGGGAATGTGTTAACCTTTTCCCTGCCCTATATTTAACCACTTCCCTGTCCTATGTTTATTCCAAATTTCAATATCTACTGAATACTCATGGGCCCTGCATAGGTACGTTCTGTTTTACTTTCACCATGCTTTAAGCAGTCACCTGCCTTTAATTAACACAAAATATTTGATGTAATTTAGTGGCCGTTATAGAGAGGTTTTACTGTATTCGGTATTTGAACTCTTTTTGCTTCAAAAACTGTTCGTGCTCATTGTTGTGGTTAATGTTGTTTGTCGATGATAGGGTAATATTAGGTAACATTCCCGAATATCTGCAAAATACACGTAGTTTCAAATGTTGCGATAAATGGAAGTCAAAAGTCAATACTAATAAGACAAAACTAATAGTGTTTAGAAAACGAAGTAAGATTTTGCAGATGAGGTATGGTCTTATAATAATATTGAATCAGAGACGGTGAATGGCTTTAATAATTACCTAAACACTGTATTCAACAATACAGGTACTTTGGTTTTAATTCAGCAAATGTAAAAGAAAGGTAAGAGCTTAACCCTTCTCTTGCTGAATATTAAAACACATTTCTCCTTCTCTACCCATGCCCTGTTGTATAATTACATATATCTTCACTGTGTACAAGTATCTCGCTGTGCAATCACTACTGTGGAGTGCATTGGTTGCACACTCAACTTGTAAATAGTACATACCCTGATGAGACAGCTCCTGCAGGAGCTGTCTCATCTGGGTCTTCACTATTTACAGGTAGGTATATTGACGTGAATAGCAAGCGAAGGGTTAAAGGCACTTATGCTGTTTTACTTAATCGTAATGGTTACGCACTTATGTTTTATGTCAATTGATCTATGCATTTGTTGGTTCTGTTCTCAACTATTCGTGTAAAGTATGGGGTTTTGGAAACACGAAGGCAATTGAACGTGTGCATTTCAAATTTTGTAAATCTGTATTACAAGATCGCAAGTCTATATGGAAGTTTATAGATCTGTTTCTTTACTTTCTGAAATGGCTACAATGCTCCATCTTCCGCATTTCATTATTACTATTTTGTCTATGAATATTCAGTAGATATTTAAATTTTGAATAAACATATAACAGGGAAATGGTTAATGCAGGGTACAAGTAATTTAGAATGCGCCTTTGGGAACTTGTTGTATTATGTGTATCCTGCATTAAGCCACAACCTGTATTACAGACCTTGAAATGGATTTATTAAGGGCCATTTAACCCATTGAATGCGGGAACGAGTGCACTGTCATTTGTAAACAGTGTAGGTCTATATCAGAGGGTTCCTAGAGGTGTCCCGATCAGGGTCTGCACTGTTTGTCATTCAAAATCCTCTCACGAAATATACACTGAATGAAATCTACTATTAACAATACATGTATACTCCTTAAATACGCCTTTGCAAACAGAGTAGATTCAGATCAGACTGCTCCTATAGGAGCCGTCTGATCAGGGTCTGTTCTGTTTGCTTTTGAAATAATACGTATCTGATTTTACAGTTTCTGCCATGGCCAAACAGTCCGGTATCTATGTGCAATCATAATAAATTAATCTTAATAACTGTTCATGACGTCATCATTTCTTACATGAATATTCGTTGAGGAAAGGGTTAAAACAATAATTGACTATTCAGCTATGTAATGGTTAGTGCATATTTCACTGTGCTGTTTGCATGTGTTCGTTGCTTGTAAAACTCCGAATAGCTATGTGACTATCTAACAGACTCTAGAGATGTATCTTTCGAAATATGTTTTGACTTTTGCAAGCCAGTATAAGCTCTTAAAAGAGCTGTTTGTATTGATCAGAGCTCCTCTACTCATCCGTGTCCTCCTCCTCTTCGTCTGAACTGCTGTCATCGTCTTCAACCCAGTTCCTGATCTCGTGTCTCAGCATATGGATGTCCTCCGATTTCATGTAGACATATTCGTAAAACATTTGTTTCACTCCCTGGATCACCGCCATCTTTCTGCCGAGGTTTGTCCGGAAACAGCTCATTTGGTCTCTGTCGGCTTTATCCATGCGTGATTTTATTGCGAGGCACGTGTTGTTGAGATGCACGAGCTGCTTGCATGCTCTATTGAAGCACTGGATGGTACTGCGAAGCTCTTTTTTCTTGGCCACAAGCTCACGACTCATTCTGGTTACAAGTGGCTTCTTCTTCGGCTGGGATAGGGTTACTGGTGTAACTGTAATAAGCGGCATCTTTGCGTGGAGACTTGTTTGAACTGCTGTGGAGATCTTGCAAGCTTTGAATGCTGTAGTAGCGAAACGTTTGGTTTATATGTCTTCGAAGAATTTACAATGCCTTGATGGTAGTGATAACTTTCATGGTGACAGACGTTGGTGACACCCGGTCACGTGTCACGGGTCGTTACACACGACCATACGCTCGATCAGAAAGAGTGAACTGTGATAATGTGTTTGGTCCACACCTCATCAAGTGCCTAACAAAACAATTACATATGTACGTTTGCAGAAAGGACAAACAAGTGATTGAATGAATTATGCATTAGATTAATATAACAAAGATTGATTGATTGAGAAATAATTCATTCTACACCAATTATGAGAAATTTTACAAATGAAATCAAACAGATGTTACAAACGAACAGATGAAAATAATAATAATAATAAAAATAAAATAAAAAATAAAATGATTATATTTACAATTATAATATTATTGATAATACTAATTAATACTACTACTACAACTAATTAATAAAAATAATATCTAATGTATATCAAAGAAGTAATATAAATATCTAAAATTATGGTGCTCCAGGATTTTTAATTAAAATTAGAAACACATCCAGTGACAAAAATATATTAATAAAAATAATGACATTAATCCAATTATCATAAATATTTACGTAAGAATTGTGTCTGTATGAATATGAATTAGCTGGGGGTTTATAATGGCATTGCTTTGACTATGGCAGAAACAGTACAAGTACAGAAACAGTAGAATCTTATCTACAGTAGAACTTGTCTTAAGCGGCCTTCAAAAAGAGGTGTCATAAAGGTTCTGTAAGGCAAGTTATAGCTTAATGCAGAACAAAAATTCTACAGAAAGCTCATGTAGGAGCCTTCTATGTTACTTATGCACTGCTTTTTAAGACTGTTACAGTAAAACCTATCTATAATGGCTACTAAATTGAGTTAAGTAGCTGGTATTTAGGGCAGGCGGCTGCTTAAAGCAAGGTGAAAGTAAAGCAGAACTATCCTACGGGAGCGTTCTGCTTTACTTTCACCTTGCTTTAAGCAACCGCCTGCGTTTAACACAAACTATTTTAAGTAATTTAGTGGCCGTTATAGACAGATTTTACTTTATGTTCAATAAAGGAAAGGCCGTTCAGGACAGGTTCCACAGTATATTGATGCATACGTATTCACAGCAAGCCTTGATAATACGACTTCTACAATTGCCGTCTGATCTGGGTCTACCCTGTTTGCAAAGGCGTCGAAAAGAGTCTATATCAGATAATAGGTTAATGGACGTTTTAAAAAATAAATAGACCAGCACAGACTTATTGTTTTCATGCGGATAAATACTAGACTTAAGATGATTTTGATTTTATCTTCAGCAATAAACCCGTCTAATTGCAATAAGCATGTTGTAAATACAACATTTGTACTGTCATACTCACTGATAAGCGAACTGTACAAGGCTGTTGACAGCGAACACGCTTCAGGCGAATTCATAATTACTCTGGTTATAATTTTGATACAGAGTTTTGATTAACCGTCAAGGATAAAAAACGACGTGTTATTAGTATCCAAAAGTTTGCTGAAATATTCTCATTTTTAACTCCTACGCTGCCAATGCCGCTTCTGTAATTAACTATGCAAACAGTTTAGATCCTGATGAGACGCCGAATAATTCGGCGTCTCATCTGGATCCAAACTACTTGTTACTGTGACTATTTTATGAAACAAAAATGTAAAAAATAAAGTTTGAAAATTGTAGCAGAAGACGAAGTTTGCAGATGGCAGCGAAATAGTTAAAGGATGCGAAAGAAATATCTACAAGGAAAATAGATGAAAAGACACTTTGCATTCGACATTATCTGAAAGATGTGCATCTGATCAGGATCTCCTTTGTTATATAGCTAATTAAATCTAGATCCCTTCTGTCATGGCCCAATAGGCATGTGTTCACGTGCCAGTATAAAAGTCAGCAAATGAATATTCATGATGGCATTGTCTCTTACAAAAATATTCACCAGTCAAAGAGTTAGGAATACAGAAGAAATACCTACTTTTAAGAATTCTTCTTCTTTAATAATTGAAGCAAAGGAGACTTTGTAGACGATAACTTGCTTCACGTGCATTAGGTTATAAATTCATTTCAGAAGCCAAATTATATCGGATTATAATTTTGGCAGACAATTGTGTGTTTACAGCGGGGAAAGTGTTAACTCTTTACTCCATAAGTACGCCTTTCTACGCCATTGCAAACAGATTAGACCCAAATCAGGGACCCTGCTCTGGGTCTGTCCTGTTTGCTTATAACAGAATATAGATATGATTCTAGAGTTTCCGCCATGGCTGAAAGGATCTGTCTTCATTTGCCATTAATAAATAATCTAGTGAATATTCATGAATATTCACGGAGTAAAGAGTTAAATAGACTTCTACATGAATATCTCCCAATAGACGATACAAATTCTTGTTTTTTGTCGTCTGCTATAGTTTTAGTTGTTAACTCTTTGCACGCTACCGGCGAACCTGTGATTACCCATGCAAACAGTTTGGATCCAGATGAGACGCCGCATCATGCGGCGTCTCATCAGGATCCAAACTGTTTGTCATCTTGACCAGATTTTTGCCAAAAAAATGAGAGAAAGTTTATTTTAGAAATTGAAGCAGACGACAATTGTTGCAGACGAACAATTACTTAGCGTCCAAAGAGTTAATATTTCTCTCAAGAAACAGATAGTCTGGATACGGATGAGTAGCTGAGTTACCCGGCGTTTCATCTGTATCTATAGTTTCCACAGACAACGAAATATATATACATGGAATACCACTGGTAGTCTAGTTCAAATACAGATTGTGTAGAAAACCCAGTAGATCTTGATCAGACGTCTACTACAGGAGTATTCCGTTCTGGCCCTACTCAGTTTGCCAGAGAGTGAAAAGGCGTCTTTACCAGATAAATAATTAACCCTTTCCCTAATATAAACGCATTTTCACACATTTGCAAACAAAGTAGATCAAGATCAAGGTCTACTCTTTGCTTTTGGTATGAGTATATATCTGATTTTACTTTTTCTTGAATCTTGATTTTACAGTTTTTGTCAAAGCAAACAAATCCTTTCTAAGTTTACATAATAAAATTGAGCTGATGAGTATTCATGTCGGCTTGCCGTTATTTCTGATGACGTGAATATAGTTACACGATAGTGACCTATTTAGGTTTACCTGTGCGAACAGTTTGGATCCAGATGAGACACCGCGTGACTAAGTGTCTCACCAGGATCCAAACTGTTTGACACACAGATCATGTTTTGTAAATAAAAAAACATTTGAGAAAATCTTGTAAAATCGTCCGTACCATGTGAATGAAGAGTAAATTGTCGGGGCAAACACCTTTGTTTGGGTGATAACTAGCCACATTGTTTGAGAAGAATATAACCTTTAGTCTGCTTTCTTAAACTGTCAAACGTTGTTATATACATCTTATAGAGTTGCCCCAGTTCACCTAAACATTCATCCGACGAACGTGGAACATTTCCACTTTTACCTTCAGTTGTTTAAGCATCAGTTTTTCTGAGGGAAACTAGGATGTAGGGAATGATGGATTTGGCTAGGGTGGTGTCACAACATACTTATTAGCCTCATGTGCATGCAGGCTAAGGGTGTAATGGGTGTCAAACTTATTTCAGTGTTTGATCGAAATCACTTAATTTTGATGTGCTGCCCTAAACATATAAATACACATTACACGTGATTTGCCAAAACATCTTCGCTAATCGAGCTAAGAAGACCATGTCACACTACGAATCACGAGAGGCTGGTAATCCATCACGAGAGACTGGAAGTCGGTCACGAGAGGCTGGAAGTAGGTCACGAGAGGCACGTAGTCGGTTACGAGACGCTGGCAGTCGGTCACGAGACGCTGGTAGTTTGTCACGAGAGGCTGGAAGTCGATCACGAGAGGCTGGAAGTCGGTCACGAGAGGCGGGTAGTCGATCACGGGGGACTGGTAGTCGGTCTAGGCCTCTACCACAGTGTAACCGCAACTGCTATCTAGCTCACAAAAGAAGAGAGTTACGAACGAAGGAAGAGCAGTTTGAAAAAGCTTGTTTTCAACTTACTGCTCTTAATAATCAGTTCGAGGAGACGAAAAATCGCTATATCCGTGCAAAGAGGGACAACTCTCGCAAATTCCGGTACACTCTGCGAATGAGACTGTCAGTTATTGAGGGCGTGGCTAGTATGTATTATGAATATGCATACAGAAAAGCCCATGACATCAGTGATATCAGGGACGAAGTGAAGCTATGGATGGAAGAATCAGACAGTTCCAGTTCTGGAGACAGTTTCTAGACACAAGCCTGTTGTGAAGGCGAACAAAATGGCTCGCGAGAGCCTACTAGTTATTCCGAAAGATATGTCTTCTAAAGAGAGTGCTCCGTGCAGGTTAATCTAGGCCCCAAAGTTATAAAACCTTTTGCTGGAGTCTGAGATCAATCTCACGTGTCTGACCAATAAGACATATGAGAATGATCTCAGACTCAGACCCTGATCCTGTTGTGAATTAATGCTTTGTTAGTCATTTACCTCATGCATATTCATATAATAATTATGACAACATGACTATCAATTAACTTAGTTGTTACAATAGCACATGGACGCAGTCAATTTGAGTCATGACAGAAACTGTAGAATAATATCTAAATTATATCATAAGAAAATAGAGCAGATCCTGATCAGACTGCTCATATTGGAGCCGTCTGATCTGTGTCTACTCTGTTAGCAAATGTATGGAAATGCGTATTTATGAAGTAAAAGGTTAATCAAATATCTCATACATATTAATGTAAGAAATAATAGCACAATTCATATCAAACAATCTATACAGTAAAACCTCTCTATAACGGCCATTAAATTATGTTAATTAGTTGGTATTTAGGGCAGGTGGCTGCTTAAAGCAAGGTGAAAGTAAAATAGAACGCTCCTACAGGAGCGTTCTGTTTTACTTTCACCTTGCTTTAAGCAGTCACCTGCCTTTAGCACAAAATACTTGATGTAATTTAGTGGCCGTTATAGAGAGGTTTTACTGTACATGTATATAATCTTATGAGCAAACACAGCAGATCCTAATGAGACGGCTCCCACAGCAGCTGTCTGTTCTAAGTCAACCCTGATGTTCATGGGATCCCGAGTTACTTGGCATATAATCTAGATCAATGCTGTTTAGATATGGCAATCAGGGCTCTCATAGCACTACACAGAGGTTTAGTTTACTAAACAAACTAGGCATATAAACTCTGTGTTTAGTGCATTTTAAGGCAGACATCGGAGTATGGTGCAACAAACTTAACTCAACCAATTAAAGTCATGAAGCACTTAAAAGATTACTACATGTACATGTATTACCAAAACGAAATTCTTTGACAACATTTATGAAGTGTTATATAATCAACATTAAAGTGCTAACAGTATATATGGTTAGCATGCTAATGTGTTTCGTTAATACAAGTTATTGAGTAATATGGCAAACCCCGATGACTGCCTTGAACCCTTTGCTCCATGAATATTCATGTAAGAAATATTGACATCATGAGTATTAACTAATCTATATTCTATAATGACATATGAACACCTGAATAGCCATGCCATATCTACATCTACAATAATTTCTATACCTTATCATAAGAGTCTCTTCATGGTTACACTGATACAAATATTATATTCACTTGTGATATTTTAGTCTTTTATAATTCATTGTAGAATGGCTGTAAACGTCGTTTGATAATTTATTTATACATGTTTGTTGTTACCGTGTGTATACATATGAGACTGAAATAAATATAAAAATGCAAATACATACAAAGACAAACCTAATATAGCTATAAAAGGCCCGTTTCTATGCTTACTATACCAGCGATATATCGATAGTGTAATGCCAATTGTTGTAGCATCATTCTTAACCCTTTCTGCCCCGAAATAGACTGTTTGTGTTTAATAATAGGTTCCTTCAATATGAAAGGCGTACACTTTTCAACAAACACTGCAGACCCTGCGCAGAGGGATCTTCTGATTGAAAAGACGATACGAATCGAGAGTGCCGCATACCATAATAGAAAGACGACCCGCTGTATTCAAGGGAAACAACTTGAAACCTTAAAAAGCAACACCTATGAGATTTATTCCTCTTGAATGACCTCACAAGACACCAATTTAAGCATTCACGTGACTGAATTATATACACGGATAGCCTTATATTACATATACCATTGACTGAATCATATACATCAAAAGCCGTATACTAGTCTACATATAACATACCATACCATGTTCTTAATATTTACTCCATTAATATTCATTTAACCCTTTCCCTGTTCTGTTTATTCAAATTGTCAATACCTACTAGATATCATGGATAAAATAGTTATAATGAAATGTGGAAGGTGGGGCGTTGTAGCCAGTTTAGAATTTAAAGAAACAGAACTATCAAAATCCATTAGCAAATAGAGCAGACCCTGATCAAACGGCTCCTATAGGAGTCGTCTGATCTGGGTCTGCTCTTGTTTACAAATGCGTGAAACACGTTTATACGAAGAAAAGGGTGATGAAATATTGACATGAACATTCGTTAGCTGGAATTTTGTAATGAAATATGTGTTCTTGAAAGTATTCGTCATGGCAGGAATTGTAAGATCAATTCTATATTATTTAATAAGCAAACCTAGTATGCGCTGATCAGATAGCTTCTACAGGGGTTAAAAGGGTATTTATTGAGAAAAGGCTTTTAACCCTTTCACTGGCCAATATTGATGCAAGAAATAATGACATCATGAATATTTATTTGCTGATTTGTTTTATAAAGTAAACATTTCAAGGGAATGTTTTACTTTGGTAAAAACTGCAGAATCAGATCTATATCATGTTTAACCCTTTCCCTGTTCTATATTTAGGCCAATTTTCAGTACCTACTGAACATTCATTAACAAAATAGTTATAAAGAAATATGGAAGGTGGAACATTGTAGACATTTTAGAAAGTAAAGAAACAGATCCATCAAATTCTATTAGCAAACAGAGCAGACCCTGATCAGACAGCTCCTCTAGCCTCTAGGAGCTGTCTGATCTGGGTCTACTCTGCTTGCAAATGCGTAAAACACGTTTATATGAGGGAAAGGGTTAAAGCGAACAGACCAGACCCTGATTAGACAGCTTCTATAAGAGCCGTCTGACGTGGGCCTACCCTGTTGGCAAATGTGTGATAAGGTGTTTATATGAGGGAAAGTGTTAAGCACTAAGTAAGTTTCAATTCACGTATGTTCTTGAAGAAAAATGACGAAAATACGTCATATAAGCAGTTTACATCTTTTAAACAAAGGTGAGAGTGCTCCTTATATTGTGATGGCATTTGTTATATACTGGGTGTTTATTTGCTATTTTGTTTTATAAAGGCACATGCACACATGGCATTGGTATTACTATAAATTTTAGAGTCAGATATATTATAATTTCATAAGCACTCATACAAAAGCCATCATATCTGGGTCTACTCTCTTTGCAAAGAAATGAAAAGGCGTTTATGGGAAGGAAAACATTAACATGCATACCTGTCACGACGATCGCGATTATCAAAGTAATATCATCTCTAAAGTGACAACTCAAACGAAATACATATATAAGATAAGTGGAGGCTTAACCCTTTCCCTGTTCTATGTTTATTACAAATTCCAATACCTACTGAATATTCATGGACAAAATGGTTATAATGAAATATAGACGATAAAATGTGGTAGCTATTTTAGAAACTAAAGAAACAGATCTATCTAATTCCATAAGCAAACAGAGCAGACCCTGATCAGACGGCTCCTCTAGGAGCCGTCTGATCTGGGTCTACTCTGTTTGCAAATGCGTGATAACACGTTTATATGAGGGAAAGGGTTAATGCTGGGTGTAAGCTGTTCTTCTACTTGGGCTTTCTGCAACACATTAAATATACCAGAGACATATATATAAAACATCGACAATGTTTACAAGATACCAGTGTTTATTCATTAACACTTACCTTCATATAAACCTGTTTTGACGTCTTTACAAACAATATATCAAAATCAGACACATGAGCCGTCTGACCAGAGTCTGCTTTGTTTGCTAAGGAATTATACCGGTATATGGATCCGGTGATAGAGTTTTGTCAAAGCAAATATTCCCTTCAGAAAGTCACATTTAAAAAAAAAATAACTTCATGAATATACAGTAAAACCTCTTTATAACGACCACTAAATTACATCAAGTATTTTGTGTTAAAGGCAGGTGAATGCTTAGAACAAGGTGAAAGTAAAACAAAACACTCCTATAGGAGCGTTTTGTTTTACTTTCACCTTGCTATAAGCAACCACCAACTAATTAACATGATTTAGTGGTCGTTATAGAGAGGTTTTACTGTACATGAGGTGACTACGTCGCGCATACATGTTCATTAGGGAAAACGTTACCTGGTCGCTATAGAGATATTCCACTGTATCTGATATTTTCTATTTACAGGAGAGTGTGCACTTTACTGTTTTGTCACAGTAGAGAAAGTTTCACTACAATCCGTATTTTTGTTCATTTCAGGCATGACGTCATTCCTATAGTAATGGGCGCCGCCCCGGAGGACTACGAACGTGCCGCACCACATTATTCGTACATACACGTTGATCATTACGGCAGCCCCAAGGTCCTCGCGGAGTACCTCCATGAACTGGACAGCAATGACGACCTGTACAACGAATACTTTCAATGGAAGGGCACTGGAACTTTCATTAACACCAAATTCTGGTGCAGACTTTGTGCCATGTTGCACGACGAGTCACGTGGTCCTAGTTACTATGACAACCTAGAAGAATGGTGGCGCGGTAGAGATGTCTGCATTGGCAAAGACCGGTGGCGCCAACACCCTCGTATAGAACCGTACATATCCGACTATTATACCAAAGCTCAACATTGATGTTAATCTTATCTTAATAGTTAACCCATTTTCTTCTACTGACGTCATTTTGCGCCTCTGTAAAACTCATTTTTTTGAAACCATTGTGATAGATACAGTGTTCAACAAAATAGTTTCAGAAGTACGCGATTCTAAAATTCTCCTTTTATATGGTTAATGCTTCTTTCGGCAGATTAATTCAAATAGGTTGGGTCTAAAATTAGTCTAGGAGGAAATGAGTTGCAAAACTATTGAGGAGGGGTTGCTTAGCTACAGATTAGAATTCTTTAACGATTAACTTCATGAATATTCGTGAATGGGAAAGGGCCGTAACTAATTATGGTCGAACTTGTGGCTTTCCCCATATTTCTTCCTTTCTTTCTTTCTTTTCTTTCTTTTCTTTCTTTCCTTGTTCTTTTCTTATTCTCTTTCTCTCTTTGTTTCTTTTTCACTTTCTGTTTCTTTCTTTCTCTCTGGTTAACTTTCTTTACCCATTCTCTATTGCTCTCTCTCTCTCTCTCTCTCTCTCTCTCTCTCTCTCTCTCTCTTATAAATAAGAAATAAACATGTGCATGCGTGTTTGTATATATGGAAGTATAGATATGTATCTCATAATGCATGTTTCAAACCACCAGCAACTTTATGGAATGTACATGTACACCGTTATGGTGTACGACTGCTGTTTGTGATGTATTTCCTCATGTTGTACTCCGATGTCTGGGATTTATTAACGTTCTGTTCAACAAAGTACCCTGTTTTGCAGTATATAATTGTATGATAAAACAACAAAACGACACAAAGTGCTGCACGCCATATACAATAGAGTAAACAGTTAAACCCCTCCAAAGCGACCGCCAACATGAAGTCATATTCTTGGTCTTAAAGGAAGGTGGTTGTTTAATGCAGGGTGACATTTATACAGAAACGTCATGCATGAGTACAGCAAAACATGTTTTAACCCTTTCCCTGTTCTATGTTTATTCCAAATTTCAATACCTACTGAATATTCATTAACAAAATAGTTATAAAGAAATATGGAAGGTGAACCATTGTAGACATTTTAGAAAGCAAAGAAACTGATCCATCAAATTCTATTAGCAAACAGAGCAGACCCTGATCAGACGGCTCCTCTAGGAGCCGTCTGATCTGGGTCTACTCTGTTTGCAAATGCGTGAAAACACGTTTATATGAGGGAAAGGGTTAAGCGACCATTAAAATAAGTCTAATGATGGCTATATAAGACAGGTGGTTGCTTAATGCAGGTCAAAGGTAAAGCTTCTACAGGAGGTTAGTCATTGCTTTTGCCCTGCATTAAGCAACCACCTACTTTTCAAGACTCCTATATTTAATAAATGACTGGTGGCTTAGGACAGGTTCAACTGATTTGTAATTACGTTTAGAGAATTTTATAGTATATAATCAGGACAATACGTGAACGTTTGCCTTCAAAATGTAATGTTCTTAATATATGTATTATGATTTATGTGCTTAATTGTAATTGTTATATACGACAGAATTGTTTCTGTGCTTGAATATTATTTATCTAAATTGATTAATAAATCATATATTGTTGACGAACACTTGGGTATTACATTTTGACTCTTATGTCACTACCGTTAAAAAAAACCCGTGAGACAGACAAAATGTATACATTCATGGTTTTATACCAGTCCTAAACATACGAAAGCCGGTGCATTTTCTTCCGTATAGCAAACGTCTATGATGATGAACTTGCATTTGGAACTTCTGTTGACTTTATGGTATTTTGAACAAGTATTGCTTCCCTGTAATAGAACAGTTGATTAACAGGTTAACGATTTGTAAATTTACAAACAGCTTAAATCATTACACCATGAATATGCATCTAAAGATATTGGCACCATGCATATCAATAAGAATAATTGTTATAACAGCACATGACCACATGAATGTTTGGCCTTGACAGATAAAGTAAAATCCTACATTATATCATAAGCAAACAGAAGAGACCCTGATCAGATGGCTTTTATAGAAGCCTTCTGATCTGGGTCTGCTCTGTTTGCAAAGGCGTGGAAAGGCAATTTCAAGGAGTAAAAGGTTAATAGTGTTTACGTCTGTTTTAGTTTTGCCTTTCAGTTGCCTCTCGGTGCCAAATTTCTAGTTGTCGTCTGCAATCCAAGTTTGTTACATTTGTAAATCTTTCAGTGAAATAAGGAAATGAGATAAATAAATGCAAATTTCAAAGGAATAAAGCACATATATAGAAATAGAGATTTAGACATATAGTGAAGTCCCTGATCAGACGCCGCCTTGAAAAGGCGGCGTCTGATCTTCGACTGCCCTATTTGTCGTGGTGCATTTATGCGACTGTGGCGGTGAAATGGTTAATGCAATATCCCTTACCTTGTTGCAATAATAATAATAAAAAAAACCCAATGTTTGCTTAAATTTGGATCTGGTTCAATTTTAACAACTTCCGATTCGATGAACATTTTGAACAACTATTAACCGAGTTTACAAACATATTGGATCTTGGCGAGACAACGAGTCATGCGGCGTCTCATCTGGATCCAGTCTGTTTGCAAATACGAGCCCGGTTGAGGGTACGGGGTATGTGTTAACACTGATCCCGTTAGGCGTTACCTTACTCGCATAATTAGGATCAAAGCTGTTTGACACTTATTTAATATATCCCACAAACATTTGCTTGGATCGAAAGTGACATAAGCTTGCTACACATTTTTACAGAAGGGTATTGCTTAACCTATACCCCGCTAACTGCGACATGGCTCGAACAGCTTAGGTCTAGGTGAGACGCAAAATAACTCGGTGTCTGGTCACCATCCAAGCTGTTTGACCATCTGTCGAGAGCTTCTCAAAAACATAAACGAACTGGCTGTATATAGTAAAAATTGCATCAGGTCAAAAATGAGCAGACCTTTCTTAACAGCGGGTAAGGGCTTAGTTAAGGCTTTCGTGGGAAGGGGGCGTCCGCATAGGCGTGAAGTAATGATGTTTTATGCGAAACAAAAACAATTTTCAAAGCCAATTTTCTATTTGGTTCGAGATCACAATCACCTTCCCAGACTCCATCCTGAAGAGTATCTAAAATGGTGTAAACTAGTAGCCAATAAAACATATGCAACTCTTTGCACGTAATGTGAGTAATGGTGGACTTTTAAAGGATTGTAGACTGCTACAGTTCTAAAAGTTATTTTCCCTGTTTCTCTTCAAAACTAGAATCAGATCCTGATGAGTCGACCAGATACTCAGAATCTCATCTGGATCAAAACTTGTTGTATAGCTCATCTTGAAACCATTTCTAGCGAACAGAATTAGACTAATTTCATGTCTCTAGTCCCAGAGCGTGTTGGTGAATCCAAGACAGGATGGCACCAGTTGTGTGACATGCAATAAATTAGTAATCTACAAAGTGTACAGCAAACTATTAAAAGGCAATAGACTGTGTTTGTTGAGGGTAAAAATACAAACAACACATTTTTTCTTTGCATTAGTTTGGCGTCTGCTGGTATTCCGAAACGACAATTTAATTGCATTCACGCAACCATGTCATTTGATTCCAAAACATAATGGAATGTTAACAAAGAATTGGAATAGGCAGTCAGTAAAAACATAACTCCATAAAACATCTTCAATATTTTCCTGTCATTTTCAAGTAGTCATTATGTCAAATTACCAACGTTGGAAAGTTAACATGATTTGACAATACACTAGTCTATAGCAATATCTGAAATCCGCACTCATTTTCAATGTACATTTAGTAAAACACATGCTGATTTCGTAAATTGTCAATTATTCAACCGATTACCTGATAGAGACATCGACTGGTGCCCTTGCCAACAGTGCATATCCAGATAAGAAGGCTCCTGTATGAGCCGTCAGGCCAGGGTCTGCTATATGGGCCTATACGATTTTATATATAGGTCTGATTCGACAGCTTCTGCAATGGCGAACACCTTCTGTATTCGTATGCCATGTACAAAAGTCATCCAATCACTATTGAAGATATCTTTAGTTTCTAAATAAGTATTCATCAGGTAAAGGGTTAAAAAGGAACTATAGAGAGGTCTATATACTGAGTATATGTCCTAGGAACTATGACAAAGAGACCTATATACAGAGTATGCACCACAGTAACTATAACAAAGAGACCTATATACAGAGTATGTACCACAGTAACTATAACAAAGAGACCTATATACAGAGTATGCACCACAGTAACTATAACAAAGAGGTCTATATACAGAGTATGTACCACAGTAACTATAACAAAGAGACCTATATACAGAGTATGCACCACAGTAACTATAACAAAGAGGTCTATATACAGAGTATGCACCACAGTAACTATAACAAAGAGGTCTATATACAGAGTATGCACCACAGTAACTATAACAAAGAGACCTATATACAGAGTATGTACCACAGTAACTATAACAAAGAGGTCTATATACAGAGTATGCACCACAGTAACTATAACAAAGAGGTCTATATACAGAGTATGCACCACAGTAACTATAACAAAGAGGTCTATATACAGAGTATGCACCACAGTAACTATAACAAAGAGACCTATATACAGAGTATGTACCACAGTAACTATAACAAAGAGACCTATATACAGAGTATGCACCACAGTAACTATAACAAAGAGGTCTATATACAGAGTATGCACCACAGTAACTATAACAAAGAGGTCTATATACAGAGTATGCACCACAGTAACTATAACAAAGAGACCTATATACAGAGTATGTACCACAGTAACTATAACAAAGAGGTCTATATACAGAGTATGCATCACAGTAACTATAACAAAGAGACCTATATACAGAGTATGCACCACAGTAACTATAACAAAGAGGTCTATATACAGAGTATGTACCACAGTAACTATAACAAAGAGGTCTATATACAGAGTATGCACCACAGTAACTATAACAAAGAGGTCTATATACAGAGTATGCACCACAGTAACTATAACAAAGAGGTCTATATACAGAGTATGCATCACAGTAACTATAACAAAGAGACCTATATACAGAGTATGCACCACAGAAACTATAACAAAGAGACCTATATACAGAGTATGCACCACAGTAACTATAACAAAGAGACCTATATACAGAGTATGCACCACAGTAACTATAACAAAGAGGTCTATATACAGAGTATGCACCACAGTAACTATAACAAAGAGGTCTATATACAGAGTATGTACCACAGTAACTATAACAAAGAGGTCTATATACAGAGTATGTACCACAGTAACTATAACAAAGAGGTCTATATACAGAGTATGTACCACAGTAACTATAACAAAGAGGTCTATATACAGAGTATGTACCACAGTAACTATAACAAAGAGGTCTATATACAGAGTATGCATCACAGTAACTATAACAAAGAGACCTATATACAGAGTATGTACCACAGTAACTATAACAAAGAGGTCTATATACAGAGTATGCACCACAGTAACTATAACAAAGAGGTCTATATACAGAGTATGTACCACAGTAACTATAACAAAGAGGTCTATATACAGAGTATGTACCACAGTAACTATAACAAAGAGGTCTATATACAGAGTATGTACCACAGTAACTATAACAAAGAGGTCTATATACAGAGTATGTACCACAGTAACTATAACAAAGAGGTCTATATACAGAGTATGCACCACAGTAACTATAACAAAGAGGTCTATATACAGAGTATGCACCACAGTAACTATAACAAAGAGGTCTATATACAGAGTATGTACCACAGTAACTATAACAAAGAGACCTATATACAGAGTATGCACCACAGTAACTATAACAAAGAGACCTATATACAGAGTATGCACCACAGTAACTATAACAAAGAGGTCTATATACAGAGTATGTACCACAGTAACTATAACAAAGAGGTCTATATACAGAGTATGCATCACAGTAACTATAACAAAGAGGTCTATATACAGAGTATGCACCACAGTAACTATAACAAAGAGGTCTATATACAGAGTATGCACCACAGTAACTATAACAAAGAGACCTATATACAGAGTATGCACCACAGTAACTATAACAAAGAGACCTATATACAGAGTATGCACCACAGTAACTATAACAAAGAGGTCTATATACAGAGTATGCACCACAGTAACTATAACAAAGAGACCTATATACAGAGTATGCACCACAGTAACTATAACAAAGAGACCTATATACAGAGTATGTACCACAGTAACTATAACAAAGAGGTCTATATACAGAGTATGCATCACAGTAACTATAACAAAGAGGTCTATATACAGAGTATGCATCACAGTAACTATAACAAAGAGACCTATATACAGAGTATGCATCACAGTAACTATAACAAAGAGGTCTATATACAGAGTATGCATCACAGTAACTATAACAAAGAGGTCTATATACAGAGTATGCACCACAGTAACTATAACAAAGAGGTCTATATACAGAATATGCACCACAGTAACTATAACAAAGAGGTCTATATACAGAATATGTACCACAGTAACTATAACAAAGAGACCTATATACAGAGTATGTACCACAGTAACTATAACAAAGAGACCTATATACAGAGTATGTACCACAGTAACTATAACAAAGAGACCTATATACAGAATATGCACCACAGTAACTATAACAAAGAGGTCTATATACAGAGTATGCACCACAGTAACTATAACAAAGAGGTCTATATACAGAGTATGCACCACAGTAACTATAACAAAGAGACCTATATACAGAGTATGTACCACAGTAACTATAACAAAGAGGTCTATATACAGAGTATGCACCACAGTAACTATAACAAAGAGACCTATATACAGAGTATGCACCACAGTAACTATAACAAAGAGGTCTATATACAGAGTATGCACCACAGTAACTATAACAAAGAGACCTATATACAGAGTATGTACCACAGTAACTATAACAAAGAGGTCTATATACAGAGTATGCATCACAGTAACTATAACAAAGAGACCTATATACAGAGTATGCACCACAGTAACTATAGCAAAGAGGTCTATATACAGAGTATGCATCACAGTAACTATAACAAAGAGGTCTATATACAGAGTATGCACCACAGTAACTATAACAAAGAGACCTATATACAGAGTATGCACCACAGTAACTATAACAAAGAGACCTATATACAGAGTATGCACCACAGTAACTATAACAAAGAGACCTATATACAGAGTATGCACCACAGTAACTATAACAAAGAGACCTATATACAGAGTATGCTCCACAGTAACTATAACAAAGAGGTCTATATACAGAGTATGCACCACAGTAACTATAACAAAGAGGTCTATATACAGAGTATGCACCACAGTAACTATAACAAAGAGGTCTATATACAGAGTTTGCACCACAGTAACTATAACAAAGAGGTCTATATACAGAGTATGCACCACAGTAACTATAACAAAGAGGTCTATATACAGAGTATGTACCACAGTAACTATAACAAAGAGGTCTATATACAGAGTATGCACCACAGTAACTATAACAAAGAGGTCTATATACAGAGTATGCATCACAGTAACTATAACAAAGAGACCTATATACAGAGTATGCACCACAGTAACTATAACAAAGAGACCTATATACAGAGTATGCACCACAGTAACTATAACAAAGAGACCTATATACAGAGTATGCACCACAGTAACTATAACAAAGAGGTCTATATACAGAGTATGCACCACAGTAACTATAACAAAGAGGTCTATATACAGAGTATGTACCACAGTAACTATAACAAAGAGGTCTATATACAGAGTATGTACCACAGTAACTATAACAAAGAGGTCTATATACAGAGTATGTACCACAGTAACTATAACAAAGAGGTCTATATACAGAGTATGTACCACAGTAACTATAACAAAGAGGTCTATATACAGAGTATGCATCACAGTAACTATAACAAAGAGGTCTATATACAGAGTATGCACCACAGTAACTATAACAAAGAGGTCTATATACAGAGTATGTACCACAGTAACTATAACAAAGAGGTCTATATACAGAGTATGTACCACAGTAACTATAACAAAGAGGTCTATATACAGAGTATGCACCACAGTAACTATAACAAAGAGGTCTATATACAGAGTATGTACCACAGTAACTATAACAAAGAGGTCTATATACAGAGTATGCACCACAGTAACTATAACAAAGAGGTCTATATACAGAGTATGCACCACAGTAACTATAACAAAGAGGTCTATATACAGAGTATGTACCACAGTAACTATAACAAAGAGGTCTATATACAGAGTATGCACCACAGTAACTATAACAAAGAGACCTATATACAGAGTATGCACCACAGTAACTATAACAAAGAGGTCTATATACAGAGTATGTACCACAGTAACTATAACAAAGAGGTCTATATACAGAGTATGCACCACAGTAACTATAACAAAGAGGTCTATATACAGAGTATGCATCACAGTAACTATAACAAAGAGACCTATATACAGAGTATGCACCACAGTAACTATAACAAAGAGGTCTATATACAGAGTATGCATCACAGTAACTATAACAAAGAGGTCTATATACAGAGTATGCACCACAGTAACTATAACAAAGAGGTCTATATACAGAGTATGCACCACAGTAACTATAACAAAGAGGTCTATATACAGAATATGTACCACAGTAACTATAACAAAGAGGTCTATATACAGAGTATGCACCACAGTAACTATAACAAAGAGACCTATATACAGAGTATGTACCACAGTAACTATAACAAAGAGACCTATATACAGAGTATGCACCACAGTAACTATAACAAAGAGGTCTATATACAGAGTATGCACCACAGTAACTATAACAAAGAGGTCTATATACAGAGTATGCACCACAGTAACTATAACAAAGAGACCTATATACAGAGTATGTACCACAGTAACTATAACAAAGAGGTCTATATACAGAGTATGCACCACAGTAACTATAACAAAGAGACCTATATACAGAGTATGCACCACAGTAACTATAACAAAGAGGTCTATATACAGAGTATGCACCACAGTAACTATAACAAAGAGACCTATATACAGAGTATGTACCACAGTAACTATAACAAAGAGGTCTATATACAGAGTATGCATCACAGTAACTATAACAAAGAGACCTATATACAGAGTATGCACCACAGTAACTATAGCAAAGAGGTCTATATACAGAGTATGCATCACAGTAACTATAACAAAGAGGTCTATATACAGAGTATGCACCACAGTAACTATAACAAAGAGACCTATATACAGAGTATGCACCACAGTAACTATAACAAAGAGACCTATATACAGAGTATGCTCCACAGTAACTATAACAAAGAGGTCTATATACAGAGTATGCACCACAGTAACTATAACAAAGAGGTCTATATACAGAGTATGCACCACAGTAACTATAACAAAGAGGTCTATATACAGAGTATGCACCACAGTAACTATAACAAAGAGGTCTATATACAGAGTATGCACCACAGTAACTATAACAAAGAGGTCTATATACAGAGTATGCACCACAGTAGCTATAACAAAGAGGTCTATATACAGAGTATGCACCACAGTAACTATAACAAAGAGGTCTATATACAGAGTATGTACCACAGTAACTATAACAAAGAGACCTATATACAGAGTATGCACCACAGTAACTATAACAAAGAGGTCTATATACAGAGTATGCACCACAGTAACTATAACAAAGAGACATATATACAGAGTATGCACCACAGTAACTATAACAAAGAGACCTATATACAGAGTATGCACCACAGTAACTATAACAAAGAGGTCTATATACAGAGTATGCACCACAGTAACTATAACAAAGAGGTCTATATACAGAGTATGCACCACAGTAACTATAACAAAGAGACCTATATACAGAGTATGCACCACGGTAACTATAACAAAGAGGTCTATATACAGAGTATGCACCACGGTAACTATAACAAAGAGACCTATATACAGAGTATGCACCACAGTAACTATAACAAAGAGACCTATATACAGAGTATGCACCACAGTAACTATAACAAAGAGGTCTATATACAGAGTATGCACCACAGTAACTATAACAAAGAGGTCTATATACAGAGTATGCATCACAGTAACTATAACAAAGAGGTCTATATACAGAGTATGCACCACAGTAACTATAACAAAGAGGTCTATATACAGAGTATGTACCACAGTAACTATAACAAAGAGGTCTATATACAGAGTATGTACCACAGTAACTATAACAAAGAGACCTATATACAGAGTATGTACCACAGTAACTATAACAAAGAGGTCTATATACAGAGTATGTACCACAGTAACTATAACAAAGAGACCTATATACAGAGTATGCACCACAGTAACTATAACAAAGAGGTCTATATACAGAGTATGCATCACAGTAACTATAACAAAGAGGTCTATATACAGAGTATGCACCACAGTAACTATAACAAAGAGGTCTATATACAGAGTATGCACCACAGTAACTATAACAAAGAGACCTATATACAGAGTATGCACCACAGTAACTATAACAAAGAGGTCTATATACAGAGTATGCACCACAGTAACTATAACAAAGAGACCTATATACAGAGTATGCACCACAGTAACTATAACAAAGAGGTCTATATACAGAGTATGCACCACAGTAACTATAACAAAGAGGTCTATATACAGAGTATGCACCACAGTAACTATAACAAAGAGACCTATATACAGAGTATGCACCACAGTAACTATAACAAAGAGACCTATATACAGAGTATGCACCACAGTAACTATAACAAAGAGGTCTATATACAGAGTATGCACCACAGTAACTATAACAAAGAGGTCTATATACAGAGTATGTACCACAGTAACTATAACAAAGAGGTCTATATACAGAGTATGCACCACAGTAACTATAACAAAGAGGTCTATATACAGAGTATGTACCACAGTAACTATAACAAAGAGGTCTATATACAGAGTATGCACCACAGTAACTATAACAAAGAGGTCTATATACAGAGTATGTACCACAGTAACTATAACAAAGAGGTCTATATACAGAGTATGCACCACAGTAACTATAACAAAGAGGTCTATATACAGAGTATGCACCACAGTAACTATAACAAAGAGACCTATATACAGAGTATGCACCACAGTAACTATAACAAAGAGGTCTATATACAGAGTATGCACCACAGTAACTATAACAAAGAGACCTATATACAGAGTATGCACCACAGTAACTATAACAAAGAGGTCTATATACAGAGTATGCACCACAGTAACTATAACAAAGAGACCTATATACAGAGTATGCACCACAGTAACTATAACAAAGAGACCTATATACAGAGTATGCACCACAGTAACTATAACAAAGAGACCTATATACAGAGTATGCACCACAGTAACTATAACAAAGAGGTCTATATACAGAGTATGCTCCACAGTAACTATAACAAAGAGGTCTATATAAATGTACAGAGTATGTACCACAGTAACTATAACAAAGAGGTCTATATACAGAGTATGCACCACAGTAACTATAACAAAGAGACCTATATACAGAGTATGCACCACAGTAACTATAACAAAGAGACCTATATACAGAGTATGCACCACAGTAACTATAACAAAGAGGTCTATATACAGAGTATGCACCACAGTAACTATAACAAAGAGACCTATATACAGAGTATGCACCACAGTAACTATAACAAAGAGACCTATATACAGAGTATGCACCACAGTATCTATAACAAAGAGGTCTATATACAGAGTATGTACCACAGTAACTATAACAAAGAGGTCTATATACAGAGTATGCATCACAGTAACTATAACAAAGAGACCTATATACAGAGTATGCACCACAGTAACTATAACAAAGAGACCTATATACAGAGTATGCACCACAGTAACTATAACAAAGAGGTCTATATACAGAGTATGTACCACAGTAACTATAACAAAGAGGTCTATATACAGAGTATGCACCACAGTAACTATAACAAAGAGGTCTATATACAGAGTATGCATCACAGTAACTATAACAAAGAGGTCTATATACAGAGTATGCACCACAGTAACTATAACAAAGAGGTCTATATACAGAGTATGTACCACAGTAACTATAACAAAGATACCTATATACAGAGTATGCACCACAGTAACTATAACAAAGAGGTCTATATACAGAGTATGCACCACAGTAACTATAACAAAGAGGTCTATATACAGAGTATGTACCACAGTAACTATAACAAAGAGGTCTATATACAGAGTATGCACCACAGTAACTATATATAACAAAGAGGTCTATATACAGAGTATGTACCACAGTAACTATAACAAAGAGACCTATATACAGAGTATGCACCACAGTAACTATAACAAAGAGACCTATATACAGAGTATGCACCACAGTAACTATAACAAAGAGACCTATATACAGAGTATGCACCACAGTAACTATAACAAAGAGGTCTATATACAGAGTATGCACCACAGTAACTATAACAAAGAGGTCTATATACAGAGTATGCACCACAGTAACTATAACAAAGAGACCTATATACAGAGTATGTACCACAGTAACTATAACAAAGAGGTCTATATACAGAGTATGCACCACAGTAACTATAACAAAGAGACCTATATACAGAGTATGCACCACAGTAACTATAACAAAGAGGTCTATATACAGAGTATGTACCACAGTAACTATAACAAAGAGGTCTATATACAGAGTATGTACCACAGTAACTATAACAAAGAGGTCTATATACAGAGTATGCACCACAGTAACTATAACAAAGAGACCTATATACAGAGTATGCACCACAGTAACTATAACAAAGAGACCTATATACAGAGTATGTACCACAGTAACTATAACAAAGAGGTCTATATACAGAGTATGTACCACAGTAACTATAACAAAGAGACCTATATACAGAGTATGCACCACAGTAACTATAACAAAGAGGTCTATATACAGAGTATGCACCACAGTAACTATAACAAAGAGACCTATATACAGAGTATGCACCACAGTAACTATAACAAAGAGGTCTATATACAGAGTATGCACCACAGTAACTATAACAAAGAGACCTATATACAGAGTATGTACCACAGTAACTATAACAAAGAGGTCTATATACAGAGTATGTACCACAGTAACTATAACAAAGAGGTCTATATACAGAGTATGTACCACAGTAACTATAACAAAGAGGTCTATATACAGAGTATGTACCACAGTAACTATAACAAAGAGGTCTATATACAGAGTATGTACCACAGTAACTATAACAAAGAGGTCTATATACAGAGTATGTACCACAGTAACTATAACAAAGAGACCTATATACAGAGTATGTACCACAGTAACTATAACAAAGAGGTCTATATACAGAGTATGTACCACAGTAACTATAACAAAGAGGTCTATATACAGAGTATGCACCACAGTAACTATAACAAAGAGGTCTATATACAGAATATGCACCACAGTAACTATAACAAAGAGGTCTATATACAGAGTATGCACCACAGTAACTATAACAAAGAGGTCTATATACAGAGTATGCACCACAGTAACTATAACAAAGAGGTCTATATACAGAGTATGCACCACAGTAACTATAACAAAGAGGTCTATATACAGAGTATGCACCACAGTAACTATAACAAAGAGACCTATATACAGAGTATGTACCACAGTAACTATAACAAAGAGGTCTATATACAGAATATGCACCACAGGAACTATAACAAAGAGACCTATATACAGAGTATGCACCACAGTAACTATAACAAAGAGACCTATATACAGAGTATGTACCACAGTAACTATAACAAAGAGGTCTATATACAGAGTATGCACCACAGTAACTATAACAAAGAGGTCTATATACAGAGTATGCACCACAGTAACTATAACAAAGAGGTCTATATACAGAGTATGCACCACAGTAACTATAACAAAGAGGTCTATATACAGAGTATGCATCACAGTAACTATAACAAAGAGGTCTATATACAGAGTATGTACCACAGTAACTATAACAAAGAGGTCTATATACAGAATATGCACCACAGTAACTATAACAAAGAGGTCTATATACAGAGTATGCACCACAGTAACTATAACAAAGAGGTCTATATACAGAGTATGCACCACAGTAACTATAACAAAGAGGTCTATATACAGAGTATGCACCACAGTAACTATAACAAAGAGACCTATATACAGAATATGCACCACAGTAACTATAACAAAGAGGTCTATATACAGAATATGCACCACAGTAACTATAACAAAGAGGTCTATATACAGACCATATACAGGAGCTTTCAACACTACTTTAGACCTGCATTAAGCTGTCACATACGTAGTGATATATTTTAGAGAAAAAAAAATCTGAATTGTAAATTTTAGAAGGACCGAACATTTACATCGAGTTATCCGAAGTTCGAGTTATCCGTGTACGAAATATCGAAGTTCAACTCTATTTTACATCTATATGAGTGGTGGACTGGAATTTGAAATAGCAAATATATATGTATGCCAATCTCTCAGTACCTCGCAGCAGTATGTTCGAGTTCTGGTTGTGGCATCGATCTGGACACTTTCATGTGAGGACACTTTGTGGCTTGTGGAAGGGCGGTTGTTATACTCAGGTACCGACCCAGGCTTGGTATTAGATATAGAGATCAGGTTCAAAATGGCACCAAGGGTCTCTCATCACTTGTAAATAGCCGGGTGTTGCCATATGACTGAGATACTTTAAGTGAGATTGACCCTTTCAGCGCGGGAAACAAGTCACTACTGTCCTTGGCAAACAGTGTAGACCCAGACGAAAGGGCTCAAAGAAGTAAGGAACTGCACTATTAGTCATGTTACATTTTTCTTTTAAAAACATAAACGCAACCCCCTCCACAAAACCTGAATATTCACGGTAAGCTTGGCCTCTTTAAATTTTGGAATAGTCCATTTGACAATTCAGCGTTGAAAGGGTTAAAGCCTGAATAAAATAGACATAACCAACCTATCATATAACACATCCGAATAACGATCATGAGAGGGGATTAATTTCGAGTCTAACAGGCAGATGGCTGCCTAATGCAGAAAGACAGTAATGCAAAAGAAATGACTCGCGCGAATAATAATACTCATTTTTATTACCTCCAGATCAGGAAACCATAGAAACATTCTACATAAATACACAGTAAACACGTACAATTACCAATGATATTTACAGTACAAACATGGCAGGCGACGGCTTACATCAATTACAATGATGATGATGATGATGATGATGATGATGATGATGACCACAATATGTGTTACGACTATAATACAGACACCATGTGCCGTCACGCTGTCGAAACGAACCACAGAGTGACAGCTAACGTCCCTGACCCTTTCCTTACTGAACATTTCCATATGATTTGCTCACCTCATTAGTATTCGACAACTACTTTTTTTTATTTAAGTTAAACGACAAAGCTGACGGATCAAATCTATACAATCACATAAACAAGCATTATGCCCTAATCGGAGGGCTCCTATTGGAATCGTCTGACCTGAGTTTATTCTGTTTTAGCAGACATGAACACATCGTTATGTAAAGGAAATGTTTAAAACCAACACAATCTTGACTATAAAGTAAATGCATACAATACTTCCCATTGGCAGGAACTACCATAACATAATTACTGTGGATTAGACTCGACATTATGCTTCCGATGTTGAAGTTTAAACTGAGATATACAACGTAGATTGACATGTTAAATAATGCATTGATTATTTCAGATTGAACAGATTTACAGCTTATCTCAAACAAAATGTTCCCTTATTATTCCTTGTAGACATACTTTAGAATATTAAAACAAACTGATCAAACAATTCGTAGACAGGTTGGGTCTAGATCAGAATATAAGAAATAACGTAGTCCAGACAAAAGATGGACCACTTGCATATGTGGGGTACATGAGATAAGTTTGTTAAATACATGTATATCGTTGCCAAAGACACAGTGGATATTATTCCACAATCTGGACCTTGCACAAACAGTATGCTCACAAAACAGAGCTATGTGAAGCGCTAACTCATCTGTTAGTTTACAACTACAGTAAAACCTCTCTTAACCGGAATTCTAGTAGAGAAGATTTTAGATATTTTAGACAGGTGACTGCTTAATGCAGGGTGAAAGTCATGCAGAAAGCTCCTCTAGGAGCTTTCTGCATGACTTCCACCCTGCATTAAGCTGTCACCTGTTTCCAAGACCGATATTTATATTAAATTTAATGTCCGGTTAAGAGAGGTTTTACTGTCGAAACATATGGCCTATCGAAAAGTAAATGGGTAAATCTCACAGCAGCCTGTACAAAGTTTAGAAAATTACAATCCGATCTATTTAACAGCCAGAATTGAATAGATCTGATCTCCTTACAAGACTGAATAAATAGATACTCCCTGAGTATGTTATCAGATAAAATGCTAGACCGAGTTAAGGACAGTTGCATTATGTTAATGTTATTGTTGACTATTGTCTTCCATATGGACTTTGAAGGGAAGATTCCAGTCCTATAGTACTTATATAGGACTTTCAGCAGTCAATATTTGCCACATATCCGAAGTATGTCAGGTATGAAACCTATAATTTACTGTAAAAAAAGGTAATAGCAAAGTCTGTGATTGAATAGTTTCTTTACAATACAATTGCTGTCCATTCTGAATACAATAGTACATGATATTTGTCCGAACAATATAAATTTTCTTTTATCGATTTCGGCCTCATGCCTAGAGAAGTTAAAACAATATCTGTCCTACTATATGTTGGCAAGCACTGGATCCACTTTACACAGAAGAGGTGAGCAACTTCAAGTGTTAAAATATTATATTTGCTTAAATCTGGCCAAAGTTCACAGTCATACAAGGCTTTTGGAAGGACAATGGTCTGATACAGATGTCTGGCTGAAAAAGGATGGATACCATTTTCATATATACCACAGCTAACAATGCACAAAGGCATTTTTCTAAGTTTACTCGTACATTCCCTTACTAACTGTGATAAGTCCTCAACTTAACAAGAAGCTGCCAACTATCGTAACCGTTTATGTCATACAGTAAAACCTCTCTACAACGGCCACTAATTTTCATCAATTATTTTGGGTTATAGGCAGGTGGCTGCTTAAAGCACGGTGAAAGTAAAACAGAACGCTCCTATACACCTGTCCTAAATACCAACCAATTAACACAATTTAGTGGCCGTTATAGAGAGGTTTTACTGTAATTGGCACATTTGCAAACAGGGTAGACACATATCAGGCGACTCTTAGCAGTCTGACCAGGGTCTGTTCTTGTTTTGTTTATGGACTAACTCACACATATGTCTATTTGTAGTTTCTGACATGGTAAAACTGCGCCATTATAAATACAAATCAGGTGTTTAATATCCATACATTGATTATTTCTGACATGCATACTTATGCAGTAAATGATCAAAGACACAGAGTTTGACGACAAAAACGTATGTACTCATTTATTATTCCTACTAGGGTGACTGATGTTAAGTACAGGTGCGACATTTGTCAGACCAAAATACATGTATAACGCATTTGCAAAGTTTGATGAATGTTTGCTGTAAGCTTGATTCAGATCAATTGAAAACTATACGACCACTTTGTAACGTTAAAAGACGCTCTGTTGCAGAAAACTCAGTTGTCAGAAACAAAACGTATGTTGTGCGTATCTATAGGTTAATGTTGATTGTTTGGTGGAAGTTCAAACTTTTTCCCCTGAACATTGTTGGGTTATAGTTTTGTAGGATTAACTGCACGCATTGACATTGATTAATTATATACCTCATAGACGTCGAAGGGCAGATACTACTGGAACTATTCATTACATACACGTAAAGGGTAAGTTGGACATATTCAACTTATGTTGACTATTGCTTCAAATTTGACCCAATAGTCTAAGAACTGTAGGATCAGTGTGCTGCGTTCATTAAACTTAACTTAAATTAACCCATTCCTCCATAGGCTATTTTTAGATCCAACCACTTGGAATAAATCTACCCAAAAGGAGCATTAACTGTTTAACTCCTATAGGAGCAAATGCTTTATTTATCACAATTGTTTCAACAGGTGACTATTACAGAGGCATAGAGAGGCGTATTTATGGAGGAAAGGGTTAAGACAGTTATATAGCATTACATAAACGTGACAGTAATAGTTCAGTCTTTTTTGTACCCTGTGTGTGTGTTATTCTTTCTCGTTATTTGTAATTATAAACCTCACTTTACTGAAACTTAGATATGTCTAAACAGTTTCAACATTAGTATCATTTAGGAATATTTACCGTGAAATACGATGTACCACACTGATTCAGTTTTAGTAGCAAAACAGATTATTTTCTAGCGAAGAAAGGCAGTAAACATGTATTAGTTACTATATTTACTTGAGCAACGTTTTGCCTGCTATTGAGTAAGGCTTTGTCTGCTATGGAGAAACGTTATAACAAAGCTAACTTCAAGCAGTGTAGACCCTACTAGCTGTGTAGAACCAATATCTTTAATAGAACCTGTCATAAGCGGCCATCAAACATATGTCTAATTATGGGTCTCTAATGCAGGTGATAGCATAATATAGGTGAAAAATAATACGGAAAGATACTACAGCATTAAGCAACAGCTTGCTTTTAACACTCCTATGCTCAATAAATTCACGAATATCCGGTTAGGACAGGTTCTACGTGCAGTACATTATTTGCAATAACGGCAGCTGATCTTTTCCAGTACCCTGCAGTAAAACATGTCTGCTGGGTCTTGTAAAATTGTGATCACTTCCGAGTCGATCAAACTTTTGCAGCGGATCCATGCTTATAAAGCTTTTTAGTTGAGTCAGAGTTTGTTATCAAGCTTTTGATTGGTTAGATTTGAGCCAAAGGCTCCAATCTGACCAATCAAAAACTTGAGAACGTTATTTGTAAATGCGAGAGTCAAGTCGTGGACTGTGGGCTAAAGGATAAAGTAGGCACATTCTATTATCTAGAATATTTGAATATCTAATGGCTGTCGAATAGCTGGTATTGAACGAATGAATTTCTAATGACATATTAACATGGAATAAATTTGAAACAAACATGTTGGCTAATTCCAGCGTAATTTAACAGATCGGTCTTTGGTACTTGTGCCAGGGACGCTGCCAATTTATATTACCGTTGGTTCAAATCAAACGCAAGCTCCAAGAATTCTTTCGGAGATAAAACACATTTCTATCATACATTTTCCATAAATCCTCTGGCCGTTTCAGTAATAAACAAAGCTTTAAAATTCTCGCTGCTTGAATTTCACTGAATACTCGGAGAAAGGTCGTAAACGTTAGGTATTGATCGGTTTATTTGGAGAATTTGCGGACAAAGCATAACTGTTTTAACTACTGTTAACACCTGTTTACCCCCACCCGTTTTCAATATTCATATAATAAATCATAACATCATGAATATTTGTTGACTGTTCCTATAGGAGCCGTCTAATCAGCGCCTGCACTGTTGGCTTATAGATATGATTTTACAGTTTCTGCCATGGCCAAGTATCCCTAATCCCAGGTGCCATTATAAAATTGAATCAACAGTAAAACCTCTCTATAACGACCACTAAATTACACCAAGTATTTGGTGTTAAAGGCAGGTGGCTGCTTAAAGCAAGGTGAAAGTAAAACAGAACGCTCCTATAGGAACGTTCTGTTTTACTTTCATTTTGCTTTAAGCAACCACCTGCCCTAAATACCAACTAATTAACACTATTTAGTGGTCGTTATAGACAGGTTTTACTCTAATTTATATCCATGAGGTCATTATTTCTTACATGAATATTCATGGAGTAAAGGATTGAACTCTTATATATTACAATGCATACTTACATGTACTTTATATTCGTTCAAGTTGGTGAGAATCTATTTGCCGCATGGTAAACAGATTGGAATCAAATTAAACGTGTCTTACGTTGGCTCAGGTCATGTGCAAATACAAATCGGGTTCCGTTCGACAGAATAAGGATTAAATGATATTTTCAAAATAATTGTTGGTTCTCTTTCATTCGGATAGTCCCTTATTACTTTAAGTATTTAGATAGACTGTTTCAAGTTTCAAGCGCCAAGTTGTATTTGATTAGGGACATCAGCCTAACAATTATGCATTTTAAAACATAGTTAGAGTCACGTACATTATGATAACTGTACAGTGCAGCGTACAATGCCTGGGGAAACATACACCTACACTTATATATATGACCGAAGGTAAACGTATGCACTTGGGTGGGAAGTCTGGGTCCGACCTGAGACGCATACTTTCAAACAGTTATTGATGAAAAGTACACATATGGAAACATAAAAGGAAAGCAAGAATAAGTTTTGAGTACGTGTTTTTCTCAACCTATGTTCCATGCACTTATGAAAGTATAGAACAAACTGCAGGAATTTGACACAGCAGAGGGGCGAGGCGATTGACAAGTCAATGAATATAACACTCGACTACGAACGGAATATTTCAATATAAATTCAATCTTTCATAGGATGGATAACAGACAAATAAAACATTTTCTCAATTATATCAATATATTTGTCTGGGCAGTTTACGACTAATATCATTTTGTTATTTTATGCATTGGGTTTTGGTGCTGTTTTATCTTGTTGTTGTTTTTTGTTTATAGTTTTTGTTTTGTTTATTTTATTTTTCTTATGGTGTCTTCACATATTTGTGAGATATTCGTATTTAGTCTTCATGCACATGTGACGAATTCGTTCGTGTGAAAATTAGGGTTCAACAAAGCAAAGTGTATGGTTAATATAAACCGATATCTAGCGTGGGTGTTCCCGAATCCCATCCCCATCCCCACCCCATCCCGATTCTCCTTGATACCGGGTTCCTGCCATTCTGATAGGACCTGGGCGCGAAGTAAGAAGATTCGTCTCTGTCACGTTCCGAGCATTAAACGTCTCCCGTGTAAACATTTTTATCCCACTGTAACAAATGTCCGCTAACAGTCGAATCTGGGACAGGTTGTTTTTACTTCCGAGACAATCTGTAACTGTGAAACAACTGACCCAGTGTCAAACAGCTTGGATCCTTATACAAGACTCGGTGTCTCATCTGGATCAACGTATGCTGTTTGAAAATACAAATCGAGTCGCGCTGAGCGGGAGAATGGTTCAGTTGCCAAAGAATTCATACATTTATTTTATACCCTTTGCCTGATGAATATTCATGTAAGAAATGACATCATGAATACTTATTAGCTGTGTATTAGGTACAGGTTAAATTTTATTCTTGTATAGTGATTGTTTTCAATAAACCCTATGACCGTAATAGATTTAAAGCACTGCAACCATGACATTTCCATTAACGTTTCTACCAGACTTTTATAGCTAACGAGGGAAGAAAAGGCAAATAAATGTGAATTTTGTATGACATTCGAACCTTTTCCAGTGTTTTACAAGCGCCAAAAATACTTCTGTATTGATCAGATTGGCCAATGATTAATTGCAAAGTCCATTGCCTCCTTTCATTAATAAACAAGTGCAACCTTTATTAAAAATACACATTTTCAACTCTTTCTTCTCTATTATGTATTGTAACGCCTCTGCAACCAGAGTAGAACCATATCAGGCAGCTGATACAGGAACCATCTGACAAAGATCTACCCTGTTTGCTTTTGGTATAAAACAGATCTGATTGCACTGCCAAAGCACCATATTATTGTATTCATATGCCATTTAAAAAGTAAGCCAATTGATAATATTGATGTCACTTTTCATGTAAAGGGTATGTTTATAGGTAAATTATTACGTTATTAGTGTTCAAGGCGGACCTTGAGTACGAATATGTTTAGATGTTTATGTATAGCAATTGTATAGTGCATATAAATATCCTGACAGTAGATTGAAAAGAAGTCCGCCAACTAAACAGGTAAAAACAAATATTTCGAATGTTTACGCACCATTTCCGTTTTGTGACGTCGTGTAGGGTCTTCGTAGCAAACCTGCCAATGTTTCGGACGTGTCCATCGCACGTGTGGCAGATACGTTTCTGTTAAATGTGCGATGAATCACAGCTCTATATCTTGAAAAGACAGCTGACTTGAATGTTAAAAGATAAACACTGACGGTCAAGGAGCAAACATCAGCTTTTCCCGATATTCTATTCGGCTCTAGATTCTAAAGCATTACTAGAAATTGAAACTATTATAGTGTATTGATCGCGTGAAGACACGATTGCCCCAGATTGCGTTTACCTAACATACAGTAAAACCTCTCTATAACGGCCACTAAATTACATAAAATATTTTGTGTTAAAGGCAGGTGGCTGTTTAAGCAAGGTGAAAGTAAATCAGAACGTTCCTATAGGAGCGTTCTGTTTTACTTTTTCCTTGCTTTAAGCAGCTCCTATAGGAGCGTTCTGTTTTACTTTTTCCTTGCTTTAAGCAGCCACCTGTCCTAATATTCCAACTAATTTACATACTTTAGTGGCCGTTATAGTGAGGTTTTACTGTAGACGTTTTAAACGCCTTTGCAAATAGCCCTTGCAGGAGCCGTCTAAGCATGGGTCGTTTTATTTATTTATTGGAGTTGTATAGAACTGATTCTGCAGTTTGTTGCCAAAGGCAGAAATTCCTATATTCATACACGTGTACGATAATGACAAATGCAGCTAATTACTATGTATAATGTCATTAACCCATTCCCTCAGATTGACAACTTTTGACGCCTCTGTAAAAGTCACTTTGTGAAACCATTATGATAAATAGAGCATTTGCTCCTATAGGAGCAAATGCTCTATTTATCACAATGGTTTCAAACTACAAAATTCTAAACAGTTTCCTTTTCTCTAGTTAATGCTCATTTTCGGTAGATTTATTCAATGCGGTTTTATCTAAAAATAGCCTATGATGTAATTGGTTAAGTGTTACATGAATATTCATAAGGCAAACGATTAAGCCTCTACTTAACATCATAACGCGCAGCATATCGTTACCTAGTGCAATGGACATTCAGTTACTGCTTGTCTAATCCGTGTCCCACCATTCGCGACCCCATTCGCAATTGAAAACTTGATTTTATTTGGTTTGGTTTTTTATCGGGGTTTACGTCGCTTTAACAGTATTTCACAACGTCCAGCTAATAACAGATGGATGAAGATCCCAGAGGTTCTTATGTGCACGGAATAACTTACACTGCTTCGTTCACAGAAGAATATCGGGATTGAACCGCTGACCTACCAAGCCAGCTGGAAGGCTTCCTCACATGAACAATTCAAATGCCCAGACCGGGATTCGATCCACAGCGATGAGGGGTTAAGCGATTGTTAGTCGAAGACCATAACCACATAACGGAGCCCCTCCCCTTGGAATCTTTGACCTAGATGATCCCTCACCAGAATCCAAGCTGTTTTATACTCGTTTATAATTTCTAAACCTTGATAAAGTATACAGTAGAATTTGTCGTATTCAAAATTGCATCAGCTCCAATTTCAGCAGACATTATTTTTTTTTAACTATAACTACTTCATGGCGTAAAGGGTTGAACTGTAATGAGTGCCATTAGTAAAACATGTTTTAATTCGGAGTACGATATTATTGTATACAATGTCGGTTTTTGCGTTCAGAACATAATTATGTTCACTGGTTTGACTCTTTAAGACCACATTGAAGACGTCTGGTATTAGTGACACCCTGGATTAGCGTGCAGTCAGAGCTATAGATAAAGATGAGTAACCAAATGCTAAAACTGTCAGTTTTCTACCAAACCCCATCTTTTGACCACTCTTTAGAATAGTCTCTTCGAGACAATTCTAAAAAATGGTCACAGTATTAAGGGTTTGATGGAGAAATAAAAGAGTTATTGCTGAAAATGATTAAATTTACACATCTTATCTGAACCTTCAGGTTCAGCATTTGAATGTTTTGCTGGGACTAGCTGACAAGGTTTCAGGATTATGTGCTAGGGTGTGGGTTACAAACCTGTCGCGTATCAGCAAGTAAACGAAGTAGGGAACCACCAGGCTATCCGGGTTAATAGTTTGACGGTCGGTCTTAAACCAGTCAAATAATACACATCGTGTTGTTTATGCAAATAGTAATTCGGTGCGCTTGAACTCTTTTACATATTATGGCAAGTATACTCTATAATTTGCATGACACTATACAAGTACAAACCTGACACATAAATGCATAAACAGTGTTCATGTCACATATATAGAGAATAATAGGTTAGTACCGTAGATGGGACGCTTTATCCGACGAGGGGAGAAAACGTTGAGGCGAGGCTTGCCGAGCCTCAACTGTTTTCTCTCCGAGTCGGATAAAGGCGTCCCATCTACGACACTAACCTATTATTCGATTTATCCAGTCAATATAGTTAAATGTCTTTTTTATAGACTAATAACACTCTTGAAATAATTTACATTGAAAATGCAGTTTTTCGATCAACGGATCCCTCCCTTTTCACTTCCATTTAGACGTAAATAGATCTAATGAGCTACCGCAGAGGAATATAGTTTCGATACTTGTATTACTAGAAGGGAAACGTGGTTGAATTTGAAAAATAAGATGATTTGAATCGAGGGTCGATACGTTATTTAAAACAGACATGATCTATATTCTTTGGTCAAATTCGAGTTACGTAGTCTCGGTTTCTATTTTTAGATTCTACCTAACGTCACTCAGAAATCGATGGAACTGAACAGGCTATATTTAGGTTTATGACTATCACCGCCCCTGTAAGAGTTTATCAATCAAATAATCATGAGAGTGAAAAGAAAACATTTACTATTTATCTGTCAATCTTTGCTTCCAGGTTTGATTTTATCAAAAACGGGTTTTACCAGCGGTGGATTAAATTAATAAAAGTGATAAATCAACATCATTTTGTATGTGGCCTCAGTGGCGTAATCGGTAAGGGCGACGTCTCTAGAGAGATTAGAATTAGTTTTTGTAGGATCAGGCGCGGGTTCGAATCCAGCTGTAGCCAATTATTTTTATTTTTTTCTCATTTGAATAATTCTTCTGGTGACCAAATAGATCTGTTAGATCTATTCCATCAACATGTTTATGAATGTTTACAGAAAACTAAAATAGTTCCATGGTTATAGAATCATTACGCTTATCTACTAACCTAATAAACCTTCCACTACCGGAAGTAACCAAATAAACCTAAGTTTATTTGCACCCCCTTTATTATGTCACTAGAGAAGCCTGGTGACTGGATAAAACTTGATATAAGTCCACAAGAACATTACAATATTACCATAAAAGCACCTACTAGACTGAGATGCACCAGTCAATTCACATAACTCCTTTGCTGTCAATGTCGCATCTGTGATTATCTATGCAAACAGTTTTGATCCAGATGAGACGCCGAGTAACTCGGCGTCTCATCAGGATCCAACCTGTTTGTTACTGTGACTATGGTTTTTGAAACAAAAATGAAGAAATGTAAAAAGGTGAACATTGCAGCAACCGACAAAGGTAGCAGACTACAAAATTTGGCAGCGAAAGAGTTAACCCTTTCCCTCATATAAACGTTTTCACGCATTTGCAAACAGATCAGACATAGACCAGACGTCTCCTGTAGGAGCCGTCTGACCAGGATCTACTCTGTTTGCTTATAAAATGTTATAGATACGATTCTACAGTTTCTAAAATAGTTACAATGTTCCACCTTCCATATTTCATTATGACTATTTTCCGTGGTTATTCAGTACGTATTAAAATGTGGACTAAATATCGAACAATGAAAGGGTTAAAACATAATAAAAACTTAATAATAGCAGTTCAGTGCGTAACAGTAACATTAGATAAGATCTAATTAACGGGTCTGTCAGGCAGGCGGTTGCTTAATGCAGGGTCAGATAAAAAGCAATGCAGAAAGCTGTAAGTGTGTACCGGTAACATTAAATGCCATTTACAGTAGACCTTATCTTAACCCTTTGCTCCAGCTCCATAAATACGCGTTTCTACGCCTTTGCAAACAGAGTAGACCCAGATCAGACGGCTCCTATAGGAGCCGTCTGATCAGGGTCTGCTCTGTTTGCTAATGGGTATAATATAGATCTAATTCTACAGTTTCTGCCTGAGCCAAAACGTCCTGTGTATATATGCCATTATAATAATAATCTAATCAATATCGATGATGTCATACATTCTTACATGAATATTCATGTAGTAAATGGTTAAACAGCCATCAATTAGAGGTCGATTCATGGTTCCGTATAAGGCAGGTGGGAAGCTTAATTCATGTCAAAAGTAATTGCAGAAGCTATCTGCACTATGTTTGCCCTGTATTAACAACCACCTGCTTTTTAAGACTTTGGTGTTCAATAAATGAATGGCCGTTTAGGACAGGTTATACTGTAAATCGTGCATTCATATTCAAGTTAACTGTCTGTCTTTGCTATTAAAATGGTAATAATGGTGTGTTTACAATTCTTTAACAAAGGACAAGTAACAAACAGAACCAAAACGAACATAATTATATTCTCCCAGCTCATTACTATAATACATCCGTAACCCTTGGCCCTTGTCCCCTTATATAATTATACTTATGTGTGATTAAACTGATCATACATTTTGATTTGTTCAAGCTTTTGAGAAGCTATTTCCTGCATTAATTCGTTTTTCTACGCGTTTTCAGACAGAGTAGATCCAGCTCAGACGGCTCCGATAGGATCTGCTATGTTTGCTTATGACATAATATAGATATGATTCTACAGTTTCTGCCATGGTCAAAAGCTACTGTATCCATGTGCTATTATACAGAATAATCTAATTAATATTTAAGATGCCATTATTTCTTACATGATTATTCATGGAGGAAAGGTTTATCTGAGTGTCAAACAGCCTGGCTTCTGATGAGCTGTCCAGTTACTCATCTGGATCCAAGCTGTTTACAAATGACAATCTGGTCGCGCTCAGCACAAACAGGTTTAAACCAATGAACCAATTTGCTCCCAGTGGATTCTTCCATGTTTATATATTGGATTAGTCCAGTTTTTATCTAAGGGATTCCTGGCCTAAATTTTCAATTTCGTTTTGTTTTATATTGAAATTCCTATCAGCAAACAGTGTAGACTCTGATCAGAGTCTACACTGTTTGCCTACGTCCCATATATGGGATCGTGGGAGCAAATGGGTTGAAATTGCATTCCCATATCAATAATTATGATACTCATCAAACATTGAACATTTCTCATCAATTAACTGTGCACTTTATCTTGATTCAAACTATGTACATATTGTTGTATAAAGGTTATCACGTGATCACTTTTAGCAGATACAACACTCATGCATTAAATTTAAAACAAATTCGATAAGAGTAACGGTATTTTCTCAACATCGGAATACTTTCCAATTATTTAATTCATGCTTCATTACCACCATTCCGTTCTGATGCACGGTAAAATTTAAACACACAGATAGATATCATGATCTTACGTTAAGTCAGGTGGCAGCTTAATGCAGGTTCAAAATCCTCTCAGAGCTTTCTGTATGACTTCCACCCTTCATTAAGCAGCCACCTGACTTAAATGTTCCCTTTTGAGAGACAATACATTTTATCTTATTCCACCAATATGACAACAATTAACAATGTGGTTATTCGGAGAAAAGTACACAGCGTGTAAAATTGAAGCGCCAAACTATATAGCGTACGTAGTTCAAAATTAATAATTTAGGAAAGATTCGTTGATATAGATCATGATATTGTATTTAATAGCGGTCTCGGACAACACCTTTCTGACTAGGGTCCGCGCTTTCTGCAACCAGTAATATAGTATTCAACAACAAAACTAATATATATTAGTTTTGTTGTTGAAGACAATATTACTGGTATATATAGGCGGCTTTCGAAGCATTTAGATAGATTCATCTAAAACTATGGACATAGACAGCTTTGATAACAGAATACAAGTGCTACCTAAACGACACTTTTAGCCACCTGTTGTTGTTTCACTGTTTCATTATATTCCTATATAATAACCAAGCCATGGATAGACTTATTTTGGAACAAAACATGACCTACTCCAGTGTAAACAAATGAAGCGACTATGGCGCTTCCTATTTTTTAAAAGACTTCGCAAGCAATAACCCTTCAAAATAATTGTCTTGGTGCAATGGATATGTAACTGGGCTGGCATGCGGCGGGTCTCGAGTTCGATTCTGACCAGTGGCCAATATTTTCTTTATTAATCCATTGTACATACACAGCAACAATAGATATAACATATAACAAATAATAACACAGTATTAACATATAATTGAAAACTACTAACATTTAAATAGATGATGACAAATAGCAAATCAGTAAAAAAAACAAGAGGGCCAGAATGGCCCTGAAGCGCTCACCAGACAATCAGAGGAGAAGATTTTCAAAATTTTCACTATATGTTTCTATAGAAAACTAGCCGGCCCTGGGGCGGGCCAATTTTGACCCCAGGGGCATAATTTACATAAGTTTTGTAGAGGACTTAGACATGATGCTATGAGCCAAATATGAAAGCTGAGAACCTTTCAGTTTCATAAGATTTTCAAAGTTTGCTCTATATGTTTCTACTGAAAACTACCCACCCCTGGGGCAGGGCCAATTTTGACCCAAGGGCCATAATTAATATAACTTTTGTAAAGGACCTGAAGATGATGATACATGAGTTCATATCGTTATTCAAATCTTAACTTATTTTTAACCCTTCCCATGTTCTATGTTTATTCAAAATTTCAATATCTACTGAATATTCATGGACAAATTAGTTGTAATGAAAAATAGAAAGTGTAGCCATTTTAGAAAGTAATGAAAAACATCTTTCAAATTCCATTAACAAACAGAGTAGACCCTAATTAGACAGCTGCTAATAGAGCCGCCTGATCTGGGTCTGCCCTGTTTGCAAATGCATGAAAAGGCATTTATATGAGGGAAAGGGTTAAGTAAACATATTATAAGTACATTGTATATTGTACACAAAAATGGAAATAATTTAATGCAATTTGCACTATATAATATCATAAGTAAACAGAGCAGATTCATCATATGGCTACTAAATGAGCCACCTAATCTGGGTCTACTCTGTTTGCAATGGTTCAGAAATGCATAATTATGGAGCAAAGGGTTAATTGTCTGTGAAATAGGCCAGATCTAAAAATATCAGTTGTCTACCAAGAAGGGAGGCAACCCAGTTGTTATCAAAAGTGCAAAGGGAGACCTAGCACAGTTTGGATTCTGATCTGACGTATGTGTAACTTCAAATTACATATGTGTCAGATCAGAATCCAATATTGTACTTCATAATTGTTTTGTACAAGAGAGTTAATTGTAAGATTGACATGTATTAAAAAACGATGTGAACAATCTTAGACAAGCAGACAACAATTCTGAAGCAGATAATACTGATACTGATAAAGAATGCTACAGCATAGAACACTTGACTTGTATTCAGCTAAACTTCACAAAAGATATACTGATAAGACTCTATATAGATATCTGAGACATATATGCAGGACATAGATATGCAAAGAGCATTTTGAGAATTATCCACTTAGTTTTCTCAATCTAAAATGAGTGTTTGTTATTTATTTGGCTAAACACAATTTCTACTCTACTGATTAGACTAAGGGTAAAACCACTGGAACTGGCTATAAAAACTAGGTCAGTCTCAGTGGACTGGGTTGTAGGAGAAACCTTTAGCCGCAGTTTCTGAAGTGAATCAAAGCACTGAAAGTGCTGCTAGCAAGGGGCTTTTAACAAAGGCGGTTATGTATTGGTGTTACAAAGTGCTGTTTTCTTCGGAAGCATTTTTGTTGAGAGTTTGGTGAAAAAGTGATATAAATTCGCCACTAAAGTGAAGATGTAACAATAGTTTTGCACCAAATCCGTTACGATGCGATAATGTGTATATAAAGGTTTGTTCAATTGGTTACACCATATAGATTGTTGAATTAGTTAGAGTTATGTGAAGAATAACTTGGTAAGGCATGCTTATCCTGAACTCTGAGTAGAGGAATGAAAAAACTACAAGCTGCATTTTGTGTAAAAGATTTATTGGAAAAGTTCAGCAATGAATTGGGAAACACCATGATAAAAGTATTCATGCATAAAGCCCTTAGCAGCATTTGAACATGTGTATAGTGACCAGCACTGTTTGCGTTTTGACCCTTTCAACTCTAAGTAGCTATTGTGGGTTTTTATGTTGTCTTGTAGGTCTTTTTTGTCACCAAACATGAACCAGTGTACAACTGTACTTGGAATTTGGGGGTTTTGCAGATACTGTTTTAAATTAGCAAACACTGCAGACTCTGATTAGAGGGTTCCTATAGGAGCCTTCTGATCTGGTTTTACACGGTTTGAAAAAGTAATGAGTATATAAAAACAGGCACATAGTGCTGAAAGAGTACATGGCAGACAAATTCAGAAATGCTAAGTTCTTGTTGACTCGTGCGTTACTTAGCATACTACATGTATGGAAACATGAACCATTCCCACATGAATATTAGTTAAAGAAATGTTTCCGTATTTATTTTCTAGGACTAAGTTTACCCATACACAGTACATGTAACTCATTCCCTCATAGTGCCACCTCTTAATGCATTTGCTCTATTTATCACAATGGTTTCAAAACTACACATTTCTAAAATTGTTCTTGCTCCTATGTGGGAATGGGTTAACATGGAATAGTAACAGCAAACCCTGAGCAGATGGCTTCTACTTAGTTGCAAATGTGTCAAAAGTTGTCCCTATAAGAAAATGTGTTGATTCATAAATATCGATTTATGACATTATGAATAACAATTTGATAAAACCTTCACTGCATGAACACTCGTGTACAAAGTAGCGACACCATGAATAACTGATTTTTACGTTAGCATATTTACACATGAATTTTGGCCTTGGTAGAAACAGTACAGTGAGTAGATTTAAACTTTTGTTATTTCATATGCAAGCAGAGCATACCCTGATTGCTGCAGGAGCCATCTGATCTCAGTCTACAAAGGCGTAGACATATATTTATATAATGGTCTGTGAGCAAAGGAACATTTTTTTCAGGTACTACAAAATTAATTAAAGCTTATTCCATAAGCAAATAATATAGGTCCTGGCCAGAAAGTTTCTACAGGAACTGTATGATCTGGGTCTACTATATTTAACCCTTTCTTCATAAAAACGTATTTTCATGAATTACGTAGAATAGACCCAGATCAGACGGTTCCTATAGGAGATGTCTGATCAGGGTCTGCTCTGTTTGTTTTTGACATGCTATATATCTGATTCTACAGTTTTTCTCAAAGCAAACAATTCCCTTGAAAAGTTTACATGGTTAAAAGTGTGCTAATAAATATTCTTGTTGTCATTTTAGCATACAAACTACAGAAGCAGATCTATTAAATTCCATTAGCAAACAGAGCAGATTCAGATCAGATAGCTCCTTAAGGAGCCATTTGATCTAGGTCTACTCTGTAATTGAGTGAAAATGTGTTTATAATAAGGAATTGGCAATATATTATTCCATAAGTAAATAAAAAAGACCCCGAACAAGAAGCTTCTACAGGATCTGTCTGATCTGAGTCTACTCTGTTTACCCCTTTCACACATTATGCAAATGGAGTTAACCGAGATCAGATGGCTCCTATAGAAGACGTCTGACTGATATAGATCTAATTACATGATTAAAAATATTCATAATGTCATTAATTTTTATATGAATACTGTAAAAGGCATATACTTTTTGTATATCCAGTAATTGGCGAAAGTAAACATTATCCATGATTTATATTGTAATTTCTTTTCCATATAAGTGACACACAGTTTTGATTGAGATGAGAGTCTGTGATATTCAGCGTCTTCATTCGGAATCAATGATGTTACAGATTTATGTTGAGTCAATTAGCAAAAGAATGATAAATGTATCTGTTGGGGACAAATCCTGTATACTGGTCAATGCTGTCCAGGAAGGTGTCCCTTATCCTCTAATCACAGTAGCTTGAAATTATTCCCTGTTGTCTGCTCCCACATTGCATAGCCGGAATGCCTCATGGCTCTGTTATAGTATTCTGCTCCCATGCATGTCTGTGATATGCCTGGACCAATGCCCAAAGTTCTGGGTCAGGGCAAAGTCTATCCATTTGCTGAAATAGAAAAAGGACATGCAGTGATTATGTCCCTAAAATCAGCTACTGACTTTAACCCTTCCTCTATTCAATATCCATGTAAAACTATTGATATCATAAATAGCTATTAGCTGATATTTTATAATGGCATATGCAAATTAGTTTTTCGGGTATTGGTAGAAACTATAGTCAAATCTATTATAATTTCATAAGCAAACATCAGACCATGACCAGATGACATATCTGACTGGTCCACTCTGTTGGCAAATGTGTGAAAAAAGCACTTATAGGAAGGACAGGGTTAACACTATTGGCAAACTTTCCAGGACAACAGTTTGGATACAGATAAAGATACAGCATAAAGTAACTAAATAACATATTTGGATCAAAACTGTTAATTGCTCAAACATGGTTGATTGGAAAGTAACTGTATAAAATGACTTTGTTATCATTCTTTGAACATTCTTCTCAGTTGCCGTTTCAAATACCAGTACACATTGCATAAAAATTATTGATGAAAAGGAAGTTATTATCTGCTGACAACACACTATGTCTACAGTAAGAACCCTATCTGCGCCATATCTGCATTGTTTTGTCACCAAATTACATAGTTTAGGTTTGTTGATGCATTACTGCAATTACATGTGTATAAAATAGACAACTACAATATGTTTACAGACAACTGCAATTTCATATTATTTGACAGACTCAACACTGTTGCATATTTTGTACACACACAAAACAAGAGTGTTCGGAGGAACACGTGTGCCACCTGCTCGCAGCTGACTTATTGTTAATATGAAAAAGGGGAATAACTAAACAAATATTGATGCTAGAGTTGTGGCCCTTGGACATGACACTTCCTCTTATCATGCTTGTTCCATGCGTGAAATTTGAAAGCTCTATAATGATTAGTTTAGAACTGACAGCCAAAAAAAGAAAAGGTTACGGACAGACGGACAGACAGACAAACGGACGGACAGACAGACGACAGAAAAAGTGACCCCTAAGTGACACACTGCCTCTCGGCAGGTGACACAAAAAAGAAAAACGTGTAATTATTGGATCTATTAGTTCTGATGAAGCTTTTGTACAGTCTGATGTAGACCCAGTTTTAATCCTTTCCCCGTTGTATATATTCATGTAAGAAATATAACACCATGAATATTAATTCTTTATAATGGCATGAACACATGGAATTTAAGCTCAGGCAGAAGCTTTAGAATCAGATCTATATTACACCATAAGCAAACAAAGCAGACCCTGATCAAACGGCTTCTAGGAGCTGACTGATCTGGGTCTACTCTGATTGCAGATGCGAGAAAACACGTTTATATATGAGGGAAGTGATAAAAGTATAAAAGATAAATTAAGTATTTATTCTTAATCTTATATAATTGTTTATCTGTAATCTATTTATAAGCATACTATTCTTATCATAGCTTGTTAAAAGTCATTATTTCAACATTTGCCGTGTGGACTTGAAACATATCGACTAAGTAACATTAGTCATTACTGTGTAGTGTGTACCCCTCTGGTGTCTCGAAACAAAAAAGTCGTACCTTTTGTCGAATTATGCGCGATTTACAGTTCTACTGTCCAAGTGAATTAATTAAAAGCAGAGTGAAACGGTAATTAAAATTTAAACGATTCTTACCTGGTTTATCGATCAGCCATATTTGAAAACGCAGTCCGAGATCACGTGATACGTTGCAAAATTTCCCGTGACATCACAGTCTCTAAATTTCGGTATCCCTAAATCAGCATGGAGAAGTGACGGGAAGCGACGAGAAGCCTCCAGAAGAAGAAAAATGTATTTTATTGTCAAAATAAATGAAAGAAATAATAATTCAATTTGTTTATGTGTCTTATTTTGATTGAATAAATTTAAAATTAATCATTTCCATGCATTTATTGACCTGCTTTTCCTAAATTTCGACAGTGTCGAGAAAATTGGTTGCCTGTCATTAAGCGTCGAGAACAAACAAATACATTTATTACCAAAAATAAATGAACAAGCAATAATGTCATGTGCTTATTATCTTAATTTGATTGAATAAGTGCAAGATTATTCATTTCTATACATGTATTGCCCAAACCTATAGGTATAAAATTACTATCAATCATGTACGCGTGCAAATGTCAAGTACATGATCTGATTCTGGCATATGACTAAGGGAAACCCCCGTCGATGACTTCATAATATATTCAAAGTTAAATATCTTTGTAAAATAACTTCAGAATAAAACATACCTGCATGCGTATCACACATATTCCAATTCAAACGCTTGAATTATTATCCTATATGCACATATTAGTAATATATGGCACAATTACATAACCACCGAATTTAGTTTAGTTTCTGTCCAAATTAGGCCTCCACTTTTACTAAACTAGCTATTTGAAAATTTATCATTTTGTATTCGTATGACATTAGCTGGTAAACTAATAAATTGTTTCTTTTTTTCTGTGCAAATACAATAATTGCTCAATATAAAATCGTTTTTACTCAAGGAAAAACTGTTTGTTCACAGCTTTAGGTTTTGGAACCAACTGCCCGGACCTATGGTTGACGCAGGCAGCCTGCACGGCTTTAAGACTCAGCTGCTGTCTAGATCTTCCTCCTACTGAGTACAGACGATGTTTTTAAATGTTTTTATCTGGAACATGTAAATAGGATGTTCATCCTTTTAATGCTGCGCAAAGTGCGATACTAAAATAGTGGTTCTGCACTCGTATGGAAGAAGAAGAAGAATGTGTATTAGCTTGTAAACTTGTTGTTCGCATTTTGAGTAATTAATTGTTTGCTAATTATGCTAAGCGCACACGCCTGGCTTACATGACAGAGATTTTCACTAATACAATCAGCGCTATATATATTGATAACAGTGTTCGTGGGACTAGTTAAGGCGTTGGGAATTAGTGATCAAGTTAATCCTTTGTATGGTCTGGCGTGGGTTCGAAATTCACCTATCAACCCCCCCCCCCCAAAAAAAAAATAAAAAAAATAAATAAATAAAAAAAATAAGTATTTTTTTCTCGTATTTGTATAATTCTAATGGCGATATTTCCGTTATTCCATCAACATATTTACAGAAAATTGAAATACTAGGCAGTGGTGCTTGGTCGTCTTCGTTTTATATATTTATAGTGCATGTACTATTTGATATGCACAATACATGATAGATCAACCTATTTAAAATTTAAACCTACTTTCGTCAATTTAACACGTCGAAAACTTATGTTTGAAACTTTTAAAGATCAGTTTCTTTCACATGGATAGACACTCTATCTAAAACACCAAAGGGTCCTTTTTTATCTCGCGTCTTCCAGGGAATTTAATGAAGTTTGCATCTCAAATAATCGTATGGCCAATTCCTATGTATTTGTAGTACCCTATCTATAAGTGCATTGAGTTATCACGTAGTTTTCTCAACCCGTGAACAAGTTTTTGTTAATAGTGTCTATGAAAATGGTGCGTTAATATGGAGAACACCTTTTCTACTGCGCAGTATAATCATAAATTTCCAAATAATCATTATTATGAATTTTTATCGGAACGAATTTAGTCCCGCAAAAAATCCCGCAACATGAATTTTCCTGCCCGGGATTCTATTTTAATACTGACCCAATAAGAATTAGGTCAAAATCGTCGCAGCCGACTCGATAGATTTAGCAAGTAAAATTTACCCGCTTGGTGATTTGTTTCTGAAGTTTTATTATTTCAAGATGAATAAATGTTTTAAAATATTACTATACAACTAAAAAGGACTTAGACTGCACAAATGCCATACACATAATATAATTTAAACTATAAGGAACACGAATCGCCAGGAATAGAGCATATGGGCTATTTTTAGACTCGAATTTTGTGAATGAATCTACTGAAAGTGAAGGTCTTTCAGAACTATCACGCAGTGATCATTAGCTCAACCCGTGAACAAAAAAGCAGATTCTTCCGCAAAATTGTCCTCCCTGCAAATCTCAGAAAAAACTTTTCATACAATAATCATATACTGCCACACACTATACTCTCGAAGAAACATCCACTGTGAACAAGGTCAGTAGAGTTCATATTCAGTGCGAACAAAGACGATCTATTTCGTCGATGTTAATCGGTTTTCCCCTTCACTCCTCAGCATTTCCAGCTTTGCCCTAACAATATCAAGGGGCAGCATCTGCCCCTTGCTAAAAAGCCAATTTTAAAGTTTAACCCAAAGGGCAGGACCAATTTTAACCTCAGAACTATGATATTAACACAATTCTTTAAGGTAAACTAAGTTAATCCATACACCAAATATCTAAGCTCTGGGACATGTAGTTTTTGACAAGAAGATACTAGTGTTTAAGCAGCAGTCAGATATGGAAAACTTGCCACCCCTAGGGCGGGGCCAATTTTAACCACAGGGACATGATTTATATAACTTTTGTAGAGGACCTATAGGTGATGCTATGTGCCAAATATCAAAGCTGAGAACCTTCCAGTTTCAGAGAAGAAGATTTTCAAAGTTTCACTATATGTTTCTATTGAAAACTTGACACCCCCAGGGTGGGGCCAATTTTGACTCCAGGGACATAATTTATATAACTTTTGTAAAGGACCTATAGGTGAAGCTATGTGCCAAAGATGAAAGCTGAGCACCCTATAGATTCAGAGGAGAAGATTTTTAAAGGTTCAAATTGTTGACGACGGACGACGAACGACGGACGACGCACGACGCACGACGCACGCCGACGGACGACGGACATCAGGTGATCACAATAGCTCACCCTGAGCACTTTGTGCTCTGGTGAGCTAATAAAGGAAACTGCATATCCTGGGATTCGAACCCACGACCCCCTGTTTGCAAGACCAGATACATATGCATTAGACCAAAGCCCAGTACATTATTTGTGGCAACTTACTACATTATGTTGTCTGGTCCTATATTTGTGTGCTGTTATGTAAACAACAAAATAACACCAAGTCTCAATATATTATTGGGCTGCGCGTATCGCGCAGACCTATATTTGTGTTTGGTTTTTCCGATGACTAATTTTCTTGCATGGATGGTAGATTTTTACCTTTTTCCACTGAAGCGCTTCGTTTCAGCAATGTGCCCAATGCGCCTCCTACTACCATCGCCCTTATCTCTACCTATCTATACAGTCTGCCGCATACTGGTAAAGAAAGTGATTGCAAAATCTGTATTACCCCGATCACTATTTTAAAGCACCCAGGGAAATTGTAACACATTGCTTTTTTTTTTTTTATAAAAGCTCATAGTTTAAACATAAACGTAATCGGAATGTTCGGGCGTGAAGGGCTTTGTTTCAGCAATGTTCCCAATACGTCTCCTACTACCATCGCCCTTTTTTCTATCTGTCTATAGACGATTCTATTTTTGATAAATTGACCGCCGCCATTTTGAATGTCCCGTGACCTGTCCGCTATTACATGGCTGATAAACAATGCAAGAAAAGGCATCAAAGTTTTCACAAAATTTGTTTTAACACACACCCATTATGGATGAGCTCGAACATCATAAGTAGAAACACACATTAACGTTAAGATTATCGTTATTTTTTAGTTTTGCTCTATGGCTTTTAAGAAGAAAATAATTATCTATCAAAATGATGCACAGGACTATCTATCGGCGAATCTTCGAGTTATTACGGCTCGACGAGAAATATAATTATACGATATTTAAGAATTGTTAACGCACAGGGTCGAGAATTTACTCTATGAATGAATTAATGTTACTTTTTTTAGTTTAAAATACGTTTTTTAACATGATTTACTATCACTTTCATCTAGCGAACTTTTGAAGCAATTTGTCCCACTTGAAGACAGAGTCCAAAAGAAAAAATAATTATGGTACCCAAAATCTGCAGCTCTGCATGAAACAGTGCAGTTTGTAACCGGTTTTTTTTTCTCGTTTAATCTGCAAGCATTTATAACGTAATAATTAATACGTTCCAGATGGTTTGGTTCCAAATCCCTTCCCATATTATTTATAGATATCATGTACTTCGGTTCCAGATTACCAAAGTTCCATTTATCATAAAGTCCAGATCAGCTATTTAACAGGTTGTGAATGACTAGTGCATGATAAAAATACAAATGTAATCATCTATTGTTTTTTTATAGATCTTTTTATCTTTTTACTTAACATATCAACACCCTAAAGACTTGGAATGGCTGAAGAATAACCCAAAACGTTGGGATTTAAAGTTCTATCCTAAGTCATAGATCTAATTTGTCAAAATATAGTATTTTTCGGGAAACTAACAAATTATAACTTTAGATAATTGGCACATTGTTTGGTATTCTTGTGTTATTAGAAGTATAGCTGTTACGTTATAATGCATAACTTTGTTGATACGAAAGTGCGATAGATGGCAGTTATGTAATCACTGACCATTGTCCCCTGTTGAGATCATATGGGATTTACTGGCCATCTGACACCTTTGATCCTCATGTCTATTTATTATCGGTAAGGTTTGACCTGGCACTCATCACTTTCCGCCAGCTTTCCTCGATGAAAAATCGTGAATTTCCGTTGTTTGTATAAATGAAATCGCCACGTGCTTAGCACCATGTACTACACACGTTATACATTTTTAATACTGTCGCACTAGCCCAGTGGATTGTCTCGCTGACTCTTAAAAAAGAAGTCGTTGGTTCGAATCCATGTAACAATGTTTTCGGAAATATATATCTTTTATTCTGAAATTGCTCTTTATTGTTCATTTGCAATCATCGTTTCCTTTCTTATTTTCAATTCTTTGCACAGAGCGCTTCCTAAGAACGGTGTGCGTGACGTGTACAATTGACTGCCTTAAACACAGATGTTTGATTACATCACGCATACGTTGTTAATATAATTTGTCAAAGAAAGGTTCCACTGTACAATATCCACACAAAAGATTTTGTCGTGGCTAGCATTAAAAACTCATATCTTAAAACAAATGTATATAAAAACCAACTACGGTGGGGCTCGAACCCATGACCATAATATCGGCACTGCTATGATTAAACCACTGGGATATCAACGCTTGTATTACATTGAAAAGCTTATAATGCACTACAATACCTGTATATTGAGAGTTGTTGTTATTTTGTTTTTACATAACAACACACAAATACAGGACCAGGCAACATAATTTCATAAGCCACCACATATTATGTACTGGGCTTTGGTCTAATGTATTTGTACCTGGTCTTGATAACTGGGGGTCGTGGGTTCCAATTCCGAGCTATACAATTTGCTATACAATTTGCTTCTTTTTTCTTTTTTAAAGAAAACTGATTCGCTATTTGCAATCATCTTTTTAATTTTTTTGAATTATATGTTAATATTTTGTTATTAATCATTATGATATATTTATTGTTGTTTTATATGGACAGTATTTTGATAAAAAAATATTTGTCACTGGCCAGAAATGAACTCGAGACCCGCTGCGTGCAAACCCAGATACATATCCATTGCACCAAAAACAACCATGCTGAAGAGATACGGTCATTTAAAAATAAAGAAGCGCCGTAGTAACGTCGTTTTGTTTACATTAGAGTAGGTCGTGTTTTGTTCCAAAATAAGTTGGTCTATCTGTATTCTGTCGCAATCCAGACGCAATAGGAAACATTAAATTAATAACTATAATGCCAACAGTTTACAACCACCACTTGTTGACGTAATGGGCTGTAAAATAACCGTGATTAACATTCTATTATTTTCCTGGTCTTTTCGCTCATCGTCCCTATTCACTTCTAATTTGAAGTACACAAAATTTAGACAAGCCAAGTCACAAAGGGCCTGTCAAGTGAAATAGATGTAACACCCAATGTAAACCGGCATTTTAGAAACGAAGAATTTAGTTCTTTTGAGGCAGATGGCTACTTAACCCTTCGCTTGCTATTCACGTCAATATACCTACCTGTAAATAGTGAAGACCCAGATGAGACAGCTCCTGCAGCAGCTGTCTCATCAGGGTCTGCACTATTTACAAGTTGATTGTGCAACCAGTGCACTCCACAGCAGTGATTTCACAGCGAAATACTTGTACACAGTGAAGATATATGTAATTAGACGACAGGGCATGCGTACAGAATGAGAAATGTATTTTAAAATTCAGCAAGCGAAGGGTTAATGCAGGATGAAACTCACACATAAAGCTCCTGTGGAAGCGTTCACCCTGCAAGGCTGTCATACATCTTATAGACGGACATTAATACAAATTAATTTGAACTTCCGGTTTAGAGGCGGTTTACTGTTATTGTTTTAGAACAGAACAGAACATAACAAACATTTTTTCAAGACTCAAAATTTATGTATATCGTCTAGTACATCATTTTGAAAACACGTGTGTATGTACAAGGCAACCTACTTTACTAAATAAAAGTTTCTGTGCGATGACACAATGGCCATTTTGTTTGAAGTTGAAACAAAGATAATGAACAAAATGAACACAATGTTCTAGTAGTTGAATGGAAATTCAAAAATACCATATCTCGTAAGGACATTGCTTCTTTCACAAAGCATGCTCTTGTCTCAGACGTTATTTATTATGTGTATGATAGATGGTCTACTCTAGTAATATTAACTTATATATTTACTTTGTATATAATCAACACAATGACATATAAATGCAAAGTGGTATTCGTCTTCTAAATCAAAAGAAAATATATATGTATGGTAAACGGAGATACGCTTTTTAAATATTTCCCAAACGTGTGATTAGTCGTATCAGCTGTAAAACTGCATATTTTAAACATTTGTCTGATTCTTCTATAATGCTAGATTTTGTGTGTACATATTGGTTTCCTCGATAGCGCATCACAGTGATGCCCTATTGATTTGGTCACATGCCAGACAAATAGACATAAAGTTTGTTAATAAGCTGAAATATTTATTGTACAACATGTAATACACAAGTAAAAATATTCTTATCGCCTTTGAAAACGTTGTGCCGCTTATCCGACTGTGAAGAATATAATGTCTGCCCAATATTGGCTCTGGTGTAACTTTTGAATATTTCCGTTTGGATCAAGCTTTTGAAAATCTATTCATCCAGTATCAAGCAGTTTGGATCCTGATGCGCTGAGTTGTTCGGCGTCTCATTTTGATCCATTATGTTTGCAAAAGCAAATGGCACCAGGGCGTAGTTAGCAATACATGGTATCTGTCATATTCTACATGTCACCAGGTACAAAACGCTAATGTACGTGATAAGTAGGTTGATAAGGCTATTATCTGTCACATTCTACTCGAGGGACACATCGATTTTACGAATGTGATAAAGAGTCAATGTAAGTCGGTATAGGGTATCTGTCACATTATATATGAGGGACATAACGCTAACGTACAGGATAAAGGTCAGTGTAGGCTGGTATAGGGTATATGTCACATTATATATGAGGGACACAACGCTAACGTACAGGATAAGGGTCAATGTAGGTTGATACAGGGCAGCTGTCACATTCTACATGACGGACAAAACGCTTACACGAGGGACACAGCGCTTACACGAGGGACACAGCGCTTACCCGAGGGACACAACGCTTACCATGTATATTGTGTACATTCAACACGAGGGACAGAACGCTAGCCTGATGGAACCAACGCTTAACTAAGTGGCACAACGCTTACCCGAGGGACACAATACTTGCCTGAGGGACACAACGCTTACATAAGGGGCACAACGCTTCTCATGTAAACTGTGATAACTTAATGATTATACACATCCATAGATTAAAGTCTGTTGGAGGATATAGGAGGATACTACTGTGGTACCTTAACCATTTACCTCATGAATACTTTTAATTAAAATAATTAACTAAATTTATATAATGGCCATTGAACAAGGGACGTTTTGGCTATTTCAAAATACTTTATAACCAGACTTATAGCATTCCATAAGCAAACTGAGTAAACCCTGATCAGACGGCCTCTACAGGAACCATCGGATCTGGATCTATTTTGTTTGCAAATGTGCGAAAATGCGTTTACATTAAGGAAAGGGTTATATCAATTTTCATGATGTGTTTATTAAACGCATTAACACTTTTAGGAAGAAAGGTTATGGTCCCATTATATTGCAACGCACTGCATGTTTAGTTATTGACACATTTACAGTCCTTAGCTATGCTTCCCTCTTTGCTTATGCGATGACAGTGTAGTACTCTATGATGGTATACTATTAAACCCAGAAACGGGATGAGCTTACCAGACTCATGTATTGCCTTTTCTCTGTCGTGCCCTTAACGGCTTCTCTGCAGTTGCTCCGACTTCAGCAAAATCATTTAGTACATATTTGACTGACTTTTAGAGTTGTTGTCATACATATTGTCCTGTGTTTACCGTCTCCTATGTTGTGTGCAAGTCTGGCGGGGATACCTTTATTTACATTATTTGTTAAGCTAGGGTGACTTGGAGATAAGCGTGAGGTTAGGACGTCCGTGATCTGGTTTAAACCCTCAGTGGTGGTTATGCTACAGACCGTTCCAAGGTGGAACTCTCTTTGCCACCCTTGCTTTTATGTTTTTAAAATGTATCTTTGTGTCTTTGTGTTTGTGCTTTTGTTCGTGTTTGATGTTTTTGTCTCGTGTGTTTGCGTGTGCATGCGCGCGCGCGCGTGTGTGTGTGATTGTGTTGCTTGCTTTCTGTTGGTGTTTTGGTGTTGGTTGCGTTTTGTGTGTGTCTTTTTCTGCTTGACTCTCGTTTTGCATTGATACTTTTGCTTTCGAATGATCACTCATTTTCAGAATATATTTACTACTCTTTCATTAAAAGAGTCTGATCATACATCCAAATTACTGTTCGTCAAATACATACCTACCAGTATTAGACTTTGTACACGGAATCCTTGTCTGTAAACGTAATGTGACTTAACCCTTTTCTCTATAAGTACGCCTTTCTACGCCTTAGCAAACAGAGTAGGTCCTACTCCTATAGGAGCCGTCTGATCAAGGTCTGCTCTGTTTGTTTGATAGAATATAGATAAAATTCTACAGTATCTGCCATAACCAAACATGCATATGTCCATGTTTTGTTAAAGCAGTTAATCTTGTTAATATGCATGCTGCCATTATTTCTTACATGACTATTCATGGTGTCAAAGGCAAGATTACAATAGATACACATTTCAGTAGACATCATTTTTACAAAGTGAGTTAAAACTACTACAAGTCGCCATCAACTGACAACAAAATTACATTACAATTAAATAAAACCCTCTTCATTTGTCTATCTATATCAAATAACACATGCATGATAAGATTGCCATCATCTAATCATGTTACATAATCTCAAGTATAGGTTAATTCATTGCAAACTATTTCAGTGAAAATTTCTCATAATCTATGACTAGAAATCAGTAAACCTGATATGGCTTGATGTCTCAAAGTGAAAATTTGATCTATAATGAGGCCACACATGTGTAACAAGATACCGTGATTACCATCTCGTGGTACATCTCGTTATATTCTAAATGTAATCAAGGTTTATCCAGAGGGTTAAATGTCACCCAATACAACATCTGTAACCGCTATCATACTGTAAAACAAAGCCAAATGTCTGATAACTTAATAACCGAGTAACTGATTCCTGTCTCTATAATTATTATCTTGTTGTGAATATGCTATTTACTGACGCAATTCTACGCCTTTGCAAACAGAGGAGATCCAGATCGGATGTCTCCTTAAGAGCCGTCTGATCAGGGTCTACTCTGTTTGCTTATGCAATTATGATAGATCTGATTCTACAATTTCTACTACAATCCCATGTGTTTATGTACTAATCATTATTCATTGTTTCATTATTTCTTACATGTATATTCATAGAGTAAAGGCTTAACATGTATTCTGCGTCAGATGTTTTGGTGAAAACAGTAAAACCTCTCAAAACGGTCACTTAATTACATGTTTTAAAACAGGTGGTTGCTTAAAGCAAGGTGAAAGTAAAACAAAACGCTCCTATAGGAGCGTTCTGTTTTACTTTCACCTTGCTTTAAGCAGCCACCTGCCCTAAACAATTGATTTCATGATTCATCAAAATTAACTGAGATCTAGCGAAGTATTACAGGTAGATCTATATCAAATTTCCAAAATTTGTGAAAGGATCGGTTACCATGGAAACCGTTACAATGTTACTTACAGTTCATTGTTTTGGGCATCAATTTAGATACTTTGTTTTCTGAGTATTTTGTCATCAATTTAAACTACATTTGAAGTTGTTTTCTGATATTGGACGGATAAAAATTGAGAGGTTTACGTTATTTCTGTATTTGTTTGCTATTTTTTAATTATTCTCATTAATATATATGTGTATGCAAATAAGGTAATTCCTAAGTATAGCCTTTAAACAAAAGCACAAAGTGTTAGCTTTAATTCGGTACCAGTTTTATACAGTTAGCACAAACACTTTCTGCGATATGGAAAATTTTTGCAGGTAGGTGTCGACTAACAAAATATGATTGTGTGAACAGAGTGAAATGAATGGTTACTATTGAAACAGTTAAAACATACTTAGAGTTAAATATTTGATATTTTGTTTTCTGAGGATTTTGTCATCATGTTAAACTGCATTTGAAGTTGTTTTCTGATATTTGTAGGATAAAAAGTGAATAGTTTACATTACTTACGTTATTTCTATATTGTTTTTACTATTTTAATGTTCTCATTAATATTCATGAGTACGCAAATAAGATAATTTAAAAAACAAGCTGGAAATAAAAGCACAATGTCCTATCTCCAATTTGGTACCAGTTCTATAGGTTTAGAACAAAAACTGGCTGTGATATGGATGATTTTGCAGGTATGGGCTATCATTACGAAAACTGGGGTGGGCCATGGAAACGGTGAAAACGGTACTTAGTTAATGCTTTGGTCCTCAAATTGGATATTTTGTATCCTGGTTTTTTTCATCATGTTCAACTGCATTTGAAGTTATTTTCTGCTATTTGTAGGATAAAAAAAGAAAGGTTGACGTTATTTCTATACTTTTTTTCACTATTTTTAATGTTCTCATTAATATTCATGAGTATGCAAATAAGGTAATTCCAACAAAGAAGTTGGAAATAAAAACACAATGTCTTATCTTCCATTTGGTACCAGTTTTATAGTTTTAGGACAATAATTGACTGTGATATGGGCGAATTTGTAGGTATGGGCCATCATTACGAAAACTGGGGGGTTGCCATGGAAACGGTTAAAATACACATAGCCTAAAAGAATTTAAACCTGAGTACATTCGTGATTCTGATTCAGGAGACTTCTGAACATTTTGGTACCAATGAAAAAAAGTCTAGGGGGGAGTTTGCACGGTATACCCCATTGGCTCCCTGAGTATAATGATCTTATGTCCAATAAGGAAGAGAAGTGTTGTCTTCACTGTTCTCTGTAAAATATCGAATTTTCTGTTATAAACAGCGTTGTGCGTTCTCAGTGCAAAGTGTATTGTAATGAATGTAAATATCCATAGAAATCATATGTAAGGAGGAGATATACTTTTGTCGTTATCATAGATCTGGTAGTAATTATATGTCAGTTGTCACTATTAAAGTAGATCGACTGACCAACTTACATGCATACACACTAGTAGAAACAAACCAAATGTCTATTCCCATACTAAGTAACTAGATTCTACGTAAGCTATCATCTCAAAGAAACTAGTATAACTGACATTAATACCATGCAAATGTTTGGTCACGGCAATACTGCATCTGTTAACAGGTGCGCCAATGTCACGAACTCCAGTGCTAGTAATTTCAAAAACATTTTAATCAAACCGGGGATGTATACAATTCGATGTTCTAAATATTACTATATTGATGTGAGCAGCTCATATTAAGTGTGATTGAAAGTGTAAAACCTACCAACTTGAACATGTCCGACATCTTAAAAGTCATTTTAGTGCTCCAATTATTATAACATTCCCGACGATGAATCAACCTTAAAGAGAAATATTGGATGCTGAACATGTATATCGAAAATGACTCATATCAGATAATGTGGAAGTATATTGAAATTGACCCATATTTGAAATTGTACATGTACCTTGAAAGTGGCTCATATCAAATACAGGATATTTAAATTTACCCATCTTATCTGGACCTCTGTATAACTGTATATCGTGTTTCTGTCATGATGCCAATATAAGGAATACGCATACACACAGAAATCGTACACAATGCTGTAAAGGGTGAAGGCCGTTATGTTATAGACACAATTATGCATTGGAGTCCGCGACTCGTTTAGATTTATTTATTTCGATTCTACAAGTCGACAAAAACACATTTGAATCGAATAGCTGTGTTTCTTATCTTTGTTTTGATTGTATAAATAAATGCAATCTTGTATCAAACCGTAGTCTATTTCATCGTTTTAGATTAAAACAAGAGTGTAATTGTGTGCAGTTGTACAGCACATTTTATACAGTAAAACCTTGCTTAACACAGAAGAGATTTCTGCTTAACTTTCATCCTGCATTAAGCTGCCGCCTATATGACCCATAACAAAGTGCGAGTTATGGAAACCAGCGAGCTTTAATTGTATATAACAATACTGAGAAGGTTTCTTTCTTCGCAACCTCGGAGAGTTAGCTATTGATTAGGCTAATAATTACTAGTCGTATAAATGTTTTATTATAGTTTCCTGTTATATACTCTGTACACCATATAGGATGAAGACCACCAGCCGCCTTAAACGAAGCAATAAAAACACGGTATTTTGTATAAATGTTGGCCAGCTACAACAGGGAATACCTCCACATGTCGACCTTAACCAATTTGTTCCCAGACTATTTAAGAAAAATTCGTCCAGATCTTATTTTGTAGCCCACCTATTTTCATGTTTACGAAACACAGTAAAGAAACTATTTGCTGGTATAAGTCTCATTATGTTGATGGCTTCAGCAAACAGTGCAGATCATGATCAGGGAGGAGGGGTCTCCTTAACGAATCTTCTGATCTTAGTCCACACTGTTTGTCTATGTCCTTTCTAAGGGGAATACATGGGATAATACTACATGGTATATACGAGTATACTTGATAAAAGCGACTGAAACAATATAATCAATCCAATTCGCTGAATTGAGTTATTGAAATACAATTATGGTAATGACTGTTTGTTTTAATTTTCAAAAACATGAGTGACTGATACATATGTAAAATATAGTTGCAAAGTTGGCAAAATTAATGGAAGACAGTAATGAGCAAAATTCCAAACCGTTTCTGAGATATGACTCCGTACTGACGGAAAGAAAGATCCCATAACGTCTTATCGAAAAACCTCCAAACCGGTTCTACAATATGGCTGTAGATGAACAAAACGGTTGGCATTTTGTAATTTCTACACGGAAAGGGTCATAACTCTGGTATTCAGTCAATCTGAGTAATACTTTCAAGATCGTGTTGTCGATGATAGTAAACATTAACACACTGATATGACTCCGGACGCACGGACAACGTCAACACTATATCCCCCAAAGGCAGGGAATAGTAATAGGCAATGTTCAAAACGGATGTAATAAAATACAATGAATCCCCTCAAAAGCAACCGTTTATAAATAAATATGGGTGTTTTTATAAACAGGTGGTTGCTTAGTGCAGGATGAAAGTAATACAATTAAGTTCAAGATATTTACCTCTATTTGGTAGTAGCGTAATTCAGGTTTTACTGTAATTAATTTAACGGAACACTTCTAACGCAGTTATCTAAAAGCTTCGCAATTTTAACAATGACTTAACGTCCCTTTAAGCTATACTTTTATGTGAATGTGTTGTCAAGTGGCTACACTTGAGTTTTTATATAGACAATAACATCATGTTACGTCTTGTGTGCTCACCAACGATACAAAAGGAAAAGCAGAAAATCTAAATTGATAATGTCAGTGAATCACGTGACCATCAACTGTAATTTATATAGACATTTTATTCTATTTTTGAATGTATCGTCTATTAGAACAACAAATGAGAGACTAGAACTGAAATTAAGTGAAAGCAACTGGTTTCATATTCCCGAAGTTACTTGTTTATCACCATTTTTGTTTAACTATTCGCTTGCTAAGCGCGTCAATATACCTACCTGTAAATAGTGAAGACCCAGATGAGATAGCCCCTGCAGGAGCTGTCTCATCAGGGTCTGCACTATTTACAAGTTGATTGTGCAACCAGTGCACTCCACAGCAGTGATTGCACAGCGCAATACTTATACACAGTGAAGATATATGTAATTATACAACAGGACATGGGTAAAGAAGGAGAAATGTATTTTAAAAATCAGCAAGAGAAGGGTTAATTTCTCTGAGCGCATGCGCCAAGTGACGATCAGGCTACAGTAGCTCATTTGCATTTAGTTGACGATCTGTCCAACTTCTTTGGTAAACCCCATTCAATTCTTCAATATGAGCATCGCGACTTTTTGCCAGTGGTTTGAAACCATCTTTGGATATAATATCGATCTGTTCAATTTTCCAAAAGGAAAAGTGATGCTAAAATAGAATGATGCGTAAATAACATCGCGTGATTTATATAATAATCTTATAATAAAACAAAATCGTACATAAATGCATGTAGTCCCGTGTTTTGATCGAATTAAATGACTGTAGTTTGTATTCACGGTACATCCTGAAGGTCACTGGAACGGCTTACTCCATTCAATCATTGCTTATTTTGTATTATTTCTTCACATTTGTTGCGGGATTTCCAAAGTTTTGCTGTTTGGTTTGTCGCCGAGTTACGCGACGTTTCAATTGGATTTGAACTGTTTGCAAATGTAAAGCTATATTCGCCACCATGACTGTGTGGGCACTACACTTGACATATCTTCTAGTACTTAAAGCATCACGTCGCCAAAGATCCATCTCCTCAATAAGGAGCTTACAGTATCGCTTTTACATGGCTCTTTCCTCGGAGAAATCTCCACTGGAGATTTGACCAGGGAACTAACTATGGTTAAGACGATGCCCGTCCGGAAATTGTCCTCATCTCACAACAACTACCAAATCTAGCGCCCCGATAACCCCCTAGTTCTCGGGAACTTAAACCACGTCGATAAAGATCTAGCTACTGAGGAACGAGCGTAAATAATGCTGTGATCAAATAAGAAAATTCTAGTGTATATTTTCGAATTTAATATCCAGACTGTAAATACATCAGCAATTATTGCAATACTATATACACATTTCATAATCGTTCGATATAATCATCTACTATCATGCTTTTAGTGTCCAAAACTTTTATCATTTCGCGCCTATTCCACTGTAGTACTGGCACAAAGTTCGATAATAGACCACGTGGTCTATTATTACAAATCGCGTAAGTTAAATTATTTACGTGTTTGTTTCACAGGTGTGTTCAACAATGTCACTAGATACTGCACATACATATCACATGTACCGTCCAGACATTACAATCAACCAACTATTCGTTTAAATGTGTGTAACACTTTCGCTGTCATATGTGCATTAGTGCATTTGCCAATAGGCTGTATCCATATTAACCAGGAGAGTAACTCCATATCTCTGCAGGATTTAATCTATCTGACACTTTAAGTGTGTAATTGAAGACAAACTTCTACTCTACTTCGAAATCTCAATCAGATAATGCATTTTACCAGCCAAATGTATTAAGCAGCGAAACGGTTAAACCGTAATACTATAGAGGCGCATTTTGACCCAGATCAGATTGCCATTGAAGGAGCCGTCTTATCAGGGTATGTCAGTTTCTACATTTTCTGTCATGGATATAATTATCTTGTTCATGGCGCCATTATAGCAATGCAAATTATTTATATTTCTTATGTGAGTATTCATGGAGTCAATGGTTGTGCCGGCTTACTGCTCATGCACAACTGACGTACACCTGATGCATGCCATAAAGAAGTTCATATTATACCGAAATGGCGATTTATCATAAAACCATGCTTGCCTCTTTCGCTGCCATGATATATCTATAAAGTTTGTCGTCAGTTTCATTTTTGAAAGTTCTTTACTTTTAACTCAATAACATACTCAGAATGTGAAACACTTTAGATCTGGTGGAAAAAGCGATGTCTCCTCAACATACAAACAATTTGCTTGCGACAATGGTTATATATTCGCCCCTGAATATTTTATAGATCAACAATTCCATTGTTCACATGTTTGGAAGTTCCACTTAATTGCGCTAATACTGTACACGAATTGACAGAGTGTCCATCATCATCGTCGCCTTCATCGCCATACTGGACAATATGTCTGGCTTTGATGAGGTTGAGGAGAATTCGTCTTTCCATCACCCGTTCACGAGTTTCAAGAACTTCAGCCTTCCTCTGATAACGTATTCTGTGCTTCCTGAAAGTTCAATACAAACACAATCAGAGAATTCTTCCATTAAATGTGTCAATGGCTTATCAATTATTAAGTAATTGTTTCAAACAAATCTCTTCTTAATTAAGTCTCTTCGAAACTTCTCTTGCATAGATTATACAGGTAAAATTGGATCTTATGGCACACCTATTGTTCTCAATGTTTACAAACACTACATGTATAAACACTGTAGGTGCAATGACACACAATCAAATATGTTTAAACCATTCTCTACATCTAAAGTGGCCGTGTAGCCGAGTGGTAATATCAGTCGCTATGATGACACCGACTATTGAATATTTTTGTGGTTGTTGGTTCGAATCTCACTGTAGGCAAAACCTTTTTATTTCTTTTTTTATTATTTATTCTGTTTACTTTTATTTCTTTTTATATCTTTATTTCTTTATCCTGTGTATTTAGAACGGCTCTCCGTGAGTGTGCTTGGTCATAGTTGCAAGTCAAATGTGTTATCTCAAGAATTACCACAAGGCACAAACCCAGCATGATTTAAAAAATGTATACACCCACTCCAAAAAATATAAAATGAAAACAAAATACCTACAGTGAGATTCGAACCAACAACCATCAAAATATTTCAATATTCTGTGTCATCATAGCGACTGATATTACCACGCGGCTACACGGTCACCATACCTGAAGAGACTGGTTTATTCATCTTTGAATGTGTCCTTGTACCTACAGTGTTTATACCTGTAGTGTTTGTAAACACTGCTAACAATATGGGTGCCATAAGATCTAATTTGGACTGTATTACTTTTTTTGTACAATTGCAGTTGGTGTTTACAATGTGTGTTTTGATACATTATTGTTCTTGTTAGCATGAAGACAGACACTTCTATGCACTTATATGTAAACCTCTGCTCATGTTTCATTGTTCGTTTAAAGACAAATACTTCTATGTGCTTCTATGTAAACCTCTACTCATGACTCATTGTACATATTCATATTCCATAACCGTTTGTTTATTGCCATGACACTATGTTTGTATTACCTTGAGAGAGGGCTTTATATAATGTTGTAAACACTTGTAGCCCAATCTCATGCATGACATTATATGCAATAAATATGTTTAAACTAATGGCTTATCAATTTAATACGCAATCAAATCGAGATATTAATTTCAAATATAGTAAAACCTGTCTTAAGCAGCTATTCATTTATTGAGCATCTATAGGAGTCTTAGTGCAGTTTAAAAGTAATACAGAAAACTCCTATATGAACTTTCTGTATTGCTTATGACCTGCATTAAGCTACGACCTACCTTACAGACCCATAACTCGTTTTTGATTGCAGATTAATGTACGGCGAAACTCTCTTTACAACAATCACCAACAAGATGCATAATTCTACGTCTTAGCAACACGTGATAGCTTAGTGTAGGACCAAAGAATCGCAGTAAGGTTAGGAGCTTTCTGTAATATCTCCATTTGAGTACTAACCTTTTCACTGTGGGCAACGTGTCACTAATGCCCTTGCAAAAAGTATTGACCCAGATCAGACAGACATAGAGGAGCCCTCTTATCAGTGTTCTCACCGTTTGAACAACAAGTTATGCAAATATTACACATTACCTACTGTACCAGAGGCTAAGCCAGACTGCCATGCTGCCTACCATAGTCTGTTGTACTTTCAATGCTAACCGTGTATACTTCTTACCATCTTTTGTGATATGTTCAAGGTTACCATCGATACTCTCTACCATATTCTGTTGTATTTTTAACCCTTCGCTTGCTGAATTTTAAAGCACATTTCTCCTTCTTTACCCATGCCCTGTTGTATAATTACATATATTTTTACTGTGTACAAGTATAATATCGCTGTGCAATCACTGCCCTGGAGTGCATTGGTTGCACAATCAACTTGTAAATAGTGCAGACCCTGATGAGACAGCTCCTGCAGGATCTGTCTCATCTGGGTCTTCACTATTTACAGGTAGGTATATTGATGTGAATAGCAAGCGTAGGGTTAAGGTTGCCCTATATAATTCCAAACATATCCTGTTATATATCAACTGTTGCCGTAGGTGCTTTCTACATTATTCTGTTGTTTCAAGAAGAGTGCCATTAATATTTCCTACCACATCATATTATGGTATTCACAGGGTTACCATTCATACTTACTGTCATATTTGTTGTATTTTACAAGATTGCCATATATTTTGCCTACAAAAGTGTGTTGTATTTATAAGACTGTTATAGATATTTCCTCTCATACTATGTTGTATTTACAAGGGTGTGATACACACGCACTTCCCGCTATATTATGTTGTATAGCAAGGTTGTCATAATTATTCCTATCATTATCTGGTATTGTTTGAACGGTGTTGCTATTTGATAAAGAGTTAACCCCTAAATTGGATTTTGAACAGAGCTAATAACGGAAACTTAAAGATCTTCAAATATGAGATGAGTTGCACTTTCTGGTAATGGTCTAACCAAACCCTCACAAAGCAGTTATTGTTTTGTATACTGAATGTCCTAGAAGAGTTTCTGAAATACATAGAATGCATTTCGAAGTTTACACATCGACAATTAATTCACAGAGGTCACCGTGTTGATTGGTTTCAAATGCATGGGGATGCAATATTAACCATTAACCTGATGTAATGTAAGAACAAATGACAACAGACATATTAATTAGATTAATCAGATCTATATTTTTCCATAAGCAAATTAGCAGACGCTGATCAGACGGCCTCTGCATGGGTCTCTACTATAAGCAGACGCTGATCAGACGGCCTCTGCAGGAGTCTCTACTATATTTGCAGATGCGTCAAAAGATGTGTATAATTATATGGCACAAGGTTCAGGTACGGATCCAAGAATTAAGATTAGGGGAGGGGTGCGTAGATGTTTAAGGGGGGGGGGGGGGCAATTTCAAGGGATGTGGGGCGAAGGCCAGCTTCAATCCCTCTAAATCCGCGCCTGGGGTTAATCCAACATTTAGCAATGACACTAGTCCGAACATGAATTGTCGTTGTACATATCTATGCAGCCCTTAATAGTTCACACAGTTGTTACCGGTTAATACCCGTATAACGTGTTTTAACGAGATGATGTTTATATATTTCTCGAAACGTATTACAGGTACTACAGAACCACACAGGGAACGTTCTGCAAATGTTTGGTCTACATTAACCTAATCTTTCAGCGAAGAAATTGCGTTGGTTCAAATATGGATCTGATGCAATTTTGACTTCAACTTAGAAAACCTACTGTCCGTGTGTCAAACAGTTTGGATCCTGATGAGACGCCGATTTACTCGTCATCTCATGTGGACCCAAGCTGTTTGCAGATGTGAGTGTAGTGGCGGGTAGGGTGATACGAGTTAACATATTTCATCCTAGACTATTTTTAGACCCAACCTTTTTGAATTAATCTACCGAAAAGGAGCAATAACTATAGAAAAGGAGAATTTTAGTATTGCGTAGTTTTGAAACCATTGTGATAAATAGAGCATTTGCTCCTATGGAGCAAATGCTCTATTTATCACAATGGTTTCAAACTGTGACTTGTACAGAGGCGCCAAAATGCGTCACTAGGAGGGAATGTGTTAAGCGACCACCCTGCCTGGAGACGTGATCAGTATTTTGCATCATTTGGATGGTCGCTCTGGAGACGCGGTACTGTATAGACATCCACTGAAGTTCCCCAGAAGACACTAGTTTTTAATTGCTACAGATTTATTGTAATGAGCAATTAAAAGCTTTTTACGGCGGAAACAACCGAATGGTTTATGGTAAACGTGTTGTAGAAGCGCTTTGTCTTAACTCTTATCAGGCTAGTTGGAATATTACTCACATTTAATAGTTTGTATCCAGATGAAACGTCACATAACATGGCGTCTTATCAGGAACCAATCTATTTGATACTTATTCAATAGTTTCTCAAACGCCTGGTTGAATAAAAAATAGTCGAATGACACCAGATCGAAATTTGAGCAGACATTATATTTTCACCTCTGGGTAAGTGATAATGAATTCTCGGAATATGAATGTGGTTGGAAGCCATGGTAATAGAAATCAGCAGTCGCTGTGATGCAAAGGCTCCAATCGATTCTGTTGAATTACATTGAAATTGGCCACTAGACTGTTGTGACAAACATTCTGTTGATATTTGTTATTAGATGTCAACATACAGTCCGAGTTTGTACACTAGACCTTAACCCTTTCCCTGTTCTATGTTTACTGAATATTCATTAACAAAATAATTATATTTAAGGTGGAACATTTTAGCCATTTTAAAAGGTAAAGAAACAAATCTTTCAAATTCCGTTAGCAAACAGAGCAGAGCCTGATCAGACCGCTCCTATAGGAGCCGTCTGATATTGATCTACTCTGTTTGCAAATGCATGAAAACGCGTTTATTTGAAGGAAAGGGTTAATATGTTGTGAAAAGAAATCATGTCCGCTCAATGTTTGAATTGGTGCAATTTCGACTTCTTCCAATTGGATCGAGCTTTTGAGAATCTATTGACCGAGCGTCAAACAGTTTGGATCCTAATGAGACGTCCAAATACCCCGATCCAAAATGTATGTATGTATGTATGTATGTATGTATGTATGTATGTATGTATGTATGTATGTATGTATGTATGTATGTATGTAATGTATGTAACGTATGTAACGTATGTAACGTATGTAACGTATGTAACGTATGTAACGTATGTATACGTTACATATGTAACGTATGTAAAGTATGTAATGTATGTAATGTATGTAACGTATGTAACGTATGTAACGTATGTAACGTATGTAACGTATGTAATGTATGTAACGTATGTAACGTATGTAACGTATGTAACGTATGTAACGTATGTAACGTATGTAATGTATGTAATGTATGTAACGTATGTAATGTATGTAATGTATGTAATGTATGTAACGTATGTAACGTATGTACCGTATGTAACGTATGTAACGTATGTAACGTATGTATACGTTACATATGTAACGTATGTAACGTATGTAAAGTATGTAATGTATGTAATGTATGTAACGTATGTAACGTATGTAACGTATGTAACGTATGTAATGTATGTAACGTATGTAATGTATGTAATGTATGTAACGTATGTAATGTATGTAACGTATGTAATGTATGTAACGTATGTAATGTATGTAACGTATGTAATGTATGTAACGTATGTAACGTATGTAACGTATGTAACGTATGTAATGTATGTAACGTATGTAATGTATGTAACGTATGTAACGTATGTAACGTATGTAACGTATGTAACGTATGTAACGTATGTAACGTATGTAACGTATGTAACGTATGTAACGTATGTAATGTATGTAACGTATGTAATGTATGTAATGTATGTAATGTATGTAATGTATGTAACGTATGTAACGTATGTACCGTATGTAACGTATGTAACGTATGTAACGTATGTAATGTATGTAATGTATGTAATGTATGTAATGTATGTAACGTATGTAATGTATGTAATGTATGTAATGTATGTAATGTATGTAACGTATGTAACGTATGTACCGTATGTAACGTATGTAACGTATGTAACGTATGTAACGTATGTATACGTTACATATGTAACGTATGTAAAGTATGTAATGTATGTAACGTATGTAACGTATGTAACGTATGTAACGTATGTAACGTATGTAATGTATGTAATGTATGTAATGTATGTAACGTATGTAACGTATGTAATGTATGTAATGTATGTAATGTATGTAACGTATGTAATGTATGTAATGTATGTATGTATGTCTCTGTGTGTATATGTGTGTGGTTGTGTATTACTTGTTTCCTATCGATGTTTTGGTGAATGTTTTGGTGATGGTTGCGTCTTGTGTGTGGTGTTGCCTGCTTGACCTTTCTACGTTTTCATTTAACAGTCTAACATTTACCTGTAATACGCAATAATAATAACAGTATAGGGGTTAACAATCTGAGCCTTCACTTGTAATTAATTAATTGTTAATAGCGGTATAAGGGTTAATAATCTGTTCGTTTACATGTAACACATATTTATAATAATGGTGTACGGGTAAACAATCTGAACCTTTACTTGTAGTACCTAATTGTAATGATTGTATAACACACCGTCCAATCGAATATGGTTACACCATCGATAAAGCTGTGGTTACCTCGCGCAGCGAGAGTCGATTTAAAAGGCGAGTTTGTATTTTGCTCCTAAAGATTCTTACTGTCAGAAGATCGGCACTTCTTTGTATGCAGCCGTAAAAAGAAGTGTTTGCCGAACATGTTGGTGTAATATTTTCCCAATAGCATGCAGAATGGTGTATTAAATCAGTGATTCAACGTGGATTAAGATGCCAAAACACCGTTTTTCTTTCTTTGGGACTGAATATCTCCGATGTATGACAAACTCACGTTAATCCAACGATGTTGAAGGTAAATCGAAGTATTTTTCTGTCCATCCTTTGACTATCATCTTGCTTTTGTTTAAATTCAAGGTAGTTACAGGTGTTTTCGTGTACTGAGTTGATGCTCGAATGGCTAAGGTTACCCAATTTTGAAAAAATTGGTGGTTAAGGTGCACCCTAAATCTGGGCGAATTTAGGCTAAGGTTACCCGACAACTAACATATGTAGTATTACAGCATCTGAAGACACACACGTCGTATGTTTTCCCTTGAACTTGAAAAATAAGAGCCACAGCTGTCATGTACATATTCTGTAAATTGTATTTAGCCAATTATGTTCACAACAATTATTATTTCTAACGCGTAAATCGAGTTTGTACGAAGACAACATTCAACAACGTAAGTTCACCTATACGATTTTACAATTAGGTGAACTATCAACATGTATAAACGTATTTAACTCTATTGTAAGGACGGTTATTGATTTGCTAAAATTATTCTCAATGCAAACACGGTATCAAATGTGTATATATACACAACTAATTTTGAGTATGTATGGGTGAATTACTTTTAAAGCGCAAATAATCGATCCGTTTACGCAAACGGAATTGCTTTTTTCTAGAAAAGGGTCCTTTCCGCTACTAGGAAATGCACATATTGAAGAATGTTTTGCAAATCTCCTATGTGGAATCATTAATCAACACTTCGTCCTTGAAAACATCTTCATCGTTACACTTTTCCAAGTATTTTTGTTATTCAGACAGTATAAATCGAGCTAGATCTAATACTTGACGCATTGGTTTGTTTCTTCGAAGACAAAGTGTTATATCTACATTTTGAAATTGATTTGGCTATGTATCATATGTGTGACATATGCGAGTATATCCAGAGACTGTCGAGCATCGTATAAACATTAAAAACAAGACACGGAAATGGATTCGGCCCCGACGTTTTCGTACTCAGAGTGACTCGGACCAAATTAAGTCAGTCCTATGCTCCTATGATTTAGGTCTACGCCTCCATGAAGTGTTGGATATCTAGTATATGATGAAGAAAGAAAGATATGTCCGTGTAGATCTATATCAATTTGCGTTTGGCGATTAATATCTATAATTATCTTAAAGAATTAAGTTTTACACAGTTCAGATCTTAGAATTATTGTAGTAATTTAATTTAATTTTATCAGTTGCTCCTTTAAACATACAGAATCGTGTGCTTCAACTAGATGATCGATGATATCTGGTAATGCATTGTGTTTCATATAGCAGTAATAACATTGGTACATGCAGCGCTCCATGGTTATGGTTGGTAATCTAAAAGCAAATGGAATTTAGTAAATGCTCAATAGATTTTGGTGGTGTTGTTTTTGCCGATTAACTTTCATTTTGTAAACTATTAGCACGGGAATGATGGATCTATTCAACACTAGACAAACTCCTTACAGTATAAATACATTACAAGGGGTTAGCGTAGTTTTGCGTGTAGACCCAGGTTAAACGTCTCCTGTCTGTTTACAATGCTATGCGCAATGAAGATATTTTAATACAAATGAAAAAATAGATATAATAAAGATATGCAGTACAGACACAAACCAAGTGTCACATGATAAATATAGCATCCGACCTGTGTTTACATGTTTTGTGCTTCAATACAAAGAATGTTTTTTTCAAACAATAAACAGGGAAATATTTACTGTGAGAAATCGATCAGGTTGTACGTCTTTGTACAAACTCGATTTACACGTTAGAAATGATAATTGAAGATTGTGAACATAATTTGTTAAACACAAGTAACAGAATATACATGACAGTTGTGCGTCTTATGTTTCAAGTTCAAGGGAAAAAATACGACGTTTGTGTCTTTAGATGCTGTAATACTACATATGTTAATTGTCGGGTAACCTTAGCCTAAATGCGCCCAGAATTAGGGTGAACCTTAACCACCAATTTTTCAAAATTGGGTAACCTTATCCATTCGAGCATTAACTCAGTACACGAAAACACCTGTAACTACCTTGATTTTGAACAAAGCAAGATGATAGTCGAAGGGTGGACATAACAATACTTCGATTTACCTTCGACATCGTTGGATTAACGTGAGTTTGTCATACATCTTAGATATTAAGTCCCAAGGAAAGAAAAACGGTGTTTTGGCATCTTGATCCACGTTGAATCACTGATTTAATACACCATTCTGCATGCTATTGGGAAAACATTACACCAACATGTTCAGCAAACACTTCTTTTTACGGCTGCATACAAAGAAGTGCCAATCTTCTGAAATTAAGAGTCTTTAGGAGCAAAATACAAACTCACCTTTTAAATCGACTCTCGCTGCGCGAGGTAACCACAGCTTTATCGATGGGGTAACCATAATCGATTGGACGGTGTGTATAAGGGCTAACAATTTGAACATTTACTTGTAATACGTAGTAACGATAACAGGGTTAACAATCTGAATATTTACCTGTAATGCGTAATAAGGGTTAACAATCTGAATATTTACTTGTATACGTAATTATGATTTTCTGCAAATGATAACACTTTACTCCATGAATATTAATGTAAGAAATAATGACGTTATAAATATCTGTTATGTGATGTTTTATAATGTAAACATTTCAAGGGATACGGTTAGGGTCTTGGTATGGCCATAGCAACCCCAACCCTGAGTTAGTAATACGTATACAGTATAAACCCTCTTAAGCAACCAATACATACAATACATAGATACACATAGATGTCTTAAAACAAGTGTGTGCTTAATGCACGATGAAAGTAATTCAGACAGCTCTCAAAGGAGTTTTCTGTAATACTTTCCTTTCCTATTAAGCTACACCTGCGTCTTTGGCCTAGAATTAACCATTCGGTTGCTGAATTTTAAAATACATTTCTCCTTCTTTACTCATGCCCTGTTGTATAATTACATATATCTTCACTGTCTACAAGTAGTTCGCTGTGCAATCACTGCTGTGGAGTGCACTGGTTGCACAATCAATTTGTAAATAGTGCAGACCCTGACGAGACAGCTCCTGCAGGAGCTGTCTCATCTGGGTCTTCAGTATTTACAGGTAGGTCTATTGACGCGAATAGCAAGCGAAGGGTTAATCTTCGTTGTACTGTATTTCGATCGTCAGATAATCTCGATCTTTGAGGGTGACCCATATTAGTAATCTGCAGATATAGTATACGTTTTAATTAACGTCGGCAATATCTCTAACAAGTTACATACGCCCTAATTGGGATTATTAATCGATGACAAGCCCAAGGTATAACCAACATGCTATTGTGATGGAACTAATAATAAAACAAATCAGTGTTGAGATCTAGCGCAATTTCAATCCTGTTTGGAACAGAGCCTTTGGGAAAGGGTTAACTGATTGTAAAACAGAGTGGACCCTGATGAGATACCGGATTACTCGCCGTCTCTTTATGATCCAGGCTGTCTCCAAACGCGAGTCTGGTCGCGAACAGCGGGGTATGAGTAAAGATCACCATTAATTTAGATCGCGAGACTAAATGTCACATCACAGGGGAAATGAAACTGCTTCCAAAGCGTAAAGCAAAGACTAATTCTGCACTGTCTTGTGCCAGAGGAGAGAGACACTGTGATTTGTGATTTTCTTATAGACGCGTGTTAGGCTTCCTAGCCAAACCATAGCTGTTCTTAACACTTTACTCAAAACCAATTCATATTAATGTAAGAAATAATGTATTCAGTTATTTTAATTTGCTGCATTAGATAAAACATATGAACGAAGAAATATTTGGCCGTGACTGTAAAACATCTCTATAACGGCCACTAAATTATGTTAATTAGTTGGTATTTAGTGCAGGTGAATAATCGTGTAAGAAAGCATGGCGGTGTGAATATTATTTAGCTGAACTATTATAATGGCATATGGACCAGAAAATAGTTGTCACTGACAAACGGAACATTCAGATCTACATTATCTTATTTTTACAAACAAAACAGATCAGACCCTGACCAGATGGTTCATGCAGGAGCCGCTTAATCGAGATTTACGCATTCCATTCTCTCATTAGGCTATTTTCAGACCAACCGCTTTGAATAAATCTGCCGAAAACCAGATACTTACTATGGAAAAAAAGGAAACTTTTAGAATTGTGTAGTTTTTAAACCATTGTGATAAATAGGACAATTGCTCCTATGGAACAAATGGTCTGTTTATCACAATGGTTTCCAAATGAGACTTTTACAGAAGCGTAAAAAGGCATCACTATGATGGGATGGGTTAAAGGTGTAGGAAAGGTGGTGCGCATCAATGTAGCACAACCAATTCTATCACGTTAATCGAACCAAACCCATCACGTTAATCCAACCAAACCCACCATGTTAAACCAACCAAACTCATCACGTTAATCCAACCGAACCTCCAATCCCATCCTATTAATCCTTTATCTCATAGTTTCACCTTTAGACACTTTTGAAAACACTGTAGACACTCCTGTAGCAGTCGTCTGACCAGGTTCTGTCCTGTTTGCATACGTGCTACATATTATGAACCATTTGCATTGTAAAAATGTCTTCATTTTATATTTTAATACAGGAATTAGAATAATTAATATTCATACTTAGCGAAGTCATGCAGGAATATTCCCCCTGTTATGGTTTAAAACTTCCGGAAATTTCTAATAATTTGTCAATTGTCAAGATTTCTAGATTTAGCAAAGGCTTGCCGAAAGACCTTCTCAAAGAAAATGCAGCTCCACATAGTCAAATATAACATTTCAGTCAGTATTATGTACCTAACATTTCAGTCAGTATTATGTACCTAACATTTCAGTCAGTATTATGTACCTAACATTCTTTATCCTTTTACTTCCTAAATAATCATGTAACACCAATACCACACAGAAAGTTTAATCTTTGTTTTGGCACATGGACAATATGCATGTTTGGCCATGCCAGATACTGCAGAATTAAAGCAAACAGGACTGATTTTGATCTGACCTTCGGGTCAAGGTCATTTCTATTAGTAGATGCGTCTCTGTGATGAAATTTATGAAGGCATATCATCACATGCATGTTTAACACTTTACTCCATAAATTAGCCTTTCTATGCCTCTGTAAAAGTCACTTAATGAAACCATTGTGATAAATAGAGCATTTGCTCCTATAGGAGCAAATGCTCTGTTTATCACAATGGTTTCAAATTACAAATTACAAAATTCTAAACATTTCATTTTCTCTAGTTAGTGCTCCTTTTCGGTAGATTTACTTAGGTTGGGTCTAAAACAGCCAATGGAGGAATGAGTTAACATTCAAGTTGGCAGATACCACAAAATCAAATTACATTACCTCATACCCAAACATATCATACCCTGGTCCGACTGTTACTAAATGAGGAATGTTATCTGCTCGCAAAGTCGTTAAAAGGCATATCTATATAAATATGGCAGATCGGGTCAGCTATAATCTTATAAATGAACACCTGAACGGTTGTATTCGAGTGTTGTATTTGCATTAAAATCTAATGAACAACGGGTATCTGTATTGATTGCAAGACGTCGCGTGAGGCTGTTGAAATCCAAGTCAGAGCGCAACAAGATATGAATTGATAATCAATTAACTACTCTCTTTGACAAATGACGACTTGCTGTCGGTCAATATATTTCTTACAATTAAAAGAATGGAGAAAATCCGCATTGTGCGCCTGTTTATACTTACTTGAAGCATCTAGACTGCCATCAAGCTAAAAACTGAATTACTGCTCTGTTGGAATTTATTAGGACTTAAAATGTTTAAGGAGATATAAAACGTTCTGTCCATGGTTTTATATCTGTTTCTTGGCGTAGAAGACGTAAATGTCAAGGCAGAAATAGCTCAGCATTGAAGCTAAAGACTAAGCCTTTAAATCCTGTTCCGTGATCAATATTTTCAAATTACGACCATGTTAGGCCGAGAGGCTAAATGTCAGACTGATAGTCACCGTTGTTACAGCAATGTTCACCGCTTCCGAAGTCTAGAACTCTAAAATACAATAACAATCAGAGAGGAGATGCCACACAAAACTGCACAGCCACCCCGGGCACAACGAGCCATAACAAGCACACGCATGTATATCACATGCACGACGTACACGCACGCATGCATACGCCAAACACTCACGTACGATATGTGATAATCTTTAGTCGGACTATCTTTAGTAGTAACACGGTCCAATATGTTTGGTTTTGTTGGGTGACAACTGTCATTATGGTAATACTGACACGTTGGTCTGATGCTCTCAGCATGCCAAGTTTGACGTTTACCCTTTAAACCATGAACACGTCCTTCTCTGTTTTTGCAAACAATGTAGACCCAGATCAGATGGCTCCTACAGAATCATTGTAATCAAAGTCTGTTCTGTTTGCTTATACAATTATAATCTTAAAATTTTGATCTACTCTGAAAAAAGCTGCTCCAGATGGATATTTTTGCGGACATTATTTTTACACAGCTGGTAATGGTTATGTACAGTAGCACCTGTCTTAAACCTTTCCCTGTTCTGCAGCCATTTCAGAAACTAGAGAAACATATATATCAAATGCTAGCAGACAGATCAAATCCTGATCAGACGGTTCCTATAGGAGCCGTCTGATCTGGATCTACTCTGTTTGCAGATGCGTGAAAACTGAAAGTTGTTTATATGAAGTAAAGAGTTAAACGGCCATTCATTTATTGAACATTGGAGTAGTTGCTTAATGCAAGGCCAAAGTTATACGGACAGCTCCAATGGGAGCTTTCTGTATTACTAATCGCTTGCAATAAGCTCCCATCTGCCTTACAGACCAATGATTAGACTTCTTTTTGATGGCAGCTTAAGACAAATGTTACTGTTCTTGAAAGAGTAGAAACACTTTATTGGTAAATCTATGTATGAAGTTAAAAATCAAATGTGATTTGTTTAGAAGTTTCTTAAAATATAACACGGTTTCGCCTGTTTATGGCGCACTAAACATTTCAACTTCATGCTAAAAAGGGCAGTAAACCTTATAACACGAGGTTTTCGTCCACGTGATACAGTTTGGATCGGAAGAAGAAAGAGTCCATAGGCCAATCTGATTTGCTATTGTCTGGGGGAGACAGTATGCTGGTATTGGAGTCGATGTGGTTTCAAAATTCATAAACAGTAAAATCTCTAATTTACGACTACACAAAATGCCATTGAGGCTTATTGTAGCTTAATACAGGAAGAAAACGCAAAGAAAAAACCACCAACAAACAACACCTCTACATTACTTTGACCCTGCATTAATCCACATGCGTTTGAAGACCACTTTAGTTATTGATTTAGCATTCGCTATAGAAAGATCTACTGTATGCATCCGAATGTCTAACAAAACCGAACAAGAACAACATATTGCAGACCCTACTTTGGCAGTTAAATGGCCCATATCTCCACTTGACTACCGAAACTAAATAAAACAAAATACTACAGGCATTGGTTTTCTGCATGACTACCGAATCTAAACAAGAACATGATATCACAGGTCTGAACAACATAATAGATTCTGTAGTTATAATATCTCATATAATGTGTGCATGTCTGCCAAAACTAATCACGAACACCATCTTGCACGTCTGGATTTGGCTGTTCAATGCGTCAGGCGAACCATGAACACGCTGAAAAAGTATGCTTAAACTTATTTTGGCTCCAAAAATTGCTTACGTCTAATTCGTTGAAGTTTTTATATAAATCTAGTGTCTTAGAGCCAGTCTGTGTTGATGCTGGTGAGACTGCTTATCCAATCAAATTACAGTAAACCCCCGCTAATGCAACCATCTAAAAGAGGTATAAGTTTGGGTGCTATATGCAGGTGGCAGCTTAATGCAGGACAAAAGTAATGCAGAAAGCTCCTAGAGGAGCTTTCTGCATTACTTTTGTTCTGCATTAAGCAACCACCTGCTTATAAGGACACCAATGTTTATTCATTAAGTGGTCGCATTAGAGGGGTTCTACTGTACATATAGAACTCATTTCGCGCTAAGATTGTTGCGGGTTACTCAATATGTCCACGATGCCATGGTACACAGACGAAAGCTCCAGATAAATTCTGAAATAGGAAATCCTTAAAAACTCAAAGCGGAAATTGCTAACTCGGTTTCACTGAGTCTGTTCATGAGCAATTTTAAAGTACAACACTACCCATACCCACAAGCACCGGTTTAAGTGGTATTCAATATTCATAACTAAAACCATTGAAACTGATGACCCCGAATGACACCAACATATTGTAACAACACTGAGGATGAAGCCCAGGGCGTCGTTTACTTAACATCTACTGTTATGACGTACATACATGCTGAAAGTAAGCGTCTCATCAGGATCCAAGCTGTTGGATACTCGATCGAATCGCATGTAGTCAAAATTGCACTATTTCCAAATCTGAGCTAACCTTATTTTGTCACAACTGGATATTGTACTGTCTGTTTCGTTTTATTTATAGCAACAGTTGACAGAACCATTTGATTTGGTATTAATCTTAATTATTAAACTAACCTGTGATAGCACCAAAAGTTTATGGCCAGGAACACGAGACACAAGAGCGCGATACCGACGTACGGTAACCATAGCAACGACCTTTGCCCTTGTGTTGAGGTATCGGTGGTCGTGACGTTTCCATGGACACTCATTGATTACAACATCTGTACGGTGTCCCGGAAAACTTCCTGAAAAAACAACCTGCAACGTCTGTGTATGTCCGAAATTTCATATGTAAGTTTTAACATTTTCCTTTAAATTAAGTTTCTACAACAAAAGCATATTTTCAATAAAATTATGTTGTTGTTTTTTTCAACTATCCTGACAACAAAATACCCTTGTGATATACGATAAACTGTTCCCGTCGATACTTATTCTATTTTGTTGTATAAAAGAACATTATCGGCTTATTTCAAACAGTAACGAAACAAGAACTCTACCCGAATAAATACTAATACATTGACGAAGAGCATCGCGGTATTCGATATCAGAAACATGATCGACTTATCTTCTTCAGCTTTCATTTGATAGGTTTTCTTGCGATATACAGTAAAACCTCTCTTAACCGGACGTTTAATTTAGTATAAATATCGGTCTTGGAGACAGATGACAGCTTAATGCAGGGTGGAAGTCATGCAGAAAGCTCCTAGAGGAGCTTTCTGCATGACTTTCACCCTGCATTAAGCAGTCACCTGCCTAAAATATCTACTAGAATTCCGGTTAAGAGAGGTTTTACTGTACTTCTTTTCAGCATATTATGATCGTGATTTTAGGCATTTTCAAAACGCTAGGCATGCAGAAACTATCAAATTAAATCTTTCCCTGTTCTATATCTATTCCAAATTTCAATACCTACAGAATATTAATGGACAAGGTAGTTATAATGAAATATGGAAGGTAGAACATTATACATGTAGCCATTTTAGAAACTAAAGAAACCGATCTATCAAATTCCATTAGCAAACAGAGCAGAGCCTGATCAGACGGCTCCTATAGGAACCATCTGATCTGGGTTTACTCTGTTTGCAGATGCGTGAAAACACGTTATATGAGGTAACGGGTTACGAGTGCGTTACTACATGACTATTCATGGTGTTCATTTTGTATATTTTTCTATCGATATCAGAGGAAGGCATTTGACTAATATTCTGTTGCATTTTGATCTAGTCCCTATTAATACGTTGAATTTTTGTCAAGGTGCAGAGTACAGTAATGTCCCGTATAATTGTTCACGGGAAACTCTTATTGATTTTATTTTTGTACAAAGTTCATATGTACATGACGTCACATCCTGTCAGATTCTAGACGACAACGCCTTGAATGTTTCGACCCACAGACCCATAATCTGCTCTATACTGTTTACAGTTGAAAGGTACGAAACTGTAATGGAGACTGTATCCTGTATTAATTGGCGTAACGTTAAATACTCTAGCATCGATCAGTACACTAAATTTATCGAAAATGATAAACTACTTCGAAGAATCTCAAAGTCGCAAATTCTGTCAAAGTCCGACATTGATAAGGTCTACAGATCTATTGTCGATACAATAAATGAAGCAAATGAAAAATGTATACCGAAACCAAAGTACAAACCCCATATTAAACCGTACTGGAATAAAACCCTGTCAATACTTCATAACAACATGACTATAAAAAGAAAAATATGGCTAGAAGAAAATCGCCCGCGCGGCCCGCGTCATAGGTCTTACGCCGAGTACAAACAGCACAAATCCGTATTCAGACGCTACCATAGAGAATGTGTTATAGACCACATGAAATCTATGGAAGCTGAACTAGATACAACCGCGGAAGTAGACAATAATACATTCTGGAAACTTATTAAAACACGCCGAAAACAATCGTCAGACAAACAAGGGCATGAAATTAACTTCAATGGAGTTTGTTGCAAAACACCGGAAAGTATTAACAATGGTTGGAAGGAATACTTTAGTTTGCTTTACTCTCCGACGCCTGATGCGTTATTCGATAACAAGTACTTAGATAATGCATCTGAAGAACTTGCAGCTCTATCCGAAAGTACAGAGATATCTGTATACACAAATATAACAATAAGCGAGGAATCAATCAATAAGGCACTTAAATCATGTAAAAAGAACAAAGCATGTGGTCCGGACCGGATATATTATGAAAACCTCATATACAGTGGTAAAACACTACTTGATATCCTTCGGAAACTCTATCAAGCCATGGTTAATGCATCTTATTGCCCACCAGATATGAAAAAGGGGATAATATCAGTACTATTTAAGGGCGGGAACAAGAAGAAAACTGACCCTAATAGCTATAGAGCCATATCCCTCTGCTCAACAGTATTGAAACTATACGAAAAGGTGTTGCTGCATACAATTGATAGCGATGGTTCTCTAATTTTAAATCCTTTGCAGGGTGGATTTCAACGTAATATAAGTTGTATAATGACGTCATTTCTAGCACGTGAATGCATTTATTACGCTAGAGAGAACAATTCTAGTTTATACGCATGCTACCTTGACGCTAAGCAAGCATTTGACTACGTTGATTTTAAATTGCTACTCTTGAAGCTTTTTAAGATGGGACTTAACTTAAATATTATCAAAATAGTTGAAAATCTACTCAGCGATATATGTAGCTGTGTTAAATCAAATGGGAAAACCTCTGACTGGTTCCCAATAAGTAAGGGAGCAATGCAAGGCCAAGTACTAAGTGCATCTTTGTACCTAATCTATATAAACGACCTACTCAATAAAATAGGAGCAAATAAGTACGGCTTCCGGTTAAACACTGTTAGTTACGGCTGTCCGACAGTGGCAGACGACATGCTGCTCCTTGCTCTCACGCCCAATGGTCTACAATCTTTAATTGATACATGTTACTCAAATTCCTTACAGAATAAATATTTCTATAATCCAAATAAATGTAAAGTAGTGGTATACAATGAGACACGCGTCAATACCGATAACGTTCTCCGCTGGAATCTCGGCCCGGATAACATAGAACAGACAGACAAATATGTTCACTTAGGGGTTCTTAACGATAAACAAATGGATCTTAATGAAACTGTTCAGGAGTGTTGCTCGAAACTCAGACGCACTTTCTTCAGCCTTGTCGACTGTGGACTGCACAGAGATCGCTTACATCCTCTCACGCTCAAACGCATATACATATCAATAGTTACCTCGAAAGCTCTATATGGATGCGAACTATGGAATGGCCTCACCGACAGCCAGGTCCTAAGTATAGAACGTACCCATAGAAAATGTATAAAACACATGCAAGGCATGGCGCAATTCACGAGTACCGAAGTTGCCCTCAGCTGCCTAGGACTCGAACCCATCGAAGTTCTTATTGACAAACGGAAGTTGCTATTATTTGGTCAACTTTGCAACATCCAAGGGCCATTCAAAATTAAGATCATGTTTATAAATCGATTAACAACATACATGAACAAACCAAGGAAGTGTTTGGGTTTTATGCCAGATTTATATCGAATACTTGGAAAGTACAAACTTTCGCACTTATGCCGAAACTTCCTAGAAACTGCCCAGTTTCCAACCACAGAAACATGGAAACGTATTGTGAAATCGAGCATTAAGCAATTTATAAATTATGAGTTTAAGTCAAATATAGCCTCAAACGCGTCTTTGCAACAATTCCGAAACATCCACAGTGAATATGTTCCATGTGTTCTGTGGCAATTTAGTCGGATTTACAGAGAACAACTAGACTACTGTATGACTACAGCTAATGTAATGAGTAGGTTATTTTCAAGAAAGTTCAAATCGATATGTCCGAATTGCTCGTCATCTGTCGAAGACATAGCGATTCATATTGTAATGTTTTGCATTTGCAAAGAAGAAACCAGAAATGATATGTGGAAAGCTCTTCACTCGTGTCTAGGTGACAATGCTTTCTGTAAACTGATCTCGATGCCTGTATTTGATCAGCTGCTGCAACTTATGTCAGGATTTACCCTCCTTAATTTAGACGACATAACCAGGGTTACTGGCACTAAAATAAGTCTCCGATATATTCATATTCAGGCATATAAGCTCCGATATATGCTTACGTGACTATTATTCCATCTGATAAGGAAATGTAAATTCAGCCTGCACGAATTTATTCTGTAGCAGTGATTACGATGCTTTATGAATTTAGACTCCTATATACGCTACTGTGAGTGAATTTCCTACTCGGAGCAGAGTAACGTCACGCATGCATGTAAATATGGTATATTTGAGACTGACCCAAACTGTGTTTCAGTGACTCATCTGGGTTTATTTTTATTTTTTTATTTTTTATTTTGTTTTGAAAGACAGTGTGGATCGCGTTCAAACTATCCGGTCAGTGAGCACTGTGAGCTTAGTCTACTCTGTTTACAGATGGCTTAATATCGTTCCCGTCAAGTGCGCGGGTCAGCGATATATGTGTTTGGGCTTACAGTCTCGTATTACCGGGGTCTAGTTTGTACGTGTGTTCCTTTGCCTTCTTGCCTAATTAATTGGGATACACGGGTGTGTCATTCTTAGGTTAGCCTTGGGGATAGAGAACCGTGTAAACTATTACTGTATAGGTCCACGTGGACCCCTTTAGTGATGTCTACACTGTTTGTGAAAGTCTCCTAATGTATAAAGTGGTTCGTTCACACGCGGGAATACGCGTATTAGCAATGGTGGCACTCAGTCTCTAGTGTGTTCTTGTTATTTGGGCAAGTACATGTATTATTTTAAGGAGTTCTCAGGTCACTAATCGAGGATCGTCTCCAGATTTACCGTGCATATCATAAACAGTGCATATCCCGGCCAAGGGTGTTCACATAGAACCCCAGGGGCTGGGTCTATTCTGTATACAGTGCGCCGGCTTTCGGGGATTGTCTTCGGTTAAGATAACCAGTGTAGACCCTTATAAAAGTGGCTCGCAATGAACCATATATGCTGTGTCTACACCGTTTTCCGGACTGCGTACTATCATTCGGACACACCGATTGTGCGGATAAGCTAAGTACCATAAATGTGCTTATCTTATTACTGATTAGTTATTTTTGTGCCCTTGACTGGCTGTTTGCATATTAAGGCAGTATTTGTGCAGGATGTATGGACCGCTGCCTGCTCATTGTCTTTGGGATTATTTCTCAAGGCGTATCTCTTTCTATGTCAAACAGTGCCTACCCAGTTCAATTATCACTCAGTTCTGGATCTGCACGGTTTGCAATACACTTACTGTCATTCCTGCGCTTAATATGCAAAGGGCCCGCAAATGTATGACTAGCCTTGTATCGATACATTGTATTTTGTGTGTGTATAGTTGTATCATAAGTTGTTTTTTGCGTTTTGTTTTTTTATTTCTCAAAGTTGATGTAGTTAATTACCTTTTACACAGATGCTACTTATTGCTGATATTACACCAGAACTAAAACTATCTCTATTTCCGACAAGCAGTACAAATCCTGAACAGAGGTTGCGTCAAGCACCGTCTGGGCTGTGTTTACACTGTTTGAGAAATGTCGATAGTGGTGATAATCATCTCGACACCCAGCAGTATTGCGGATGAACAGTTCCCCGAAGTATGTCCCATATATTTCGTTTCGATATGGACCTACAGAGTAGGGTTATCAGTACATCTTGCCTATCCTGTCTATTCCTTTGGTATACTTGACATCTATCATAACGTTAATATAAGATTGTTTCATATACTTTCATTGTTAATAATGTTGCCATTTTGTGTAATGTGATTGTCGTTTGTATTGTGAACTCTCCTTAAGGAGGAAATAAAGAATATCTATCTTAAACAGTATACATATGTTTATTACACCCTTTCCCTCATATAAACGTGTTTTCATGCATTTGCAAACAGAGTAGACCCAGATCAAACGGCTCCTAGAGGAGCCGTCTGATCAGGGTCTGCTCTGTTTGCAAAAATAATTTGATAGATCTGTTTCTTTACTTTCTAAAATGTCTACAATGTTCCACCTTCCATATTTCTTTATAACTATTTTGGTAATGAATATTCAGTAGGTATCAAAATTTGGAATAAATATAGAACAGGGAACCCGGGTTAAAGAGCGTATCAATGACGTAAATAATGCTGAAAACAATCGTCTGCAAAAAATCTGATCTGTTGCACTTTTTCGTACAGGCGTTTAAGAAACTGGTGACGGAGCATCAAACAACTTGGATCCTGATGAGAAGCCGGGTCACTCACATGGTGTCTCATCTGGGTCCAAACAGTTTGCAATTGAGTCATGTCGCACTTAGAATAGTAAGTTAACAAACATCATAACTATATGTGAAGGCTTTCTTTGTTCAATGATATGACCCATATATACACACTGATATATTATTCCACAGATGGTTCGTCTGATCCATCAGTGATGACAACGAGTTGTCAAATAATATAGACATCTAAATAGTATCCTGCTGAAAGCACGTATCTGCTCAAATTGTGATCTGTTCAATTGCGACTTACTTCCGGTACGATCAAGCTGTTTTGATAAACAATTTTTCCATTGTTAAACACGTTGGCTCCTAAAGGGACTGCGATGCACGTGGCGTCTTATGTGGACCCAAGCTGTTTGCAAATACCGATTAGGTCACGCCAAGCATTATAAGGGATGAGTGAATAAAATAGCATTGTAATATGTAATAACGTCTTACGTTTCTTAGCAACGCTTTGTAGATTTATGTATTTTAAGCTAGCTCATTAAACAACGTAGAGTCACGGATATCCTGTCAAATGGAAGTTTGATATAAATATGATGATCGGTTAAATGAAAGATACAATACTGGTAGTATACATCCAGCATGCATGCGTTCCTGTCTTAAGGTAAAACGCAAATATCAGGTGGACCTATTTTGCAATTGACGATGACAATCACAAATAAGAATTGACTGACACATTGATTGTTGCATTTGGAAATAATTAAAGAAAATTTTACTTTGCAAAACGAGTGTGCACGCGCATAAAACGTTTAGATCCGATATTGAAATTATACGTGCGTACGACTAATATATATACTTTGGTTGTTTTCTGTTATTCCAAAAATAAATTATGCACAGTTTGTCAATTGATATTTGTTTATCATCAATATCTTCTATGTTATTACCTTTCGCAAACTGTGTGGAATTAGGAATGGGTTAATACACTGATGGATCATTCCAGTTTGAAAGTTCAGCATTCAAAAGATTAAGATCATTCTTCACAAGTATCAGTAACAAGAAAACTAATCGATAGCTAGACAACTGGATAGATTATCGGGTAGGGCAATATAGAGATATCTAGACACCGGGTTAGAATGTCGGGTAGGGCAGTATAGACTTGACTCATTATCGCCCATTATTACCTATGGCTGACAAGTAATTCTTCAACATTGATTTCTTTATCCTTTAACCTCGTATGTGGGGAATGAGTGTACTGATTGCAAACAGTATATATCCATATAAACAGTGGCATAGATCTCTGATCAGGGTCTACATTTGTGTGTGCCATTCAAGATCCAATAGCAAAATAACCTTTAATACTGAATGGACGCAACAGTTCAACACTGACGGGTCGTTCCACTTTGAAAAATCGGCATTCAAAAGATTAACTAACGGAGAACGTTCTCGACATCAAATATGGCACTTATAGTATAACCACAAGACAAAGGCCTAATTGTAGGCCATATACACCATATGGTGGCTCAACCATTTGCCTGTTCTATGTTTATTCAGATTTTCAATATCTGTTGAATATTCATGGACAAAAATTTTATAGCTCTGTTTGCTTTTTGACATGATATAGATATCAGAACAAACAATCAATGAAAAGCTTACAGTATAAAACGTCAGCTAATGCATATTCTTGATGTCATAATTTCTTACGAGAATACTGAACAGGGAAAGGGTTAACTATACAGTTCATTTAGTATGAAAAGGTAGAATTTGCGAAAGGGGTATAGTTGAAAAACAGTGCAGATCCGACTAAGATGTCTCCTCTAGGTGCCATATGATCTGGGTCTACAACTCTACATTTATTTTTAAAGGCCGGTGCAGGTGTTTGCCGTGTTTGATGGGTGAACCTTTATATCTGCTCTGAAAACATGTTTTTTTTTCTAAAATTCTAATCTGATACAGTGTTGCCTTCTTCGATTTTCAGGAACTGTTGCCCGAGTGACAAACAGCTTCGAATCTTGGAAGATGCCGAGCTACTCGGTAATTCATCTGGATTTCAGCTGCCTACATATACAGTAAAACCTCTCTATAACGGCCACTAAATTGTGTTAATTAGTTGGTATTTAGGGCAGGTGGCTTCCTAAAGCAAGGTGAAAGTAAAACAGAACGCTCCTATAGGAGCGTTCTGTTTTACTTTTACATTGCTTTTAGCAACCACCTTCCTTTAACACAAAATGCTTAATGTAATTTAGTGGTCGCTATAGAGAGATTTTACTGTACAAGTCAGATCGCGATTAGCGGGGTAATGGCTAATTCTTAAACCGAATATGACGATTCGCAATGCCCTTTATAAACAGATTTGGTATACAATAGAACCTGTCTTAAATGACCATAAAAATATCTAATTATGGGACAGTAAGGCAGGTTGTAGCTACGTAAATTCAAATGTAATACGGAAAGCGCATACAGCAGCTTTCTGCATTACCTGTGCCCTGCATTAAGCAACCACCTGATTTTAATACTCATGTGTTCACTAGATGAATGGCCGCTTATGACATGTTTTACTGTAGAAACGACGCAGTGCTGCTGTGTGTCTCATCAGGGTCCACACTATTTGATACTCTGATCTGTGTTATTAAAACACAAAATCAATAAAGAAGGAATCTCTGCGTTGACAATTAACGCCAATTGTTTACAGCGGATAGATTTCCAGCACAGTTACCTAGTGATGGTCGATACGAGTTTCAAAATGAACACAAGTTTTCGTGTCTGACAAACCGTCTCAAACGCGATTGAATAGAATTGGCCCTTTGACGTTGTAAGAAAGATATCGGGTTTCTGTTTTAGCCCTTTTCTTACCTTTGCAAGCAAGCAGAATTGACCCGCTCTTTGCTTATGGAATTATAATAGACCTGATTCTACGGTTTTAACCAAAACAAAAAAGCCTATGTACAGTTATCATTACAAACAATCAACTAAAGCATATTCATGATGTTATTATTACTTACATGAATATTCAATAGGGAAAGGGTTCAGGCATTATATGCTGACGATGTTTCATTCATCTAGAGAACAGCTATCACATATTACATGTCTCTACACTTTACAGTAACCCGTTCACTCATATGCTATTTTAGACTTAACCTCTTTGAATAAATCGACCTTGGAATAAATCTACTGTAAAGGGACGTTTACAATAAAAACGGAAACATTTAGAACTGTGTAGTTGTGAAACCAGTGTCATAACTATGCATCGCAATGGTTTGAAGCAGTGACCTTTACGGATGCGTCAAAAGGCGTCACTATGAGGGGTTGGGTTAACCCGACTGTAGCATAAATAAGGTCTATCTATAATTGGATCCGGTGTAACTTTGGATTGTGTCCTGTTTGGTCAAGGTTTTGAGATACTATTGGTCTAATGTCATAATAAGACATCGAATTACTCGGCTTCTCATCTAGATCTAGATCCAAAATGTTTGCACGTACCAGTAAGGTCGCAATTAGCAGCAGACAGGGTGAGTGTTTGGCAAAGATTGAACCGACTTTTAGACACAACAAGTAGACCCAACAATCATTTATCACCGTCATAGCATGTCTCGGTAGTAGATGTTTGTTGCATTGTGATACTAGCCAATGAGCTGATGGTGCTTTTATATGAAATATGAGTAGCTTTAGTGTTTCCAGAGAGTTTCTGTTACAACTCCGGACACGTTATGTCCTGTCACGGGTGTTTGTAGGAGTGAAAAAGTTGAGTATGGGAAATGTATGTACCTAGATTACGCTTAGACATTTTGCTGATGACAGCATTATATACAGAGAGATCAAGGTTAAATCTGATGCGCTGAACTTCTACAACTAGACATTGAGGCAGGTGGGAACAGAACTAACTGGTTTATGCATTTCCACCCCGATAAGTGTAATTTCCTGTCTGTCACTCAAATGAAATCTCCTGTTCATTTTCAGTATAACTCACATGGTCACTCCTTTGAAAAGGTCAATAATGCAAAATATTTAGGTATCGCCCTTCAAACTGATCTTAAATGTGACAAACATATCAACTCTATAACATGCAAAGTTAATCATTCATTCGGGTTTTCTTACCAGAAGCTTGAAAATATATTCTTTTTACGTTAAAGAGCACGGTTACAAGGCCCTTGTCAGACTGTCTGGGACCCTTACAACAAAAACAAAGTCAACCAAATTGAAAAAGTTCAAAGGAGGGTAGCTAGATTTGTCAGTAACAGATACATGTACCACAATACTAGCTCAGTATCAAACATGTTGGATAATTTAGACCGGTCACTCTTAGAAACACGTAGGACAAGGGCTCGCTGAATCATGTTTTACAAGATTGTACATAACATCGTTACCGTCAATCCAGGCCCAAATTCTTAATTCCGCCAGATCCTAGAACCCGCATTTATACTAGTCAATGCTTTAGACCCATTAGTTCATATAACGATGCTTACAGATATTCATTTTATTGCCGAACAATCCAACAATGGAACCTACTGCCAGATATGGCTCACATAGTACCATCTGTTCAGGTATTCAATTCCATAGTGACTATTCCTACAGTGGTGAGTTTGTGCAAGAAACCCATTGTTTTGTTATTTATCACTGTAAACAGTTTTCACACTATCCCCATTTGTAAATTTATTTTCATATTTTAACCAGCGCCTTCACATAAGTATCATCAATTATTATGGAGTGTAGTAAACTAAAGAAGAGAACCTAACTTAACCCTTTCGCTGCCAACTTTTGTCGTCTGCAAACTTTGTCGTCTGCTACATTTTCAATTTTCAACTTTTCTTCTTTTTTTCATAAAATAGTAATAGTAACAAACAGTTTGGATCCTGATGAGACGCCGAGTTACTCGGCGTCTCATCTGGATCCAAACTGTTTGCATAGGTATTGACAGATGCGACATTGGCAGTGAAAATGAACGCATATTTTCAATAATATCATAAAACTTGGTATTGTTATGCTCAATCATTATTATGAAGGTTGCCAATTTGAACTTATATATCGAATAATGCCCCTGTGATACAAATAAACCGATTTCATCAATGCTTATATATTTTGTTCTACAACACAATATTATCGGCCTTTACCGTTAAATTTTTCCGCGTTTTGCCGATGATCACCCATTCCCTCCATTGTTTACGTAATAGTTTTTCTCGGAAGTGGTCGGAGAAAGGCGATTAGGGCGAACATTACGAAACTAAAACCCAACCCGAATAAACCTGAAACATCGGGGAGTAAAATCGGGATCGGCGATATCAAACACGTGGATGTTTTGTCATTATAAACGGTAATTGGATGGATTTTCTTGCGCTATGCTACTTTTCAGCATATAAACAAATTAGTTTTGTATATTTTATATGTTTTTGAAACGCGTCAGATGTAGGGACTTCCCCTTTAATTACCCTAAATATTCGGACACTCGTTCCTTCTCAACCAGTTTGTGCAGCTGAAATATTCAATTGGTGACCATTTTAACTTTACTTTAGACTGACATAGTCGTGTAGACTCTTATCAAACGGTTCAGTCATGGTCTGCAGTTTTTGCCAACGTGTGTCCGTCCAAATATTTAAGGTGTTTGGGGTAGAACCATTTTCTGTCCAAATGTAGTATGTATTTGCTTTTCCACGACATTTGTCCAGACTACTTACTTCCTGAGGTAACGTCAATCTGCTTATATATAATAGGTGACATTAGTCAGTTTTGTTATTAGCATGCATATAGCTTCTAAATAATAAAGACACAACTTGTTTCTTTAGACATATTCGGAATCTAGGCAATACAATCTGAATCTATGAGAGAGAGGTGAATGTAGAGAGTGCTCCATTTTCATCAACTAGTCAATTAAACGTACTAACAGTTTAAGGAAAAGTATAATATTCGTTTGCTAGGGATCATTGCTAAGGATGTTAGCAACTCTATTACATGTTATTAATATTTAGGGTCTTGCGCTACCATTGCTGCATTTTTTAATATTTAGGAACAATTTGCAACAATCGACATTTATTGATGTTTGTTTAAAGTTTATAACTTGTTTTCTCCAATTTCTTTTCATCTAAGCATATTTTGATGACGTATTGACCGTCTTCACAATTACACGGACAGGAACTATCAGTATAACAGCCCTCTATATCGGAGTTAAAATCTGTATCAATGCCGATCTTTAGCCATTTATTCCATCAATATTTAAGTTAGAAATAATGACGTCATGAATAGTAGTCATATAAGAGCTGTCTGATCTCGGTCTACTCTGTTTGCAAAGGCGTAGAAATGTGTATTTATGGAGGAAATGGTTAAGAGTCAAACAGGTGGCAGCGGACTAAATAGATTGACATTTCGTTTATCTACAGTTCTATTCCGTGTTACAGGGGTTGACTTTAAAGACTCATGGTAATCACCAGGCTAAGATCAATGCTTAAATTCTTTCAACATATGCGCTTTTTCATCATTTTCCACTTGTAATCACTTTATTAAAAACTCTTTAAAGCAGAATGTGTATACACCGATGGACGAATTTAGATTTTACGTGTTATATAAAATCTTAGACAACAATTGCCAATATCAAATATCTAGCGCTTATCATGTTAACCCTTTCGGCGCCAAGCTTCTAATTGTCGTCTGCAATCGAAGTTTGTTAAATCATTCAGTAAAATAAGGAAATGAGATAAATAAATGCAAATTTCAAAGGAATAAAGAACATATATAGAAATAGAGATTGAGACAAATAGTGAAGTCCCTGATCAGACGCCGCCTTGAAAAGGCGGCGTCTGATCTGGGACTGCACTATTTGTCGTGGTGCATTTATGCGACTGCGGCGGTGAAAGGGTTAAGCGCGTATTGACTAGCATTTGCAAACAGCTTGGATCCAGATGAGATGACGAGTCTCATCAGGATCGAAGCTGTTTGACAATCGGTCAAGAATTCTTAAAGGGTTGAACGAATCAGAAGTCATTGAAAATGTCAGCAAATCCGAGATGGAGCAGACATGTATTTTTCAGCATCATAAGTAGAGCAACACATAAAGATGCCCACTCAAATACTAAAATCGTCATTTCTCCAACAAACCATAATTATGTTGCAACCACTTTTGAGAATCGTCGCGAAGAGACGAATCTAAAGAATGGTCACAACATATGCTTAAGTGGAGAAATAAAGAAGTTATTCTTGACAACGTTTAAATGTACGCATCTTATCTGGAGCTCTGATGATAATGAAACTCAAATAATTAGATAAACAGGTATATTCATGCTTTTAGCACAAACTAAGATTCAAGGTTCAATGTGCGAGGTTAACAATGCCATGAATAATGTTTATAGGTAAGTTTGCAGACCTGTGGGACCCAATGGTGCCATAGCTCTGTTGTAAATATCGCCAGACAGACATAAATGCTAAGTCCATATTACATTGGCAATACATCAGTTTAGGTCTGCAGATATGTTTATATGTATTCTGTTTACATTTGAAGTTTTAATAGACCTTACATTTGCCTTGAACTATTTTTGAGTTCTTCTTATCGATTTAAATCACTTCTGTAACAGTTTGTCGCCATCACTAGGTTACACACGGTCTTGTTGATGCATAGTGAATGTAGAATATAGTATGTTTGTTTTCTCTATACAATCTGCACAATTTTATATAAAAATGATCTACACACAAACAACTGATTCTTATCTTCAACATCCGTCATGCCAGTATACTTGACTCCAAGTTTGTCTTAACTTGTATCTCATACAGACGCCTTTGGAAAGAGAGTAAACCTAGATCAGACGGCTCCTATAGGAGTCATCTGATGATCAGGGTCTCCTGTGTTTACTTATGGGATAAGTTACGTATGATTATTCAGTTTCATTATATCATTACTTCTTACATACCTATTCATGGATAATAAATCTTATCAAATCGTATTTAAAACTTCTTTACATGCAGGTAGCTAAGAAGTTATTTTTCTTCTACAGCTTAAATAATATGATATTTCGTAACTTTCCGTAAATTTAAAAATGATTATATACCTTTAACGGAAATCCATGCTTATCCGCCTAACCGCCCCCTTCGTAATTCAATACTTATATAAATACACTTTAATGGAAATCTAGGTTTATTCTCTTAACTGCCATTTCTTAATTCAATATTTATATAAACCTACCCTTAATGGAAATACATGGCTTATCATTAAACCGCCCCTTCTTAATGCAATAAAACCGTACCTTTCTTAATTCAATATTTATATAAAAATACCTTTAAAGGAAATCCATGTTTATCCTTCAAACCACTCCCGTCTTAACTCCATGATGTAGTAAACGAAGCACTGGGGAGTTTGTTGATCACGCCTGCTATCGATCATCAATAACAGCACTGGAAGTCTAAGAAGACACAGTAACATTGAAGTTTAGTCCAATAAGCTAGCAATTAGTCTGTATAGGGTTTCCAATTAATGTATCGGGTAACGTGTGTTTCCTGTTTATGATTAGACATCAGAAAACCGGACATCTGCTCGCCTAATGCCTTTGATTACGATCTATATTTACTGATGTACGTAACCAAATCAGACCAGTCTGTAATTAGGTTCAATGTTTTATTACGTAAACAAACATTTTTTCTGTACAATAAACCTATCAAGAAGCAACATATATGTGACCTTGCTAGACGAATGGTTTAAGAATGTGTTTACGAACAGAATTCTGTCATTCATTTGTATCGATGATTTGTTGTTTAATTTCACTAATAATGAAACAGTTAAAATTGTGCTCGTTCAAATAAAAGATGCCATTTTACTAGTGATGCAATCTAGATAATTTAATATAGAACTTTGATGGAAACGGATATCTATCACTGCCATAGGTGTTTAACCCTTTCCTCCATAAATACGCCTTTCTACGCCTCTGTAAAAGTCACTTAATCAAACCATTGTGATAAATAGAGCATTTTGAGCGTTCTGTTTTACTTTCAACTTGCTTTAAGCAACCACCTGTCCAAAATACCAAATAATTAACACAATTCAGTGGTCGTTATAGAGAGGTTTTACTGTACAATGATTAACGATGTTTATATTGTTAATGGGTGGAGTCTCACGTGAATGGTCATCAGGTGAAGTACGCATAGTCTCATTTGGCACTATACGTTATTCATAAGGTTGGCTACATAAATACATGGCATTGTACTACACAATCTAACGTGTGTCAAACAGGACCTTTACTTATCAGATACACAGAATCTATGTATACAACATCTGAATTTAGTTTAAACATATTTTTATTGGGCTGCGAAAGCAGCCCAAACTTATACGGCTTTGAATTTTGACCATGCGTTTCTGCGGTCCTGTGTTTCTATAAAAGCCAATCCTTTTAATAACTATGGTTTACTGTGTTTTAAAACACTTCAGTAAATCATCATGGGTGCACTGAGCATTTAATCGAAAGCAAAACTGCTTATATAGAGTTTCTCTCCATAGATAATGCCAATACAACGGAGGATATTTTGTTGGAATTTAGTGTTGACAAACATATCGTGGAAAATATTATAAAGTGTTTATACACAAAAGTAATTACGATTGGTATGCGAATTGATATGGGATTGGACATACATTCAACTATAAGCATTTAATTACACATCATGTTTTCATTCATTATAAACTAAGGGTTAGTTGTCTGTTTATACGTTTTCTCAAACGTGCCATTCGCTAAAGAAGCAGATAAAGCACACGGAAAACTATTGACACATACTATACATGTACATATAATATACATGAAACTCTAATGGACAATAAGTAATGTTCGGTAAAACTCTGTGCCCTCAACAAGCCATGTTACATGCTGGTTTAAATTAGCGTACAGTTTCACAACCGACAGTACCATTCTTCAATCGAAGCCAATTTAGTTTGTTCTCGTGCTGTATTAGGATGCTACTCCAGAGAACAACACGTTATTATAGGGGCAAAGAAGCTGTGGATAATATCAACATGCAACGTTCCTAATTCTCCGTAGGGTATGCCTACTTCCTTTAACCCTTTCGGTGCCAGCATTGTCGTCTGCTGGGCAGAGTTTCGTTTATTTTTAGTGTAAGTGTGTGCACTTCTTCCATTTTCTTTATAAAACAGTAAACAGAGTTACAAACAGTTTGGATCCTGATGAGACGCAGAGTTACTCGGCGTCTCATCTGGATCCAAACTGTTTGCATGTGATATCATAAACACGTCATTGTAGCACGGAAGGGGTTAAAATCATTATCCCGCTGTGACAGAAAGAATCTCAATTTTGGATATGGTGCAATTTTGACTACCTTCAATTCGATCAAGCACAACCTACTGACCGAGTGACAAACATCTTGGATCTTGATGAGACGACGAATAACTCGGTGCTTCATCTGGATCCAAGCTGTTTGTAAATGCGAAACAAGCGGCAAATAGCGGGATGTGTGTTAAAGCTAAAGAGGTTGTAACAAATGCACCATGTCCGCCGAGAGTATGTTGTGCTATACCTCAACCATCAGTTTATAGTAGTTTGGCATTCTGCAATTTGTTATAACTATAATTCAGTCAGGTCTCGTATATACTTTTCTCTTCATGTGTTTTGGCAGACACGAAACAAATATTCATACGAGTCAATGTGACAGAATGCAGACCTATTCATATGTTACAATATGTTAGGGGTTACGCATGTATGAAACACGTTTACAATTCTTCTTCAACACTTTTCCTCATAAAAATAATTGCACAAATGTATCACTTCATGAATAATTTAACCCTTTCGCTGCCAAACTCTGTCGTCTGCTAACTTTGACGTCTGCTACAAAATTTCATTCTTTTGAATTTCTTCATTTTTGTTTCAAAAACATAGTTACAGTAATAAACAGTTTGGATCCTGATGAGACGCCGAGTTACTCGGCGTCTCATCTGGATCCAAACTGTTTGCATAAGTAATCACAGATCCGACATCGGCAGCGAAAGGGTTAACGTAATTCCTAGAAGGTAAACATGTAAAAGGGAAATTGTTGGCATATATTGATATGTAGGACCACATCTGTATAATTCCAAACGGAGCAGACCCGGATCAGACGGCTCATCTGGGTTTTCTCCATTTGTACATGTAAATGCGTGAAAATGCGTTTACATGGAGAAAAATATAAACACTTTACTCTACAAACATTATTGACAGACTCTACCCATTATGAACAAAATACTCATAAAATGTTTATACTATTATAACAAACAAGTGTACGAGAGTTGTATTTCCATGGAAAATGGTTTTATTGTTTACAAAGTATACACAATGATCAACAAATATCCATAACTAGCTCAGATATAGCTTTTTACTGGCAAGTTGTACTACTGTGTATGCCTACATATAATGCAGGTAGAAGTGATTTGCTTTCGTTAGAAAACTGTTTCTGTGCCAAGTTATAATCACTTTTGTATTGGTTTGGATATGTTTGTACTAATTAGGACAATTGTCAAAATGGGGGTGGGGTGTATTAATCTAGTGTCAATGTGGTTTCCTATCAATATAGGCGACAGTCAAAATGTTATAATGTTACCATAGTTACAAGTCTATGAAACGAACGCACGTGTCCAAGAGTTCTATTTTAAGACTTCTGATATGTTTAACCCTTTACTCGAAATACATGTCTGTTAACAGAGTAGACCAAGTTCTGACGACTCCTGTGGGAGCCGTCTGAACAGGATTAGATCTTATCCCTTATGTAATAATATAGACCTGATTCTACATTTTTGACAAGGTCAAACCTCACTGTATTCATATCTGTGCCAATATACAACACATGTGCGTTGTTTCTTTCTTGCATATTAATGACGAAAAGAGTTCTGATCGGTAGTTGTCTGTGAAGACGGCTTCAGACAGATTTTGAACTGATTTGTCGGGACAGCTAACAATTGCTTGTGTTTGCTCTTATCGTCGCTATACGATAGAAACAAGATAGAAACGAGATAGAAACAAAAAACACAGCAGTGGACACCTTTAACCCTTTACCTGTTCAATAGTCTTGTAAAAAATAATGTCATCATGAATATTCATAAGCTGAATATTTATATTCTAAAATTATCATTAAAATTATTTGCTTTGACAAAATCTGCAGACTCCGATCTATACCATATCGAAAGCAATCAGAGCAGACCCTGATCAAACAGTTCCTATATGATTCGTCTTATCTGACTCTACTCTGTTTACAAACGCGTGTAACCACGTTTATATATGAGTGGAAGGGTTAGGAGGCATACTTGAGCCTTCGCTTGCTATTCACGTCAATATACCTACCTGTAAATAGTGAAGACCCAGATGAGACAGCTCCTGCAGGAGCTGTCTCATCAGGGTCTGCACTATTTACAAGTTGATTGTGCAACCAGTGCACTCCACTACAAATACTTGTACACAGTGAAGATATATGTAATTATACAACAGGGCATGGGCAAAGAAGGAGAAATATATTTAAAATTCAGCAAGAGAAGGGTTAAAGCCAGGTGGTAGCTTAACACGGGACGAGAGTTATACAACAATCTCCTACACGAGGTTTACGTATAACTTTGGTCCTGTAAACAGATCTAGCATTCACGTACTTGCACACAGTGCAGGCAATCAATTCCGACATAGTCCATCAGTGTCGAAAGGACATGACGGTTCGTCAGATAAACCGTTTTATTACTCGTCAGACTGATAATTTGTTTGTCGTGCATCGTTGCAAAAAGTTCATAGAATCTACCTAGACGATTTCCCTACCAATACTTTCCAGGATAAGACCTACCACCTGCTATCTACTGGGTAATATTGCACATATATCGGGTACTATTAATCACGCCCACACTATTCCTGCCTGGTAGATTGTATTGTATTCTTGTCTGGCCGGGAATTCCCCATGCTACTCCTTAATAATTAACACAAAGAATATTTATCGTCTGCGAAAATGAAATGTCGTATGCTTAATTCTGCATAGTAAGTATTACATATATTCCGTTTAACAAAAACAAATACATAGGACAGCAGCACAAAAACAAACCAATACCAGCATTAAGAGGATCAAATAATACAATATAAACATCCAGGTACTAGATTTAGCATTTTAATTCAGACACTGGGTTTACCATTTTGATCCAGATAATATGTTTACCATTTTAATCAAGACACTGCGTTTACCAATTTGATCAAGACACTGCGTTACCAGACACAGCTTTTACCATTTTAATCCAGACACTGTGTTTAGCATTTTGATCCAGATAATATGTTTACCATTTTAATCCATACACTTCGTTTGCCATATTGATCCAGACACTGCGTTTAGGTGCGGATCCAGGATTTCAGATTAGTGGGGGAGGGGGCGTAGACATTTTTTGGAGGTAGTGGGGGCGTAGATCTTTACGTTTGATGACATAACTAAATAGTGTGTTTGTAAGTTTGTAATACATATTGAAAAAGAGCGTAATTGGGTGAGGGAAATAAAACAACTCAGATTAAATCATTGTTTTATTGATTTTAGTAGATCTAGATCTCAAATATTACAAAAAAAGTTTGTTTGGGCAATTCTAGGGGGCGTGACCCGGCTCCACCCCCTCCCTCTAAATCCGCGCCTGGCGTTTACCATTTTGATCCAGACACTGCGCTACCAGACACTGCGATTACCATTTTGATCCAAACACTGCGTTTACCACTGCGCTTACCATTTTTATTCCAACTCAATGCACCAGTCGTCACTATTCCGTATCAGGTAGATGGTATCGAGCTCAGTGCAATCTGACTTGCATGTTATAAACAGACTACAGTACAACCTGTCATACACCGCCATATTTTACACAGGAGTCTTAGAAAGCAGGTGGTTGCTTAATGTTGGGCAAAAGTAATGCAGACAGCTCATATAGGATATTTCTGCATTAAGCAACCACCTGCTTTTACGACACCAATGTTCAATAAAGTGAAATAGAGTCTTGTGTTACAAAATGTTGGCTTATAAAACAGGAGATTCGTCAGTTTTGAAACTGGAAATATGACAAGGTTATCATTTATACTATTCTACTTATAGGTTACCAGTTCAGAATTGAGTACAAACCTGATTAATTAATTTTGAGTAACCTGAAGCTTGTATTGTATTATTTGTTGGCTGCATTTTAGTATAACATATTAAAGTGTAAACTCCGACCCATATTACAGTAGCACTTGTCGTAAGCTGTATGTACTGAGGTTGTACCTACCGAGCTATTTGACTTATGAATTTACATGCAACATCTAGGTCTGTACCTTGACTTTAAAGCATGTCCTCGTTTTACTAAATATAATGCCAATTTATTATCAACTAACCATTGACTAATCATTTCAAGATATTCGTTTATAACATAACACGTGGCTTCAGCGTGACGTAACACTATCATTTATTTTTTGATAATCATGGGCATATAATCACTAGTGAATAACATTCGAACGACCGAATGACATTCGAACGATTCATACGCGCTGTCAAAACAAACAAACTGGCGGACGGTGGTCGACCTACCTGTCCACGATTGAGTCACGATAGATGGCAAAGGATTGTTGGCACTTGCGCCTTAATTTCGATAAAATAATACAAATTGTAATCGCTGTCAGGAATCATATACAAAATGTATGCCAAAAAAGACCTACCAGCTACTCTGACCCATACAATCAATTCTACATTTAAATTAAAATGCCTCCTCAACTTTGCATTTTCTTCACCGCATGTCCTTTTGTTTATGCAGATTTCTACTCATACAAATATCTCATCAATCAACAACAATAGTCATCTGAATCCAGCACAGCACAAATATATTTCAAATATGCTATACTCACTAACTCAGCTGATCGCGAAAATCTTCCTCCTGTTCCAACACATTTTATGCAGCAGTTCGTACTGAATCTTTTGTCCATTTCAAACATTTTCACTGAACTTGAATCGAGATTTTTTTTCTCGGTGGAAATGTCCATGTCCATGTGTATACATACAACACTAATGAAGGGCTTAAATATACCAAAACGAAGGCGCATTTCGAATCCCATTGACAGTGAGTGTCGGACGTGTTGGCGACTACATGTATATGTAGGTCTTCATGTAAATGGCGCGCTTAACATAGACACATGTTGTGTACAATGACGTCATAATGTGACGTGTTTGTAACTATGTATGTCAAAACTGTAACTCAAAAATTATTTTGACGTGTTTCTGTATGTTTTTGTATCATAAACTATCACAGTTAAATTGAATACCAGAGAGGTCTGAATTAGATCCTGGTTGATATGACAGTAAGTAGAAAATAAAGTTGGAAAATTTGGACCTACTTTGTCCCAGTTACCTAGCGAACCTAATAACACCTTTCATTCATCATTTCTATATGTAAAGAGAATTTATAACAATCCACGTTACTGCTGAAATATTGGCTGCAAATAACATTTGTGTGTGTTATGTTATAAATAGGATCTTGCATTCGTGTTCATGATTATTGGATTTATTAAATTCGTCTTTTTAAAACGATAAAAAACTCGCTAAAGCTCGTTTTTTATCTTTTAAAAAGACTCATTTAATAAATCCAATAATCAAGAACACTCATGTAAGATCCTCTATTTAAAGTATTTACAATAGACGACATATTTCACGAAAGCACCATAGCATCATCAAATTAAAATAAAGTACAAAATGTAATGATATATTCTTTATCGCTGTAGATATAGCGTTCCAGTTAGAGTAGCGGTCCCAATATTGTCGACCACCACATGTAACATATAGGGCTGTACAATGGTACGAGATACCTCATGGGATCTGAGACAAGTAAGACTTCCCAAAGAGCCAACCCTCCAAATTCCATAAAAAAAAGAATTGAATGGTTGCTCAGAACTCTTGATAAGATGCGTAAATTAAAACTCCTTCGTTTCGTTTCACAAAAAAAATAAAAATGAATGAATAAATAAAAAAATAATTTGTTTTTAATAAAAATAGAAAAATAAAGATATGTGTACATATGCCGTTATATAAAGTCAAGTAATACATATGTATCATTTCATTATTCTTTACAGTGTGTCACAGTGTGTAGGCTTATCATCATTTGTACGACCTTGCTGTACAAGCGCGCTGTTATGGCGAAGTGGTAGAGTGCATAACTGCGAACCTTGAGACCCGGGTTCGATACCGGGTCTGAGCGGGTATTTTTATTTTGTAAGAACACCCGGTTACACATGGCGTCGAACGATGGGCTGTGACTGTATGTTCGATACCCAGTCGTTCTGATACCCATAGAAATTTGGGACGAGTTTGGACTTGCTGGGGGAGTATGTCACATTGTGTAGGTTTATCATCACTTGTACGGTCTTGCTGTATAAACGCACTTTTTATATCGACGTGGTAGAGTGCATGACTGCGACCCGTATGTTTCTTTATAAGAACACCCGGTTACATATATGCAACAGGGAAATGGTAAATATGCTGAGCAAATTGTTATCGGTCCAAGCAACACTTTATCTTATTGACTCACCTTTTACCGCCTTTGCAGACAGAGCAAACCCAGATCAGAGTGCTCTATATCAGGGTCAGCTCTTTAACAACACATTCCCTCATTTTTATGCCTTTTCATACCTCAGTAAAAGTCGTGTTTTGAAACCAGTGTGAAAAATAAAGCATTTGCTCCTGGAGCAAATGCTTTACTTATCCCTATGGTTTCATAATTGCACAATTCATTTGCCTCTTTGTTTGTAAATGCTCCTTTTCGGTAGATTTATCAAAAGAGTTTTGGTCTAAAAATAGTCTATGAGGGAATGGGTTAAAAGGGCCAACTCTGTTTGCTGATGAATAACATAGCTTTGTGTCATGGCCAAATAATCTTATATTAATATACTATTGTGGATAATAAGCTAATGACTATAATATCATTATATAGTACACGATTCAGGTACGTGATAAATTCTCTTTCAGTAAACAGTAAAACCCCTCTAAACTGGACGTTTAGTAAAGAATAATTCAGATCATTTTAGGCAGTCGGATGCTTAACCCATTTGCTCCCAGTGGATTCTTCCATGCTTATATATTGGATTAGTCTATTCTTTTATCTAAGGGATGTCTGGTCTAAATTGTTATTTTTGTTTTGTTTTATATTGAATTTTCTATCAGCAAACAGTGTAGACTCTAATCAGACACCGCATTATGCGGCTTCTGATCAGAGTCTACACTGTTTGCCTACGTCCCATATATGGGATCGTGGGAGCAAATGGGTTAATCCAGGGCGAAAGTCACACAGAAAGCTTATTTTGGACCTTTCTGTACGATTTCATCCTGCAATAAATGACACCTGTCTTACAAACCGACTTTGAAGCTAATTTGAACATCCGGTTTAGAGGGGTTACTGTATACTATAAATGACAAACCGTCTGGAATCTAATGAGATATCCGGTTAGTTGATGCCTCCTTTTGACAAAAAACAGTTTCAAATCATTGCCAGTAGTGGTCTAAGAATTGTGATATTTTGTTCTTTTATATAAAGTAAAACCAATCTAAACCGAACATGAACCGCTTTCTGCATGAGTTTTATCCTGCATTACGCAATCAGCCACCTGTCTAATTAGAGATACATTGTTTGTTATTAAAGTTCCGGTTTAAAGGGGTTTACTAGAATTATGTACAATACAAAGTAGACTTCCTCTAATTCTACCACGCAATGAATAAACAGCTGGTTGCTATATGCTGGATGAACATATCGAAACTCCTACTGAAGCTTTCTGCATAACTTCGTCCTGAATTAATCTACAACCCGACTCTTATACCAATAATTAAACCTGTCTTTGATGGTGGTTTGAGATAGGTTTTATTGTATTCTGTTCTAGGTATGAAAGTCACACCGCTCCACAATAGTGTTTATTTGCAACAGACACACTCGGTCATACTCAAATGATGTCTCTCATTTCGTCTACATGTAATGTACTAACACTGGTAATTACTCTAACTATATTTACTCTTTACTCCATGAATATTAATGTAAGAAACAATGACTCCATGAATCTTAATAAAATAAATTTGTTATGAGAGTTCATGGACACAGGAACTTTTTTCCATGACAGAAACTCTAGAGTCATATCTATATTATAAGCAAGCAGAGCAGACCCTGGTCAGGAGCCGTCTTATCCGGGTCTACTTTGTTTGCAAAGGCGTATGAAGGTGTATTTATGGAGTAAAGAATTCAGAATTCGGATAGATTAAGTATTCGGATAACCTGTGGTATGTGTTTAGCTAAATAAGTAATTTCTGGCACCATGTTGATAAGCTTGTATTAGACTAACATGATAGCAACTAGTGCAAACTCTGATCAACCTAGTCATTCAGGAGTCGTATGGTCTGGATCTGCACTATTTGCCTTTAGTGCGTATCTCCACATATCTACGGTAATTAGGACAAGCAAGATCGTATAATGACAAACACACACGTCTTTAATCAAAGTAAATAAATAAAATTAGTACTGTTTTGAAATTTGATTATGAAATCAAAATGAAAATAAACACTCTATGCTATTTGTCCACATATAGATTTGATAACGGTGCTAGTAGTTGTTGTTCACGTTGTTGAAAATTGTGAAAGTATTTGCAAGCAGTTTAGATTTACAGTAAAACCCCTCTAAACCGGACGTTAAAATTTGATATAAATATCGGTCTTGGAGACAGGTGGCAGCTTCATGCAGGGTGAAAGTAATGCAGAAAGCTCCTAGAGGAGCTTTCTGCATTACTTTCACCCTGCATGAAGCAGCCACCTGCCTAAAAGTATCTAAATTCTTCTCTACTAGAATTCCGGTTTAGAGGGGTTTTACTGTATATGGTGATCTTAAAGTGCCTCATGGGCACACTTCTTCGACACTATAGAGAATTTCGTATTCTATTCCGCATTCACATGCACATAGTTACATCCGGAGATATATTAACTCTTTACATCATACCAACGATTGTTCACACCTATGCAGAGAGAATATACCTGTAGGCGTCGTTTGATCAGGACCTGACCTTGTTTCTTCTGGAAGTATATAGATCCGATTATACAGTTTCTGTCAAAGCCAAACTAGCATTTGTCAATACGCGTTCATATGCCATTATACAATTCAACTAATAAATATGCATGATGACATCACTTTTTACATGAATATTTATTAAGTAAAGTGTTAACTCACATAAGTTATTTATTAGGTAAAGTGTTAACTCACATAAGTATATTTATTAGGTAAAGTGTTAACTCAAATAAGTTATTTATTAGGTAAACTCACATAAGTATATTTACTTCAGCGAGCAATTTGGCATGTGATCTAGTTTGCTTTAGTAAGTAAAATACCTAACGAGTGATGTATGGGTATGTAAAACTATCCCAGGAGATATTTGGGTTAAGTAAAACTATCCAATGAGGAATTTGGGTTACTTAAAACTACCCAAGAAGAAGGACTTTGGGTTAAGTTCAACCACCCAAGGAGGATTTGAATAAAGTAAAATTACCCCAGGAGGAATTTGGGTTAAGCAAAACTACCATAGGCTTGGGCAAATTGCATTTGTATGTAAGTAAATTGACTACCTGCGTTTGTTGTCATGTAGACGAAACGATGCTGAAATTAAGCGATGTCCTCGACCGTTCCAAGGCGGTACTCCTGCTTTTAACAATGGTCTACTTTGCTGTTTATATGGTGAATGTTTAAGTCCTTTTGTGCGCATCTTTACGTTTGTTCTTGTAATTGTGCTGTTTCATGTTTAATGCTGTTTATGTACCGCGTCCTTGTTCTTGTAATTGTGCTGTTTCATGTTTAATGCTGTTTATGTACCGCGTCCTCCTGTGCGAGGCGCTCCCTGTAGGACTGATTTTCCTACTTTTTATTCAAACTGTTTGCAAATGTAATTACAGATTTGTCGGCAGTACGCTAAAGGTGGAGATAAGAAATCTTATAACAAATAATAAGAAAATCTAAGGAAGTCATGCTGCTAGTGAACGCACCTTCGAGATGTTGCAAACCATAAAAAACAGACTAGCCGTCACGATAACTACTCTGCATATGAAGAGGATCAATCCTGTTTGTCGAATTCGATACTAAATTGTTGTAGACTTTAATGAGAGTGAATTAACGCTTGTCTTTGGCAAAGCACGGAAGTTGCATTTTGCACATGACTTTATTTTTCACTTTCGAATAAGTTGTCACGAAAGATATAAGTTGGAAGAATAAAATGCATAAACTAAAACCAGTCACTGATACTTAAACCTTTCCCTGTTCTATGTTTATTCCAAATTTCAATACCTACTGAATATTTATAGACAAACTAGTTATAATAAATATTGAAGGTGAATAATTGTAGCAATTTTAGAAAGTAAAGAGAAACAGATCTTCAAATTCCACTGGCAAAATAGCATTTCCTGGTCAGAGGGCTCCTATATACTTTGCAAATGTCTGGATACACGTTTATATGAAAGAAATGGTTAATCTAATATTCATCGTAATTGCACTCGAATATTGAGGATACCGATGTAGTGAAACTTCGCTAATCCCAATTATTACTAAAAAGAACTTAGAGTGTCTTTAGGCAGATGGCTGCTTAATACAGAATGAAATACATAAGTAAGTTCCCAGTTGAAATTGCTGTATGACTTTCGTCTTATATGGAGCTGTCACCTGTCATAAAGATCGAGTTTAATATGTGATTCGTGTAGCCAGACTGCACTGTGTACACAACTGCATTCCAACACTTATATGGAATACAATATCATATGTTTAACCAAGCAGCCAAGAGCTCTAAAAGCTTATATTTATCAAAATACACCATTTGTACCTAGATGTATATAAAAAACACACCAAAACAGGATGGGAGGTTTGAAGACAAATGTCAGCTTAATGCAAGGTGTACGTTAAACAGACAGCTCTTAAGTAGTTACCTGCATTAGTCACCTGCATTAAGTAGTCACCTGTATTGAGCAGCCACATGCTTTAAATAGTCACATGCATTAAGTAGTAATAGTAAAATGCATTAAGTAGTCACCTACTTTAAGTAATCCCCTGCTTTACGTAGTCACCTGCTTTAAGTAGTCATATGCTTTAAGAAGTCACATGCATTAGTCACCCGCATTAAGTAGTCATCTGATTTAAGTATTCCCCGGCCTAAAACGAAACATGTACAGTAAAACCTCTCTATATAACGGCCACTAATTTGAGTTAATTAGCTGGTATTTAGGGCAGGTGGCTGCTTAAAGCAAGGTGAAAGTAAAACAGAACATAGGGGCGTTCTGTTTTACTTTCACCTTGCGTTAAGCAACCACCTGCCTTTAACACAAAATACTTGTTGTAATTTAGTGGCCGTTATAGAGAGGTTTTACTGTATTCTGAAAATTCGTCTGTACGAAGTTTTACTGTACCAGTGTAGTTTTGCTATTGTACTAACATGTATAATACATATACGGTTTCTGTGTGTGTATATGTATGAATGTGAGTGTGTAATGGAGGGGGTTTACTGTGCCTACATTGCTATACGTGTAGACCCACCTTCGACGATTGGGCAGGCTCTGCACTGTTTGTCCGAGTTTGAAAGAATGTGTTCTCGACCATTCTATACAGAATAAACTTTGATCAGCTACCTGATCGTATATGTGAGATCTGATTTTGGGTCTACATTATTTGCAATGTAGTAAGTCCCCTTTTCTCATAGAGTGTCTCATATGTTGGTATAAGTAAATAACATGTTCCTGTATAGTTGCTTGATCTGTTTACACGCCTGTTTGTGTTATGTGATACATAAAATCTAAACATCTAAACCTCAGCTATTATTTAACTCCATTTGGAAAATATAATTTCGATCCCAAGAGGCTCGTTTACGCTCGCAATAACATTGTCCAGCGTTAGTGCTTTAACTATTTTGGCGCCAAATAATGTTCGCCTATTTAAGTTTCAGAGTGGACTTTCCTTAATGTGTTAAAAATGCGTAAGTGATATGTCAAACAGTTTGGGTCCTGTTGAGTCGCTGAGTTTCTCGTCTTCTCATGTGGACACAGACTGTTTGCGGAGGTAATCACGAATACGCCCATAGCAGCAACTACAGTAAAGCCCCTCTAAACCGGACATTAAATTTAGTATAAATATCGGTCTCGGAGACAGGTGACATCTTAATGCAGGGTGAAATTCATGCAGAAAGCTCCTTTAGGATTCATGTTTAAAGGGGTTTTACTGTAGTGTGAATCGCTTTCTGGCGATTTGGAATGTGACAGAAAAAATATGTTTGTTTGTTTGGTCTGTTGTTCCTCTTGATTGTGTAATGCGATACGTTATATATCCCCTATTTATGAACAAATCTTATTTTTGGAGGTACCAGATTAGTGGATCAATGTTAAAGAAATTAGTCGTTAGTTCATACTAAAAATTTGACAATATTTTTGTACAACTCATATATGTGTTAACAGTAACCAAATACAGAAAACACCCTTCCATCGGGTTTGTAATGAAATACTTACGTCTTTCAGGCAGGTGACTGCTTAATGCATGGTGAAGGTCATATAGAAAGTTCCTCGTGAAGTTGTCTGAATGATGTCTTATCCAGTATAAAGCTGTCGCTTCTCTTAAAGACCAGCTCTGATACTAATTTAAAAATCCTGTTTAGAGCTGTTTTACCGTATATTTATAAGATCATTAATCCGCTAAATGCTGACGGAACATATAAAATGCTCGCTTGGTCGCACTATTTTTATGTAATCTTTGTGTCCAAATAAACCAAAAGAAAGAGAACCTTGTATTTTATGAAATAATCAATCAGAGTACATAGTCAATCATACAGTTTAGGTATTAAACCAATATAATTAATTCAATTTAATGCGTGTCAGTATTACAAACCAATATATTTTATTTAATGCAACATGTGTCATTATTACAAATACCATTTGCTGCCACGCAAAAAGCTTAGTTTACAGATAAGCCACACGTATCTTCTGAGTGTTATCAAATTGTAGGGGAATAATATCAAAAGTTAATGATTCATTCAATATCAAAATAACAGTAAACACATATCCCTCGATAATTTGAGCCTACTAACATCTTTAATTATCAGTGTGTATGATGTAGCGACACTGAAGGTATTACTACATCATGAAATATACCATTATTCAATCAAGCCCAACCTTAGTGGCATTTCTAAACATATCGAATCCAAATGGCACACTACCAAGTGTCTCAACAGGACCCTGGGTCCATGCTTATAAAACGTTTAGTTGAGTCAGAGTTCGTTCTCAAGTTTTTGATTGGTCAGATTTGAGCCAATGGCTCAAATCTGACCAATCAAAAGCTTGAAAACTCAGATCTGACCAATGAAAAGTTTGAGAACGAACTCAGACTCAACTAAAAGTTTTATAAGCATGGACCCTGGATCCAATATGTTAGTCCGACAATTAGTTTGCAGCCCATTATTCCAATATGAAGCCGGACAAGTTTGGAGCTTGAAAAATGCTGACAAGGACAGATTTATATTCATTTTACTCACAAGGAACCCGACATAGGAATGCTCTTTAGAGCAATATTGTGTATGCAGGAAACACGGCATACAAAACACACAACCGCCCGAACAGCACCATCACGAACAGTAAATGTACCTGTATATAAAAGACATAAAGAGACACACAAAGACATAACAAACAAAACATAGGGGGAAGATGGAATTGCCGCCTTCGAACGGTCAGCGACAAATGTTACTGGGGGATTAAACCGATTTAGGAGCGCCCAACCTCACATTTACGTAAGTCATGTGCCGTTACACTGATCGCGCATTCTAATGTACAGTAATTAATGCTGATTTTAAATGACATAAATTATCTAACATACGAAACTATGATAGTTTCAGTCGAGCGAACTATTAGTAAGACAGGTGCTGGGCCACTGGAAATTGCCTTTGTCTTATGTCAGAAATTATTATCATTTCTGCGATCGTTTAGTAAGGCAGACCCGAGCTATATATTTGCAACATCTGCAATTTTCCCATATACCAGTTTCCGATTTTAAAAGCGATCAGTTTCCCTTATTTAAATTTCCATGAAAACCAGTTATGTACATGTTCTCGGGATCTGACTCGAATACTAGTAAATGCGAAGTTATCAAATACTGATGAAAGATGATCCTACCTTTTGTCAATATATATGCTTGGGTAGTCTGTTTGCAAGTCAACTCTCTAAGTAACTAGAACTGTAAGCCAAAGGCTAAAGAATACACCCACTTGTCTGCTTGTCAGAACACCTATCATCAATCTGAACATATGTACATACAGAAACATGAAGATATTTAAAAACAATACATGCCCCAACCTAATTTATGTAATAAAAATGAAGAATAATTCAGAGAAACAAGACCCTTTCATGACGTTTTTGTCAAATCCAAAGTTCTAAAGCTACGTACCTTTTCAGAAAAACATTAAGTTCAAGGACAATAACTCTGACAAAAATTATTCAACCAGACCCATATTTGAACTTAAGCTGTACCTCGTCTAGATTTAGCTCTATGTCAAATATGAAGTTAATATCTCTAACCACTTCCAAAGAAAGACCGGAAAATTGAAACTTTGACAAAAAATTAAAGTTCAAGGGCCATAACTCAGTCAAAAATTATTCAACCAGACTGAGATTGGGAATTAAGCTGTAATTCATCCAGAGTTAGCTTTATGCCAAATATAAAGTTAATATCTGCAACCACTTCCAAAAAAAGTCTGGAAAATCCCAACTTTGAAGAAAAAAAATTAAAGTTCAAGGGCAATAACTCTGAAAATAATTATTCAACCTGGCTGAGATTGTAACATAAGCTGTAACTTATCTAGATTTAGCTTTGTACTAAATATAGAGTTGATATCTCGAGTCACTTCCATAAAAAGTCCAGAAAACGGAAAACATAGGGGACTAAAAAGGGGAGATAACTCCTGAAGTAGTGGTCCGATCATAATGGAAATATTCGGTGCACAGGTTTATATGGTCATATGGCTATACATGAACTTTCAACAAAATTGAAGCAAAACTGTAGAAGAAGAAGGCCGGACAAAATTGTGTCCACGGACGGACAGACTGACGGACAGACGGACAACCTGATTCCAGTATACCCCCCAAACTTCGTTGTGGGGGGGGGGTATAATAACTGTTTGCATAAATAATGAATATTTAACCAAGGTATTCATGAACAGTCATGAGTATTAATATCATTAGGTGAATTTAAATAATGGAATAATAACATATGACTTTTGTCTCGGGTAGAAACTTAAAAATCGTATTCAAATTTAATAGGCAAACAAAGCAGACCGGATTTACGACTTCTACAGGGGCCACATGTTCTGTGTCTACTCTGTGTAAAGTAAGCGATGGAATGCATACACATGGATTAAACTGTTTAGAATCAACATCCTACATTATTTTACTGCAAAGTAAAATCCTCACTTCTGATTGGTTAACTAGCCGTGTACATGAGTCCATGTACCCTGTGAGCTTACAGGGTACATAGAAATCCCCTATTGCAGGCCCCACATATTATGGTCAGAAACCAAAAGACCGACCTCTCGACTCGGCTAAACAATAGCAAAATTCATAATAGACAACTATTGATACGTAAAGAAAACAATGCAGGAATGAATTAAAAAACATCATTGTTTGAAATGACCAATAAAACAGTTTTTAGAGGAGTTATTAAATCGTCCAGCCATCTATAATAACACGAACGCCGATGAAATACAATACAGACCACTTCGGATACCTTCGGGTAGAAATAAATGTATTGGGGCGCTTTTAGGGGAATTAGCGTGTTTAGTGATTCAACATGCCAAAATGGATTTATATAAATTATCCGAACCGTAAAACTTTGCAGTATAATAAATTCGTTATACAGTTCTTTCCCAGGGTACATGCCGATTTATTCCCGGCTGGTAAAATCATGTAACCCTCGCCTGACGGCTCGGGCAACATGATTTTCCTCAGCCGGGAATAAATCGTGATGTACCCTGGGAAAGAACTGTATAACTAATAATATATGGGTCCATCATATGGGTCCCATTTCGAATGACTGACAAGCACCGGTTAGACGTTAGACTCATTATTTGTATCGACATGAGTACCTGTCCTTCATAAAAAGTACTTTGCGAGTTCTGTTATTAAGGTTATAAAGCTTTTTGCTTGAGTCTGAGATCATTCTCAAGCATCTGATTGGTCAGATTCTGAGCTTGCTCAGAATCTGACCAATCAGATACTTGAGAATGATCTCAGACTCAGACTTAGAAGTTTTATAACCTTGGACCCAGTTATTTAAATTATTCTACTATGGACAGATATATGCATGCTGCAAATAGTATGGATTCAGGTAAAACACCGAGGAACTGGACGTCTCATCATGATCCTCGGCACTCACACTTGGCTTTCCGCAATCAAACCGAAAGTAAAATGCATTTTAGGGTTGTAGCAAAACCGTTTTACAGATATACAATGTAGAAAGGGCCAAAACATGTACATAATCACTGACAACTTGTGGCTTAGTAAAGTGACATCCTAATGTAGAATATAAGCAACGATGCAAATATTACACCAATGTTGCTCCTGGGAATTATATTTCCAGCGTATGAGTAGTCCCAAATGGATGGTACATGGCAAAATCTCAACATTTGTGCGACGACATAAGAATGTGGTATATTGAAATATGTCACCTTCGAAACACGTAGCTCTATGATTATCAGTGAGATCAGAGGATACATGCACACTGTTTCCATGGAACCGAATAGATTCATGAATCAAATCAAACGTAAAACTGTGTTCTTTGCACATCATGACACGTAGTTCGATAGCTAAACAAGGCAGCGACTTAATTAGTATTTCGGAAATGGTTGTTCATCATGAAACAAAATATCGCTAATGAGTGCATGTAAACTCTTATCTGCTATTCGTGAGATGGCTCTCACTTGTAAACAGCTTGAATTCAAATGAGACGGCGAGTAGCTCGACGTCTCATCAGGATCCAAGCTGTTTGACACTCAGCAAATAGTTTCGCAAAAAAGCTTGATCGAATCGGAAGGCGTCGAAGTTGCATTAGACCCAAATTTGAGCAGATGTTCGTTTACACAGTGTGATAAGGGATAAAGAAAGGGAATAATTACGGAAATAGACTAATGATGTTAAAACGTGTTTCAAACTTGATTTTTTCGATGAGATTTGTATATATATATATATATATATATATATATATATATATATATATATATATATATATATATATATATATATATCTCCAGAAAGTGGTAAATGCTTCGAAAGCAAAAGTAGCAATGCGAAAACAGAAAATAGCAGACTCGGTTTTATTGATTCTGTTCATGAGTAGTAATTAAAAGTACAACACTACTCACGTCCCCTAGCACCGGCTTAAGCAGTGTTCAAGTTTCAAAACTAATAACATCAAAACTAATTATCCCGAAGGACCGGAAAAAATAACAACACTGATAATGAAGTATTGGGCGACTTTTTACGGCCGCCACGAACGCACTTAACACCTGCTTTTGTTAAGTAAATATATCCTGATTTCTGGAGCATTTTTGGCTAGGCAACATTTACCCCACATGTGGCGCAATAAAACAGTGTTTGTATAGATTAATATCAATATTTTGCTGAACATGTAGGGTTTTCTGATCTGCCTTGCCTTGTATATATCGGCATGGAATAATGTATACAATTCGACAAAACTACAAAGAAAAGATGACGGTGAATATTTGACATTTTAAACAGTGTTTTAGTGATATAAAATGTTTAGTGAAAACACAATATGCTTTTATTCTGTGTGCCACTTACATCGTACGTTGGAAGATGATGCACTCGCTGGTTCCCATGGGCGAAATACGCAAGCAATTCTGATAAAAACATTAAGTTGGCATCAGATCATGATGAAAACTGTTTAGTGCGGCATTTTGTCTCTCAATAGAAAGTCATTAAAATAAGGACCGAAATTGAAGCATACGACGTAAGCAATACATATCAACGAGGATTAAATATGTGGTTTGAAATAACGGACTACTCATCTTTACCATTAGGCTATATGCGATAACGCGCTGATATTCCTAAAACTGGTTTACTATAAAACAAGGCATTACACCAGCCTGCCAACTCCAATTTCCAGGCTCAGATTCAAGGATGAACACGACTGGTATTCTGCCACGACTGGTGTTCTGCCAGACACGAAAACAAGACTACCAACACAACACGGAGACGTAATTCGGGTACGACAATGTAACCGAAGACATTTCAAAAGACTATTTATTATACGGGTACGACAATACTACCATAGACATTTCAAAGTACGGTTATTGTATTCTGGAATCGTGCAAATAAAGCATACTTCTAAAACGCGTCTCATCTTTGATCCACGCTGTTTGCAGATTCGCTGATGGCAGCGAAAGTGTTAAGGTTCATGTAAATTAATAAACATTGTTTCACGATAATGTAAAGGAATTATTATTATTCATACACCAAACTATCGTATAATAATACTTTTGCAAATAATAATTATGATTGATTTTATTTTTCAAATTAGTCGATTCTCTGTACAAAAACGTCCCTTCGCTGAAAGTACCCTTTGGGGCCAAACGTGATACTGCATCACACATATATATATAATTATATTAGCAAATAACAGCAGACCCTGATCAGACGTGTCAGTCTGGGTATATTCTGTTTGCAAATGCTTGAAATATTTGTGTTTCTATGAGGGAAAGGGTTAATCAATAAAGTTCTATACAACGTTTTATTTAATCAATATACAGAAAAGGAGGAGCAAGTTTTAATTATTCAACAGATTACGGGTTTGAAACAAAACTGTGCATCAACTGTAAAGTAATGTTTAGAATTTAAGCATAAGACAAGAACATAACGGCAATTTGTAGAAATATAAATGAGTTTTTAAAATACACAATGCCATTCGGGAAATTGTTAAAGACGATATCGAAGTATTAAAAGAAAAATGTGGGTTTAACATTAAATACCATAATTTTGTACAGTTAAATGTACATTTTAAGAGACTCCACACAGTGGTCTAAAGCGTAACAAATTATCGGTGCCTTATGGATATTTGATTAATGATTATATTGTTAATTAATTCGATATATTTGTGGGTCACATAACTGATGTTTTAATAAGATATATTTGAAACACAATACTTCACAGAATCATTTCAAAGACATACAGTGCACCAATTATAAATATAAAAAGGTAATATAGACTTTGCATAATAAGTGAGGTATAACGTCGAACAGTAACTCTTTGGTATATTGTTTTTTAAGAAATGTCTAATACGGTAGACCATGCACCATTGAACATAGATGTCTTAAAAAGCAGCTGGATGCTTACTGCAGCCAAAACACAACGGAGAAAGATCCAATAGGAGCTTTCTGTATCATTTTCGACTGTAACTTGCAGTAAGCTACCACCTGTCTTGAAGTCGGTAATAATTTAATCGTCGCTAAGGACAGGTTGTACTGCAGTGTGTTAACACACTTGTAAAAGTGTAAAAACTTCTTGTAGTTAAAACATGATTTGAAAAAACAACAACAATTATCTATCAGATTCATAATGCAGATTTCTGAAAGACAGTTTTACACAATCTGTCCTAGAGCGTGTTAAACTAGAACGTACTTTGCAATGTGCTTTCATTTATCGATTACAAAACAGAATATTCAGACGTATTCTGCGGTTTAAATTTGTTTCATATTGGTTTCGACGGTAAATTATTTAAGTGCTTAAAACAATTGACGATGTTGTTAAATCATGTTATATGCAGTTTTTGTTTTTGAATTTAGACAAAGCTGGTGACTGAGACCTAATAAACGAGTTTAATTACATGGGGGTAATTTGGAATTATACCGGTTCATTTTCTCTCAATAATTATTTTATAACCGAACACCACTTACAGTTTTGACTATTCGCAAATATCAATAAAAATATCAATAATATATAAGTCCACATATATCTATGAGTCATGATTTTCCTAAATTCCTAAATCATGCATGTCCAGTTTGGATTTTCAAAATTTAAATATTTACAAGAATACATCTGAACTTCTGAATGCTACAAAAATATTATTTCTGTCAATATGTACATGCCATATGCTTCAGTTGAGCAGTCAAGTAGATTATAGTAGATTATGATATTTCTCTGATGTTTGGGCCAATCGAAAACAAATAACTTCATACCATTCATTCTGCGTTTTACACATGTAATTGACTGAGTAAATCAGATTTTGTTTTCCGATACAGAAAACAAAGTCGTCTTGAAATACTTTATCTATATTTTGAATCCGAAATTTGACATCGATCCCAGTCTTACTATAGTAGTATCAAACGATTTACGACAAGAATCCGCACTTCCCTACATATTTTACGCAATCAAACAACAATATTGGTAGAAAATCGATCTACTAAATGAATATATCACGTATTTAATGAGCACGATCTCGAAAATGAATGTCATGGAGTTAAAAAAGTAAGCAAATGTTAATTGGATTAGTAACAATGATAAAAAACGTTTACAAATAAATTACGTTTGCTGATCTTAAATATTATACAATGTACATTGTAACTGGTTACAGCCATTACCGACCAATCGTCGTTTAATTTGGATTAAACTAGTCACGTGGTACTTATAGTACCCTTAACGGCTTATTCCAGAACTCCTGTTTTCCCGCACCTTACACCTTCATCTGAATGTATGCTTTTCTTTAGTTAAACGTTTTTTTTTCACAAACATACACGTTTATATACGAATGTATATGGTAATCCGTACAAGCTGGTAAAAGAGAATGGCATAATTCTATGTATGGAACAATTAGGACTATGTTTCTAGATGAAACTTTATTTAAATTGCAAACTATCCCACAGTGTACGAGGGGTCCTCGTAAATGGTCATTTTGCACCTATTGAAAAGGATTCTTCTGTTTCCAAATCCTATATCTGAGCCGTCCTTTGGTCATAAATGACAAAGTACGGTCGAAAAACAATTAAACAAAGCAAATGAAATAAACATTGACGTTTGCCTGTAGTAAAATCTCAGATAAGTCGATGTAACACTTTTAATTACTACTCATGGACAGACTCAATAAAACCGAGTCTGCAATTTATGTTTGCATTTCTACTTTTGCTTTCGATGGATCACCCATTTTCAGAAGTTATGCTAAAGATAAATCCAAAATCCACTACAAAAAATAAATCATCAACGTTTCCATGAACTTCATTATTAACTGCAATTAAAGCAAAACTGTACACGTGGTATAATACGCCCTATGTTTATATCATATATAGCAGTAACAGTCTGTATACGCAACATCAAACTGTGCACACCTTAATGATACTGATATTACCATACACGCGCCTATTCAACGTTTCGGTAAAGAATCAGTGCTATGTTTGTAGGCAGAAGGCCACTTTAATTCTAATGGTCATGTCGAAAGGCTTCAAAGGAACTGTCAGCATGAATGTTATTCTGTATAAAGCACTCACTTGTCTTAAAGAACGATAATGATACTTAATCGAATGCTCGAATGAGTGGGGTTATAGCATACCTTCAAACCGCAAAAAATACATGTATGTTTTTGTAGCACTGGATGTATGAGTAACTATATAGTTCTGTTGTAGTAGTGTGTCCCGGTTGAAGGTCGAAACCGTGAACTACACTTTTGAACACTATTTCTACAAAATTAGCTCATAAGGAGGCCACGAGGCTATAACAAAATGCTATAATACAGCATGGCACTATTCCCATGTAATAGCACCCATGTTGCTGAAACAATCTGTGCGTTCAAATATCAACAACAACCATCGATCGTAATAATTTAGGAAGACAAAACAATAGTTCATATTGTTAGATATGAAGCCGCGCAACTCGGCGTCTCCAAGCTGATCCGCGATCATTTAATATATTCTTTAAAGCTTGAATATGACAGGCCGGGGTGTAGTATACTATGACAGTATACATGTACTCTTAAACCCAGAAACGGGATGAGCTTACATGGCCTCATGTATTGCTTTTTCTCTGTCGTGCCCTTAATGGCTTCCCTGCAGTTGCTTTGGCTTCAGCAAAATCATTGAATACATATTTGACGGATGTTCACATTTGTTGTCATGCTTTACATATATTCCTCTGTTTACCGTCTTCTATGTTGTGGGGAAGTCAGGTGGAGGTACATTTATTTACACTGTTTGTTAAGCTATAGCGACTGTGAGATAAGTGTGAGATTAGGATGTATGTGAACCGGTTTAAACGCCCCAGTAGTGGTTTTGCCACTGACCGTTCCAAGGCGGTACTCTCTTTGTCAACCTTGGTTTTATGTCTGTTTGGTGTCTTTGTGGGTTTGTACTTGTGCGTGTGTTCATGTTTAAAATGTTTATCTGGTGTGCATCTGTGTTACTTGCTTTCTAACGGTGTTTTGGTGGTGGTTGCGTTTTGTGTGTGTCTTTTCCTGCTTGACTGTACTATTTTATCATTTAGTGAAATATCAGATGTTAAGATGATATGAAATTATACAGCCATATAAGAGTAAACCGGTCCTATGCTGCAGGGAATCCGTTCTTACTAATGAAATCAGGCAGTTTCCAGATGAGACAGTTTCCAGATTAGACATTTTAATGGAACATTCACGAAATCAAGTAAATGTAACCTGGAGTAAATAAAATCACTTTCTTTCTCTAGCAGCCGATCCAAAGGGCATTTATTCAATTACAGGAGCTTCTCGCATTTTGCTAAATGCAGAATGTATGCAATACAGAAGGATCATGGGGAGAAGTATTTATTGCTTTCTGTGCATTAAACTGCTACAGGTACCGTATTTTGAAAAAATCTTTATTCAATGATTATATTAATTTTTCATTGATTACTTTATATGATTACATTTGTTTTATCGATAGTTAGTTGGGAGTGTTTATGAGGGAGAAAACGGTATTGCTCAAGATGTCCTTTCGAATTCAGAATTTAAACATTACAAAATATGGACTTGGCTTGATGTTTGTAGATCATTAAACATTTCTTTTAGATATCACATCTGTGCGCTATGGGGATACCATATATCGTCAAGTTGCTGGTATAACTAAGGGAACAATTTGTGCCCTTCTTGTCGCAGATTTGGTTTTGTATTGCTATGAGAGGGATTTCATACTTAGTTTAAAACCTGATACTCAATCTGACATTGTTAATGCTTTTAATAAAACGTCTCTAGGTATTTAGACGATATTTTGAATTTGGATAATCCTTATTTTGAAAATATGGTTCCTTTTATTCACCCAGAAGAACTTACTTTAAACAAAGCGAATCGATCCGACATTCGGGCTTCCTTTTTAGATTTGAATCTTTCCATCACTAATGATAAAGTTCCGTCTAAATTATACGATAAAAGGGAAGATTTCGATTTCAAAATTGTTAACTATCCTTCTCTAGATTGAGATGTCCCCTGGTCTGCATCTTATGTGGTTTACATTTCTCAACATATTCGCTTTGCCCGAGCCTGTTCTTTGCTAGAATGTTTTAATAATCGTAATTTAGTTATAACTCATAAACTTCTTAAGCAAGGTTACATATATCATAAAATTCGGAAAGCTTTTTCAAACTTTTATTAGCGAAATTCACCTCTCATTAGTACATATAACTGCAATTTACGGACGTTACTGTAACAAGATATTTCTTATCCATATTTCTATGATGATGCTATCTACAAACTTAGGAACATTCGGGGTCATATCCATTTTCACGGGTTGTTTATTAAACGCATTAATAAGTGCGGTATTCTTTTTGTAACACTTGCTTTTGATTGTTTGGTGTCTTTGTACTTTGTGTTTGTTCGGGTTTGTGGTTTTCGTTTTGTGTGTGTGCCTGTGTCCTTGGACTTGTGCGTTTGTTCGTGTTTAAAATGCGCATGTGTGTGTGTGTGTGTGTGTGTGTGTTTTAATTTCTTTCTATCAATGTTTTGGTGATGGTGGTGTTTTGTGTGTGGTTTGTCCTGTTGACTTTACTATTTTTCATTGTTTAATATGGGAATATACTGGTGTATTGTAGTTCATGTTAATAAACATACAGCATGGACGCTGTACAACAACTGCCGACTGTTCTCTGCAGTAGTAGTCTATCAGGACAGTGAATAACGCAATTTAGTTTAGTACTACTACCGTGGGCTGTGTAGCTATCAGTCAATAATACTTAATAATACAAATAATAATTGCTGCGATGTACTGTTTACCGTATACAGATTGTATCAAACTTAAAACATGCATAACCTTTCATTTATTTAGATATAATCATACTGTACGAAAATATTCATCGTAATATATATAGAGACATTGCGAAACTGGGAGTTTGGAATGACTTTCACCCTGCATTAAGCAGACACCTGCATAAAAGTATCTAAATTCTTCTGTACTAGAATTCCGGTTTAGAGAGGTTTTACTGTATATGAACAAAAACTCGGAGACCTAATAAATGGAAAAGTAGTAAAGTCAAGCAGGCAAAGCCACATGCAAGACGCAACCACCACCAAAACACCGATAGACAGCATGACACACACACACACAACCACACACCCAAACGCACACACACACACACACGAAATGAACACAGAAAACACCAAAAGACACACAAGAACCAGGGACAAACGTTCCACAACATGAACAAACCACAAGCACAAAGACGCAATGCAAACAAAAGGAAGGGTGACAAAGAGAGTACCGCCTTGGCACGGTCAGCAGCAAAAACACCACTGGGGGTTTAAACCGGTTTACGGACGTCCTAACCTCACACTTCTCTCAAAGTCACCCTAGCTTTACAAATATTGTAAATAAAGGTATCCCCGCTGGACTTACCCACAACATAGACGACGGTGAACACAGGACAACATGTAAAACATAGCATAATAACTGTGACAATCCGTCAAATATGTACTCAATGACTTTGCTGAAGTCAGAGCACCTGCAGGTAAGCCGTTAAGGGCACGACAGGGAAAAAATAATACATGAGTCTGGTAAGCTCCTCCTGTATCCAAGTTTAAGAGTATACCATCATAGAGTACTACCCTCGGCCTGTCATCGCGCAAGCAAAGAGGGAAGCGTAGCTACCGACTGTAAAAGGGTCGATAACCAAACATGCAGTGTGTTGCAATATAATAGGATCATAACCTTTCTTTTTAAATTTTTTAATGCGTTTTATAAACAAATCATGAAAATGGATATGACCCCGAATTTTCCTAAGTTTGTAGATAACATCCCCATAAAATTCTGGTTGAGAAATGCCTTGTCGCAGTAACGTCCGTAGATTGCAATTATATTTACTAATGAGAGGTAAATTTCGATAATAAAATTTAGAAAAGGTTTTCCGAAGTTTGTGATATCTGTAACCTTGCTTAAGAAGTTTATCAGTTATAACTAAATTACGTCTGTTAAAATCTTCAAGCAAAGAACAGGCTCGGGCAAACCTAATAAGTTGAGAAATATAAACACCATAAGATGTAGAACGTGGCACATCCCCATCTAGAAAAGGATAATTAACAATTTTAAAATTAAAATCTTCTCTTTTATCGTATACTTTGGACGAAACTTTATCATTTGTAATTGAAAGATTCAAATCTAGAAATGAAGCATTAATGTCAGATTGATTAGCTTTGTTTAAAGACAGTTCTTTTGGGTAGATTGAAGAAACCATAGTATCAAAATAAGGATTATCTAAATTCAAAATATCGTCTAAATACCTTGAAGTTTTATTAAAAGCATTAACAATATCGGTCTGTGTATCAGGTTTTAAGCTAAGCATAAAATCCCTCTCGTAGCAATACAAAAACAAATCTGCAACAAGAGGGGCACAATTTGTACCCATGGGTATACCAACAACTTGACGATATATGGTATCTCCATAACGCACAAATATATTATCTAAAAGAAAGGTAAGAGATCTACAAACATCAAGGCAAGTCCACATTGTGTAATGTTCAACTTCTGAATTCGAAAAGAATGAACGTTGAACATTACAAGCAATGAACATTTTGTTTTCTCTGGCAAAGGTTTTTTCTATTAATTTAATAAGTCTATCCTTTATAAGATGGTGAGGTAGAGTAGTATAGAGTGTAGAGAAATCATAAGAGCTCAGTAAAGAAATGTTATACTGTTCATTTTCAAGTTTTGTTAAAACATCATTTGAATTTTTTATGGACCAAAAAACATTAATACCAGAATTTTCATATATTTTATCACAGTAGCGTTTAACATGTTCTTTGATCGTAGTAAGACAGGACGTTAAAAGTATAGATAATTTAGTAGTGGTACAACAGCTAGAGTTGGCAATAAAACGCGACTTATAAGGGTTTTTATGTAGTTTCGGAATCCAGTACAAAGTAGAAAGTTTATGTTGTTTTATGTTAGGACCAGACTTAAAATCATTGCACATTTTTACATGTTCCGAGACTATATCTTTTTCAGGTGTTTGAACTGTTATATAAGTTTTTGAATCAGTTAGCTCCTTCTTTAAAACATCAACATAATACAATCTTCAAATAATGATTACATTGTTTGATGCCTTGTCAGCAGGAACAAGAACATAATCTGAATGAAAATTAGAAATGTTTTTCTTCAAGTAGCGAAATGTAACTCTAGGTCGAGGTGGTAAAAGATGGTTATTTGATTTGTAAAAAGTTATTCGTGTATCAATAATATCGAAAATACATTTCTTCCAATCCGAAAGGGCATTAACATCAGCATGTTCTCGTCGACACCATTTGATGCAGAATTCTTGAATAGCTTCCGCAATATGAGTTCGACAAGCGTCAAAATCAATAAGGGAAGGTAATCTATATTTAGGTCCTTTAGTTAGGAGGGTCCTGAGACGTTTATCCTTAATGATATCAAAATTACCAGTAATGACATGACCAACTGGTTTATAGCAAAAGCTAGAAATGCTACAATCTCAAGAAATAGGGGTATTAACATCAATATTTAAGTCAGAGACAATTTTATTGTAGTTCAAAATAACATTTCTAATAGGTTTATTATATTTATAACAGATGATAGGTGATTCAGAGTTGATGAAATATTTGGGAATAGCATCGATTACATTCTTATCACGAAATATACTTTGAATATCAATAAAATCGATACCTTTATTAAGGAACTGAAGTTTCAGAAAATGTCTTTTATGTTCAGATTCTTTATCAATACGTGGACGAAGAACATGCTGTGTGTAACTTTGTATAAGTGAGGCAGTATTAATTAACGGATCTGTACGCATATAGATTTTATCAGCCTCTTCGTCTATTGACTTAAGACAGGAAAAGGGTAAAGACGATAAACAAGATAACATAGAATGTTTACCAGTTTGTTTTAGAATAGTATGTAAATCATGAATAGACATATTACGACGTAATTTACGCTTAATATTACCATTTCTACGTCTGCCATGTGATCTACTTTTACGTTTTCGAATAGAAAATATAGAGAAAATGTCGATACTTGGATCTTTAGAAATATTGCCGCTTTGGAAAATGTTATCATTAAGGCCTAAAGGAAAAGGTGTTTGTAATTTCTTTATCCAGTCTAGCTCTGTGATGAAACGAGCTTTAGATTTTAAACTACCAGTAGTTTTAGAATCATAATAAATTTGTTCTACTGGTTGAACCGAAACATATTTGAAAGAATGTCCTGTATGACGAAAATGCTGGTAAAGAAAATTGCGTACTTTTTTGATCGCCTTATCCATCTGTAAAGGAAATGAGTCTGCCTGAAGGGATATGGTGTCACTGCGACTACTTCAGTGTGTCCCTGCTGAACCAGATCCTGATGACCTATTCACACAGCGTTAAAAAACTTAGATCGTGCTGTAGCTCAGCGTCTCAATCGTGATCCCAGCGGTTTGCAAATACGAGGCAGGTCGAGGTTAGTAGGAAAATAAATATGTGAGTCTTTCTATGTCAGGATTGGAAATTATTTTATCATTAAATACCAGATGCTTTACGTTTTTATCATTAGCCTGAGTAATGTGTCATTGCGCAATGACGCACAACATCACTAATTACAGTCTAATTTGACAGGAGAAAGTAGATACGCAAATAAAATGTACGCCAATACACCAAACGAGCGCACGCCGTTGTGTTTTGGTCTAATGACAAACATTAGATAAATACTACAATATCCGTTATTTGGAAACGTTACACAGATTAATTGCGTATACTGTATCTATCCCATAGCCTTACAACAAGTAATCGATAAAGGGAAGATCGATACAATCCCGTGTGCTGGGTGTATTGAATATTAATGTAGCGGTATGGAATTATTAAGATATGTTAATAGGAGTAATGGGTTATAATTAAACCACTGTCATATAGTTTTAATATGATCAAACATGTTTGATAATCTTATTTGGAACTGTATACCCGGGTCATTTGTAATGTGAAACAATCTCATATTTGAAATATGACAGCTTGTTATTGGTCCGAACATTGTCAAGTTTGACTGTAATGTCAGACAAGTATGACAAAGGTCCACTGTATTGATATAATGTATTGCACTTATTACCCTAAATTCCAAACTATTCTATTTAGTGTCAGAGTGCCATAGCCCGTGTCCAACTGATATTTTATTTTAACAAAAGTGCTTTGTGATGATATGCGTAAGTTATGGCGTCACATCTTATATTTTGGTTTCGATGGGTTTGGTTGAGTTTTCGTCTTACAGCGCTAAAATATGTTGTCGGTGTAGAACAGGCACGGGACAGCTTTGTAAAGGTCGTGTATTTAGGTGTGGGCGAACACTTCATTTGTACTTCTGGTGTTGATGTGAATGCTCCTCATTTCCTAATAGTCCCACTGGATTCTGTTCTAATTTTGCATTTCACTAAATTAACCCTTCACTTGCTATTCACGTCAATATACCTACCTGTAAATAGGGAAGACACAGATGAGACAGCTCCTGCAGGAGCTGTCTCATCTGGGTCTGCACTATTTACAAGTTGATTGTGCAACCAGTGCACCCCAAAGCAGTGATTGCACAGCGAAATACGTGTACACAGTGAAGATATATGTAATTATACAACAGGGCACGGGTAAAGAAGGAGAAATGTATTTTAAAATTCAGCAAGAGAAGGGTTAACAAATATATCAATGGTCAGTAGGACATACCAGTCTATCCAACTATTTAGAATCTTTCTTATATAAGATTGTCCCAAAGTCAACCTCGTTTAATCAACAGTGTAAATAAAAGTAATCCCCGCCAGACTTAAGAATAAAAATTGCATATTCGGTGGACTATTCTAATTTAAATAATAGCCTTGATTAACGCTCAATTAGTGGCGAATTAAAGTAGCTTAGACTGTTTAAAGTCCGTAATTATAAACTATATGAGTTATATTTTGTCGTTACTTTGAAAGTTTGGACACCACCGTTTTAAACATATGTATATTCTAAACATGAATGAAGACTATTCCACAGTTATGACCTTTGTACTAATCTTTACTCTACATATTCATTAGATGGAAAAATTCAAAACGTACAACATACCATTTCAAAAATTCGTTAAGCCACGTCGTTTTCATACTTTGTAGACGACATAGAGGTTGTGACAGTGCATGAACATAAAGTTCTTGAAACCCCTTTTATTATACTGCAAAGTAAAATCCTCACTTCTGATTGGTTAACTAGCCGTGTACATGAGTCCATGTACCCTGTGAGCTGACAGGGTACATAGAAATTCCCCATGGCAGGCCCCACATATATTATGGTCAGAAACCAAAAGACCGACTTCTCGACTCGGCAAAACAATAGCAAAATTCATAATAGACAACTATTGATACGTAAAGAAAACAATGCAGGAATGAATTAAAAAATATCATTGTATGAAATAAAAGTAAAGTACCTAGTTATAGTCTACTTTCAGTCCGAATGACCGCTCAGCCGACTGTACATTTACTCCCCTGGTCATTGAGTCATTGGCCTACAATATTGAGCACTGCTAACATATGGCGCAATCATGCAGCCGCAGTACCGGCGAGTGACCCTCACAGGTACCCATTTTAACCCCTGGGTGGAGAGGATGTGCAGGCGGGAGACACGGAAAAGCGTCTCTGAAATTTCCGGGTGGGACCGGGATTTGAACCCCGGACCTCCGGACTAATAGTCAAGCGCGTTACCACTAGACCACCGCCACCTACGAAATGACCAATAAAACAGTTTTTAGAGGAGTTATTATATCGTCCAGCCATCTATAATAACACGAACACCGATGAAATACAATACACACCACTTCGGATACCTTCGGGTAGAAATACATGTAAATGTATTGGGGCGCTTTTAGGGGAATTAGCGTGTTTAGTGATTCAACATGCCAAAATGGATTTATATAAATTATCCGAACCGTAAAACTTTGCAGTATAATAAATTCGTTATACAGTTCTTTCCCAGGGTACATGACGATTTATTCCCGGCTGGTAAAATCATGTAACCCTCGCCTGACGGCTCGGGCAACATGATTTTCCTCAGCCGGGAATAAATCGTCATGTACCCTGGGAAAGAACTGAATAACTAATAATGTTAAGGTTTTAAGCCTGAATAATAACTGAAACCATCCATTGATAGTAAAATGCTGCCCGGTTAGTAGAATGATGTCAAAGGGGTTAACACTATTTACACAGACGGATTATTATTCGAGGGGAACGACGGTACTCTGTCATTTGTCAAATAATGTTGTTAACTGATTTGCGGTCTAGATAAATGGTAATGTCATATGTTGGAGTTTGAGAACTTTATCCGTGGCTTCTAAAGACTCAAGCATTCCGAACATACATGGGTTATATAAAGCAATGATCATTTCATGTTTAACTAGCCTATGCAAATAGCCTAGACTTTGGAAATCAGTGAGTGTATTACGTCATTTACAGACCCTACATTAGCATTGGGGTAATGTAAGGCGTGTGTGGTAAAGTGTCCTATAAACACTGCGGCATACGTATGTAACTTGCTGCAATTTTCAAATTAGTACATTTACACGTAGTAACATATTTTCATTTACACATAATTAAAATTATTAAGAAAATGATTTTTAGCACCGCCTCACCGTATTCGTTTATTCAGCAGAATCGTTCGGAACAATGTGTATTACAGACGTTGCCGGAACGATGTTTATTACAGACTTTGCTGATTTGTATATAATTAGTCACCATAAATAACAAGAAGAATATTAATATCATATATATTGTTCGTTCAGCTGACATATAGATTACATTGTCCCGTTTAGCTCTTATAAATACTTTTGCTTGTACATAATTGGCTCGAACCAATCATTTCATCTGACTCAGAGTCCTATTTACATGATTAGTTGTCGTACATTAGTTGTCATAAATCAATTGTCGTTAATTAATTCTCGTAAATTAGTTGTCGAGTGTGTAGAAGGATGAAACGAGGTGGTTCCTTTGTTGTATATGACCGATATATTTTGTCAAGTGGCAGTTCGTCATTTGTCAAAAATGAAGTTCCAGTATGTTTAATACATATATGTGTTATCATTCTCCTGTTAAGATGATGGTTGTGTGTGTCTCACTTGTTTCTATCCGTGTTTTTGTAGTGGTTGTGTCTAGAGTTTGACTTTACTATTTTTCATTAACATGATCGTTATTGCAAATACGTCTGAAGTTGCTACGGGAATATATATGGAATTGGAGAGTGACCTTAAGGCTCTCAAATTTACAAAGTGTTTTCTATACTTTACAACAGACATACAGCAGCAAAACCAGTGGATCAATGTTGCTATTTACAGGAAAACGCATTTATGGTCTAATTAGAAGGCTGAAGTCATTTCATTTAACGCACGTTTAATATCGCTAAAACTGCCATTTACAATGGTTACAGTATTAACTAAATTAAATTATTTTGGATACTTAATGCATCTTAAACGTCCATTGTGTATTGACACATATTAAAAGAAATTGACCCTTTTGTAACAAATGAATGCAGATATGTATCTAACAGAATTGTTTAAATTGTGCAGTTGTGATTTTCCCCATTCTTGGGAGCTAGAACTATTCTATTTGCTGATGAAACTATCCATTGGTGTATATACGTATAATATTCACACTGATTTTTTTAAAAAAAGAAAAACATTCCGCCAACAGATATTCATGACTGACAACACACACACACATATATATATAACGCTTATATACTTATATAACGATACCTCTCTTTGTAGCGAAGTTTGAATTACAGAATCGGTCACGAAATTTGTATCATTTAAACCGTTGATTTCTATAATCATGGCTGCTATATAGATTCAAGTTTGACGAACACCTGCCATACATTCTCTATTAATCATCTTGTTTGAACCATACAAGCATTTAATTGTTCATTATTGTAAATATTTAGAAATAATTTCATTCAAATTGACACATTGTACGAATAACACGTTTGAGTGAACAAATAACTTCGAGCAAGGAAGATAAGGGGAGTTGCATTACAGGATAACATAAATCTCTTATTGCGAAGACATTGGAAATTCATATTTTGCAAATATGGAATTTGATTGCTAGACTGAAAGTAATGCTGGACTAATGATACCTTTTAATATGAATTGTGATTCCGAATACATTGTAATTTCAAGCATACATTATGTTTGAAATACGGTGGCTGATTTATGGTCTGAATGTTGTCAGTTGAGGAGAGAATCTCAATCTAGTATGGAGATGGTCTATTGTATTGATACAATATTCTGATAGTGAGAAATCCTTCGAAAGCAAAAGTAGCAATACAAAAAAGTGAAAATGGCAGACTCGGTTTATTTATTCTGTTCATGAGTATTAATTCAAAATGCAAACTACTCACGCCCCCTAGTACTGGCTTAAGCAGTATTGATTTTCAAAACTAATAACATCTAAACTAATGATCCCGAAGGACAATATAGTGTTGGGAATTGGGCCCAAAAGGTTTACTAGATGATAGGCACATGTTTGCGATCGATCATCGATTGACTAAAAGTACAAAAATGAGTCATGCAGGAAACACCACATACAGAACAAACACTCGCCCGAACAGCAACACAAGGAAACAGCAAATGTACATGGGTAGAAAAAACAACAAGAGACGCACAAAGACAAAACAAACATACAATAGGAGGAAGATGGAAGTACCGCCTTGGAACGGTCAGTGACAAAAGTCACCGGGGGGGTTAAACCGGTTTTTGGGCGCCCAACCTCACACTTATTCCATCCCCATCCTAAAAGACAAACAGTGTAAATAAACGTATCCCCTCTCCGACTAATCTACAACAACCGCGACAGCAAATACAGTGGTAAAGTGCATGTATAACAAAAAAACATTTAATTGAACATACTGTATCCACCTATCGCTAGTGTACTCAATGATTGAGCTGCAAACAGAGTAACTGTAGAAAAGTAATAAAGGGTACGACAAAAATGAAATAGTACAGATATCCGACGTTCTCCTTCCATTTCTGGATTTAAGAGGTCGCCTTCATAGAGTACTAAACCTTTCTTGTCGGCGTACATGCAAAGAGGCCAGCGTGATTGCCAACTGTAAAAGGGTTCAAAACCAAACATGCAGTATGTTGTAGTACTACAGGATCATATCCCTTTTTAATGAATTGTTTTATATATTTGATGAACAAAGTGAGAAAATGGGTATGTCCAATAATTTTACGAAGTTTGTAAATCACATCACCATAAAATTCAGGATGTGAAATACCGTGGCGCAGAAACACCATGAGATTACATTTGTACTTGCCAATAAGCGAGAGATTTCGATAGTAAAATTTAGAGAAAGTTTTTCTTAGTTTATGGTATCTATATCCTTGTTTAAGCAGTTTTTCAGTTAAAATGAGATTTCGACTGTTAAAATCGTCAATAGATGAACAAGCTCTAGCAAAACGAATCAGTTGAGATATATAAACCCCGTAAGATGGAGCACGGGGAACATCCCCGTCAAGATGAGGAAAATTTACAATATTAAAATCAAAATCATCTCTTTTGTCATATATTTTAGAAGAAATCATTCCATTATTAATTTTAAGGTCTAGGTCAAGAAACGCTGCATACTTGTCGGACGGGTTAGCTTTATTCAATTTGAGTTCTTTAGGATAAATTGTAAAGTCTATAATATAACAGACTTACCGTCTAAAACATGACATTTGATAAGGGTAAACTCTGTTTTAAATCTGAGATTGCAAAATGTTTCATTTCAGTTAAAACAGTGTGAGAGTGTTTAATCAGGTGTATGGCGTTGTCCTGGTTATACTGTTTGCTAAATTGAAATGTCTCCATAGGGTTATGTATAAATTGTCGACGATGATCCATCCTTCGTCGATCTTTACGTCTGAAAATTCACGACGTGATCACCGCGTACTGCGATAAATCGGCACACCAGTACTCTAATGTATTGCAGTATGACGTTGTATATCGAAGTGGTTGTTGTCTATAGACACTCTCCTCTCTAGGGCGTTCAATTAGCACGTATTGAGCAGAAACGGACGTTAATCAACACAGACAGACAAATGAGTGTAAGTATTGTCAAATTCCAGTTAAATCATTACATTTCAGCGGATTGAAGTGGGCAAAACACACTGTAGCAATTTTCAACGCTAACATCTATTTCGGCATCTAGATCAGCGCCTTGAGATTACATTGGTACTTGCCAATAAGTGAGAGATTTCGATAGTAAAATTTAGAGAACGTTTTTCTTAGTTTATGGTATCTATAACCTTGCTTAAGCAGCTTTTCAGTTAAAATGAGATTTCGGCTGTTAAAATCGTCAACAGATGAATTTTTATAAGTCTTATCACAGTAGTTCTTTTACCTTCGTTAAACAAGAAGTCAAAAGTATAGACAATTTAGTAGTTGTACATCAGCTAGAACTTGCAATGAAACGCGCTTTATATGTTTTTTATGAAGTTTTGGTAACCAATACATAGTAGGAAGTTTATGTTGTGTAATTTTAATACGGTTTCAAGTTGTTCACACTTTTTGACATGGTCTGAAACGATGGTCGTTTCGTCAGTAGTAACTGAAATATATGACTTGGTATTAATACTTTCCTGCTTAAAGACATTGATATAATGTAATCGTCAAATAATAATCACATTATTCGATGCCTTATCAGCATAAACAAAAATGTATTTTGAATGGAAATCCTGTAAACCCTTTTTAAGATGTCAAAAAGAAATTCTATGTTTAGGTGGAAGAAGGTGTTTATTAGAGCTATGAAAAGAAATGCGTTTGTCAATTATATCAACAATTAGTTTTTTCCAACTAGAAAGAGCATTAGACTCAACATGTTCTCTTCGACACCACTTAATACTAAATTTTTGTAAAGCCTCCGCAATCTGAACTCGACAAGAGTTAAAATCTATCAAGGATGGTATTCTATATTTGGGACCTTTATTTAAAAGACATCGTAGACGTTTATCTTTAGTTATCTCAAAATTACCGGTAATCAAATGACCAGCCGGAGAATAGCAAACTTTTGAGGTGGCGCAATCTCAATTATCAGGAATATGTTATATTTGTAGCAGATGATAGGTGGTTCTGTATTTTTAAAGTATTTAGGAATAGTGTCAATCACATTTTCGTCTCTAAAATTACTTTGGAGGTCAATAAAATCAATACCTTTATTAATAAAAGGAATTTTCAAGAAGAATCTTTGGTGTTCAGATAATTTGTTAATGTGCTGAGAACATGTAGAGTAAAGCTTTGTATCAAACTAGCCGTTCCTATGAGAGGATCTGGTCTAAAAATAATTTTATTGGCTTGCTCGTCAATTTCTTTTAATGAAGATATAGATAAGGAGGAAAGTCGAGAAAGCATGGCATGTTTACCAGAAGTTAGACGTAAAGTATGTAGATCAAGAATAGTCATTTTCAAACGAGAGTTTCGTTTAATATTACCATTTTTGCGAATGCCATGTGATCGAGATTTGCGTTTTCTTATAGAAAAAATTGAAAACATATCTATATCAGGTTCTTTTGAAATATTTCCAGTCTGGTAAATATTATCATTCAATCCTAAAGGAAAAGGTGTTTGCAATGTTTCTAACCAATTTAATTCAGATATAAATTCAGTTTTCGATTTAAATCTACTTGTAGCATCCTTATCATATGTTATATGCTCTACAATTTGTACTAAAACAACTTTAAAATATATACATGTACTATAGTGCTATATATAGTACTTGTGCTAATGTTTTGTGTATTCATCTCGTGCAGGTGTGTGTGTTTTGGTGTGTATTTGCGTTTGTGACATGCTATCTATCGATGTATTGGTGGTGGTTGCGTCTTGTTTGTGACTTTGCCTGCTCGACTTTACTACGTTTTCATTTATTAACATCGCGGCATGCATATGTCACATGCCGAAACCACCAATTCAATATATCTAAAAACGAAACGAATGTGTGTTTGCAGAACATAAAACAAACTGCATATTTCTATTTAGTTACATATAGATATATTCGGGTATTTACACAGCTTCGCGCACTACCGAGAGAAAATCATGTTTAGCACCATCTCACCTTATTGGACGAGATAAGAGAATGAACCAGAACAATACCTATAAGTTTATGTAATTGATCCCAGAATTAACTGAAAGAATATTACTAGCATATAGCTGGTCGACTAAACATAGATGTAAACATAGCCCTAATAACCAATACTATTTGGTTAAAAATCGGCTCCAACAAATCATTGCGTCTGACTTGGTTTCCAATTTACATGATTAGATGTGGTACATTAGTTATTGTAAATCAGTGGTCATAAATTAGTAGAAGGATGAGAAGACACGATTCGTTTGTTGCTTAAGACCGAACTATTTCGCGAGAAGGCAGTTCGCAATTAGTTTAAAAGCCGTGGTTAATTGATGAAATGCTTTATACCATTCTATTTATGTCTGTATGCTTTATATCTATATTATTTATATCTATATGCGTCATATATACTGAAAATGGGTGATCCTTTGAAAGCAAAAGTAGAAATGCAAAATGAGAAAATTGCAGACTCGGTTGTATTGAGTCTGTTCATATCACACTATTTCTTATGGAAAGATGTACGTTATTGTAGAATTGTCTTGCGTTCTAAATTGGCTACGGGAATATATGCTTGGAATTAGATAGATTGAACTAAAAAGCATCACCCCATGTTTTCGAACATGGGATAAACAATAACCGACAACACTGCTATTCGTTTATCTGACCTTGATGAATAACTATTTCCAAGTATACTTTCATGACAAAATCAAACACTGGGCAGTTGCGCAAGACAATATACTATACCGGAGTCGATGTCACTGGCTTACAAATCAGTCACAGTGTCTATCTTAAGAACCAGAGTGTAACTATAATATTTTTATACAAATTCGAAACAATACAAATAAAAAAGTAGGTAAGCCAAGCACGAAAGATACATACAAAACGCAACCAAAACCAAAACACCAACAGAAAGAGAGCAACATATCCACACAACTAAACACACACACACACACACACACACACACACACACACACACACACACACACACACACACACACACACACACACACACACACACACACACACACACACACACACACACACACACACACACACACACACACACACACACACACACACACACACACACACACACACACACACACACACACACACAAACACGCACGCACGCACGCACGCACACACACACACATATACACAAACACACACAGGAGAAAGCCACACACAATACGCAATCACCACCAACAAATCGATAGACAGCATGTCACACACACACACGCACACAACCAAACACACGCAAACACACGAGAAGAACACAGAAAACACCAACAAACACACAAGCACCAGAAACAAACATCAACAAAACACAAGCACAAGGACGCAAGACAAACAAAAGTAAGGGTGACAGCGACCGACTGTAAAGGGGTCGATAACCAAACATGCAGTGTGTTGCAATATACTAGGGTCATAACCTTCTTCATAAAGTTTTAATGCGTTTAATAAACCAATCGTGAAATTGGATAGACAGAACCAAACACACGCAATACTATATAAATATGAACATTCTGAAAATGGGTGATCCTTCGAAAGCAAAAGTAAAAATGCAAAATGAGAAAATTGCAGACTCGGTTTTATTGAGTCTGTTCAAATTACTTTTTGTCGGTGTTTTGGTGATGGTGGCGTTTTGTGTGTGGCTTTTCCTGCTTGACTTTATTACTTTTTCATTTGAAGGAGACCTTGCTGGTAAAGTCAAGTCTCGAAAGGTAGTCATGACATGTCGATTCCATGGAATCCCTCTTGTACCCGTTGCTGTATTCTATCGTGACGCTTTGTCTTTCAAAGTAGAACCATTATCCCGGGCACTTGATTCGGGTTGTTATTATCGATTGTATTTCTTCGATTTGTTTACAGAGTTTAGACTTGTCCATAATCGCTCCAGTTCTGATTACTACTCACTTTGACTACAAAACAAGAACGTATCAAACTTTCACACTGAGTTTCTATTTTATACACATAATTACTCCACCACATGCTTACTGCTCATGAACATTCTCAATAAAATTTTCTACAAAAGCCCGGTGGTGACCTCTGTCTTCTTTATTCTTAGTTCTTACTTCCAAGATGATTTGCTATATGGTTATTGTATATTGTTTAAGCCCGAGTTCCAAGTTCCTACTTCTTAGTTCTCGACTTCCATGTTCCAACTTCCTCGTTCCAAGTTCCGTCTTCCAAGTTCCAAATTCAAGTTCCGACTTCCAAGGTCCATGTTCCAACTTCCAAGTTCCGACTTGCAAGTACTAAGTTCCTATATGTTCTAATATCCTACTACCGACTTCCAGCTTCCGACTTCGAAGTACATCCTCAGCACATGTATATACTATGACTTCATGGACATTTCACGCATGCTTAAACACATTGGAAGGGAAGTAAAATACGAAGACAAAAACATTGAAAACATGGCATACACGCTCGTTTCAACAATCTTCTTATCACAACTACAATGTTCAGAACTTGGATATATGGTGTTAAGTTTCACCGATTAGTTTGAAATCATTGTCACGTGGTCAAAATATCCCCACCCCACTGTGGTGTGCAGGTCATTGTTTTTACATAGAAAAATAGAAAGTAATCCCCGTGCCCAATCTTACAGGGTTTATATATCTCAAATGATTCGTTTTGCTAGAGCTTATTCATCTATCGAAATCTCACTTTAACTGCAAAGCTGCTTAAGCAAGGATCTAGATATTATAAACTAAGAAAAACGTTCTCTAAATTTTATGTTATGGTACATTTAATTGATGCAGCTGTTAACAAAAATACAGAATAATCTCAAAATAGACATACAGTATCGGATTATGTTTTAGCAAAAACACTAAAACGAGTTGACCGAATACCACACGGGACATTTCATGTTGTCGACATGTAACTGTACTCAAGTACTGCTCAACAGACGCATCGTAAAATTTGGAATATGTTGGACAGTAAGAGATTTCTAGCATCTGCAGTTTCATACTGCAATATGTTTCACGTCAGTTTAATAAAGTGTTAGTCAAAAGGTGTAATCTAACTGCTCTTGAAAGGAAAATCTAAACATATATTGCAAATTGTTCATGTTCACAAAATACTGCAATAATGGACACTATAACACTAGTCGACGTTCTCTATCGTCACAGTCCAATACATCAGTGAGTAACACAATCTGATTGCAATTCATCAGTAGCGCCAAAGACTGTGAAACTATCAGCCATTTACACCAATAAATGCGATGTTTTGCTTACGGCATAAGTCTTTATCAAACTTGACACTAGCTTAACATGTCATTTAAGTGGGCTGACGTCGAGTTAACACAATTGGAAGTCTAGCAACAATGTAATTATGAGAATATTTATGCAAGTTTTGCACAACATTTCAATGTATTTTGTATTGTAGATAATGCTAAAAAGATATACAAAAAAACAATCACTGACAGTCTAAACGAATTAATGTTCAAATCCGCCACTAAGAGCAGTGTTCAGAGATCGTTTCACATTCCTTTCAAACCAAGACATTTTCTGTCATATCATCTACCATGTATGGTATCAACCGTCAACACCAATCACTTACTAAGTAGACAGCCATTCTGCCAACGTATATGTTCTTTTAATCTTTGTAGAAAACGAATGATTGTGCCGATGATGGCATTTATACTACTTTATTTCATGAATATTTGGAAATATAAGTTTTGTACTTATGGCGACGTGTTTATTGTTGTTTTTTGTTTTGTATATTATGTTTTGGGTTTAGTAATGCTATCATGTCTAACTAGCTGTTAAGGACCATGCCAACCTTTATTGTGTCAAAGCGTATGAGAATTCCGGAATCAATCTTTTTAGAAGTTCGGCGGGGATACCTTTATTTCCACTGTTTAACTAGGGTGACTTTGAAATAAGCGTGACGAAAGCACGTCAGAACCAGCTTAAACCACCACCATACCCCAGTGATGGTTTTGCCACTGACCTTTCCAAGTCGGTACACACTCTGCCACCCTTACGTATACGTTTGTCTTGTGCCTTTGTACATAAGCGTTTGCTGATGATTGAAATGTTCATCTCTTCTTGTGCATTCCAATGACAGTGTAGATAGTGTTCATCTCGTGTGTGTGTGTGTGTATCTGTGTGTGTGCGTGCATACATGCGTGCGTGCTTGTGTGTTTGTGCGTGTGTGTGTGTGTGTTTATTGGTGTGTGTGTTTATTGGTGTGTGTGTGTGTGTGCGTGCGTGTCGATGTGTGAGTGTCGGTGTGTGTGTGTGTGCGTGTGTATGTGTGTGTACGTGCGTGTGTGTGTGTCGGTGTGTGTCGGGGTGTGTGTGTGTCGGTGTGTCAGTGTGTGTGTATGTGTGTCGGGGTGTGTGTGTCGGTGTGTGTGTGTGTCGGTGTGTGACATGCTATATATCTATCTATCTTTCAATTAAATGTTTTGGTGGTGGTTGCGTAGTGTGTGTGGCTTTGCCTGCTTGCCTTTACTACTTTTTCATTGGAAAGACCTTTCTAATTTTCGATATTATGTCACCATAATTTTCGTGAGCGATGTTAATGTCGTGTCCCAGATGTGTGGCAAGTTGTAGCGGCCCCCGTCTCTGTTGAGCATCTGGGACACGACATTAACATCGCTCGCTACTAAAGCCTCGAGCGGTGTCCAGTCCCAGTGAAGTCAGTTGGTTAACAAAGTCTGTAGTACACGGACGAAAGCTCCCAAACAAGGTACGCTTTCAAATTCTTGGTGTGTGAAATTGAACAGTTTAAATTAATCATAATGAACAATACCACACAGTTGAATTTTCATAAGAAGTTTGAGAATTTGTCAAGCGTATTTGAACATTCAATAGAATAATGGGCTATAACCTCTGTATACTACAGGGTACTGCATGTTTTGGTCGTCGAACCCTTTACATTCGGGCATCCTTTTCTTGTTCGACAATGGGAAAGACCTAAAACTCTTAAACCAACATACGCAGGGAGGATGCTGGATGCTTGGCCCTTTCTGTCGTACCCAAAATGACTTCTATATAATATTGAATATTGTTCTGTCTTGGCATTGTTACTTAACTCATGTTGTAGAGTTGTTTGGAGAGGACGTTCACTTTAAATTTTAACTTGAGTGAAGTTGAGATAATAGTGAGGTTTGCCTCAAAACTGGTTTAAACACCAAGTGGCGTTTTTGGCTACTGACAATTCCAATACGGCACGCCTATGGTCTACTTTGTTTTTATATGGTGAATGTTTTATATCTCTTAGTGCATTTCGTCACGTTTTGTCTTGTAATTGTACTGTTTCATGTTTGAGGTTGTTTTTGGTACCGTGTCCTTTTGTGTATGGCGCTCATTGTTTAGCATTTTTTCTATAAATAGAACGAGACCTTTAGGCAATTTAATCCATTTCTGTTGCACTGTTTTTATTATCCTGAAATATTAGTCATTTTCATTTATTGCCAAAATTTAGGTAATACTATATAATGTCATAGACAGTACATGTATATGCTATTTCGAATCACGAGCGTTACGTACTGTTGAACTATACGTACAGCTACGACTTTCAAATTGTTTCGGAATTGGATGCCTGTATAGTTTTTACTCTATATATAACATACAGACATATAGAACAGAAGTCAGGCAGGAAGTTAGGAAATGACACACGGAAGTCAAAAGCAATACCAGAGGGACAGATGAGGTGAGTGCTCACATATATACAGATGACCTTCATATAACCGTTCTATGTCTGCATTACAACGACAGCATAGTAGTGCAGTAAACCAATACTTAAACTCATCGAAAACAGAAATACAACATGTGAAAATTCTAAAAGTAAGAGATCCTCCGAAAGCAAAGGTAGCAATGTGAAAGGAGAAAAATGCAGACTCGATTTTAAGTCATTACTTACACCAGTGTAAGATAAGATGTAACGTCAGAAAGCGTCTTGTAGAAAAGTGTTATTCGGTTGGGTTGGGTCTTGGGCAATTGGTATACATGTATAGAAGTAATTGAACATAAAACAGTCAAACATACCTGACGAAATGCGCCAATCGTATCGTATATGCACAAATACTTTGGCTATATCGTATTAACTGATTCTTTGCACGAATGTTGGGACTAACAACAGGACAATAGTGTTGATAGGAAGAGTATTGACAGCTATAAGCTCAAATAAATGTAAGGGTACACATGTGAGTCACCACATACATAACAAAAAGCCGCCCGAACAGCAACACAAGAAAACACAGCAAATGTACATAACTATCAAAACATAAAGAGACGCACAAAGACAAAACAAACATACAATAGGGAGAAGATGGGAGTACCACCGGTTTAGGGGCGCCCAACCGCACACTTATTCCATCCCCACCCTAAAAGACAAACAGTATAAATAAACGTATCCCCTCTCCGACTAATCTACAACAACCGCGATGGCAAATACAGTGGTAAAGTGCATGTAAAACGAAAACATTCTAGTGAAACAAACTCTATCCACATATCGTTTGTGTATTCAATGATAGAGCTGCAAACAGAGTAACTGTAGAAAGGTAATAAAGGGTACGACAAAAATGAGATAAAAATACCTGACGTCCTCCTTCCGTGTCCGAGGTCGCCTTCATAGAGTACTAAACCTTTCTTGTCGGCGTACATGCAAATGGGCCAGCGTGAGTTCCCAGCTAATAATTACTCAACTAGTGTGTCTTTGTTGAGGAAATGGTCCTGCTATATTTGTTATTTGTCAAAGAATAAGGTTAATTTATTATCAACCAAAAATACGTTTATGCCATAGTTATGCTTTATAGTCAGGGAACTTTGTGCAATATGTTTTAACAGTCTTAGATTAGTTTTGATGTTATTAGTTTTGAAAATTGAATACTGCTTAAGTCGGTGCTAGGGGGCGTGAGTAGTGTTTTAGTGTAGTGTAGTGCACTTTTAATTATTACTTATAAGCTAACTCAATAAATTCTGAAGGGTGGTGATCAAGTCTACACTTTTCTCTTTTCGCATTGCTATATTTGCTTTCGAAAGATCTCCCACTTTCAGACTCTACTTACTTCACACAACAACAGGTATTAAGTGCGTGTGTGGCGCCCGTAAAAAGTCGGACCGTACTTCATTCTCGTTATTATATTTTCTGGTTCTTAGGGATACTCATGAACAGACTCAATAAATGGAAAAATAGTAAAAGTACGAAAATGAGTCATGCAGGAAACACCACATACAGAACAAACAGTCGCCCGAACAGCAACACAAGGAAACAGCAAATGTACATAATTATAAAAACATCAAGAGACGCATAAAGACAAAACAAACATACAATAGGTGGAAGATTGAAGTACCGCCTTGGAAAGGTCAGTGACAAAAGTCACTGGGGGGTTAAACCGGTTTATGGGCGCCCAACCTCACACTTATTCCATCCCCACCCTAAAAGACAAACTGTAAATAAACGTATCCCCCTCCGACTAAGCTACAACAGCCGCGATGGCAAATACAGTGGTAAAGTGCATGTATAACGAAAACATTTAAGTGAACAAACTGTATCCACCTATCGCTAGTGTACTCACTGATTGAGCTGCAAACAAAGTAACTGTAGAAAATTAATAAAGGGTACGACAAAAACGAAATAGTACAGATATCCGACGTTCTCCTTCCGTTTCTGGATTTAAGAGGTCGCCTTCATAGAGTACTAAACTTTTCTTGTCGGCGTACATGCAAAGAGGCCAGCGTGATTGCCTACTGTAAAAGGGTTGACAACATGCAGTATATTGTAGTACTACAGGATCATATCCCTTTCTAATGAATTTTTTAACATATTTGATGAACAAAGTCAGAAAATGGGTATGTCCAATAATTTTACGAAGTTTGTAAATCACATCACCATAAAATTCAGGATGTGAAATACCGTGTCGCAGAAGCGCCTTGAAATTACATTGGTACTTGCCAATAAGCGAGAGATTTCCGTAGTAAAAGTTCGAGAAAGTATTTCTTAGTTTAAGGTATCTATATCCTTGCTTAAGCAGTTTTTCAGTTTAAATGAGATTTCGACTGTTAAAATCGTCAATAGATGAACAAGCTCTCGCAAAACGAATAAGTTGAGATATATAAACCCCGTAAGATGGAGCACGGGGAACATCCCCGTCAAGATGAGGAAAATTTACAATATTAAAATCAAAATCATCTCTTTTGTCATATATTTTAGAAGAAATCTTTCCATTATCAATTTTAAGGTCTAGATCAAGAAACGCTGCATAATTGTCGGACGGGTTAGCTTTATTCAATTTGAGTTCTTTAGGATAAATTGTAGGAATCAGAGCATCAAAGAAAGGGGGATCAGAGCATCAAAGAAAGGGTTATCTAAGTTAAAAATATCATCCAAATATCGACAAGTTTCATTGAAGACTTTTATAACATCTTCTTGTGATTGAGGATTCAAACGCAACATGAAATCTCTCTCATATCAGTACAAAAACAAATCTGCGACAAGTGGTGCACAATTCGTACCCATAGGAATACCAATAACCTGACGGTATATAGCATTCCCATAACGTACAAATATGTTATCCAAAAGAAAGGTTAGTGATTCGCAAACTTCTGAGCACGTCCAATTAGTGTAATATGTCATTTGCTCGTCAGTAAAGAAAGCTTTTTCAGCATTACATGCCAGGAATGATGTTTGTTTCCCGGGCAAATACTTTCTGGATTAATGGAAAAGTAGTAAAGTCAAGCAGGCAAAGCCACATGCAAGACGCAACCACCACCAAAACACCGATAGACAGCATGACACACACACACACACAACCACACACCCAAACGCACACACACATACGAAATGAACACAGAAAACACCAAAAGACACACAAGAAACAGGGACAAACGTTCCACAACATGAACAAACCACAAGCACAAAGACGCAAGGCAAACAAAAGGAAGGGTGACAAAGAGAGTACCGCCTTGGCACGGTCAGCAGCAAAAACACCACTGGGGGTTTAAACCGGTTTACGGACGTCCTAACCTCACACTTCTCTCAAAGTCACCCTAGCTTTACAAATATTGTAAATAAAGGTATCCCCGCTGGACTTACCCACAACATAGACGACGGTGAACACAGGACAACATGTAAAACATAGCATAATAACTGTGACAATCCGTCAAATATGTACTCAATGGCTTTGCTGAAGTCAGAGCACCTGCAGGTAAGCCGTTAAGGGCACGACAGGGAAAAAATAATACATGAGTCTGGTAAGCTCCTCCTGTATCCAAAGTACAAAAATGAGTCATGCAGGAAATACCACATACAGAACAAACACTCGCCCGAACAGCAACACAAGGAAACAGCAAATGTACATGGGTAGAAAAAACAACAAGAGACGCACAAAGACAAAACAAACATTCAATAGGAGGAAGATGGAAGTACCGCCTTGGAACGGTCAGTGACAAAAGTCACCGGAGTTTAAGAGTATACCATCATAGAGTACTACCCTCGGCCTGTCATCGCGCAAGCAAAGAGGGAAGCGTAGCTACCGACTGTAAAAGGATCGATAACCAAACATGCAGTGTGTTGCAATATAATAGGATCATAACCTTTCTTTTTAAAAATTTTAATGCGTTTTATAAACAAATCATGAAAATGGATATGACCCCGAATTTTCCTAAGTTTGTAGATAACATCCCCATAAAATTCTGGTTGAGAAATGCCTTGTCGCAGTAACGTCCGTAGATTGCAATTATATTTACTAATGAGAGGTAAATTTCGATAATAAAATTTAGAAAAGGTTTTCCGAAGTTTGTGATATCTGTAACCTTGCTTAAGAAGTTTATCAGTTATAACTAAATTACGTCTGTTAAAATCTTCAAGCAAAGAACAGGCTCGGGCAAACCTAATAAGTTGAGAAATATAAACACCATAAGATGTAGAACGTGGCACATCCCCATCTAGAAAAGGATAATTAACAATTTTAAAATTAAAATCTTCTCTTTTATCGTATACTTTGGACGAAACTTTATCATTTGTAATTGAAAGATTCAAATCTAAAAATGAAGCATTAATGTCAGATTGATTAGCTTTGTTTAAAGACAGTTCTTTTGGGTAGATTGAAGAAACCATAGTATCAAAATAAGGATTATCTAAATTCAAAATATCGTCTAAATACCTTGAAGTTTTACTAAAAGCATTCACAATATCGGTCTGTGTATCAGGTTTTAAGCTAAGCATAAAATCCCTCTCGTAGCAATACAAAAACAAATCTGCAACAAGAGGGGCACAAATTGTACCCATGGGTATACCAACAACTTGACGATATATGGTATCTCCATAACGCACAAATATATTATCTAAAAGAAAGGTAAGAGATCTACAAACATCAAGGCAAGTCCACATTGTGTAATGTTCAACTTCTGAATTCGAAAAGAATGAACGTTGAACATTACAAGCAATGAACATTTTGTTTTCTCTGGCAAAGGTTTTTTCTATTAATTTAATAAGTCTATCCTTTATAAGATGGTGAGGTAGAGTAGTATAGAGTGTAGAGAAATCATAAGAGCTCAGTAAAGAAATGTTATACTGTTCATTTTCAAGTTTTGTTAAAACATCATTTGAATTTTTTATGGACCAAAAAACATTAATACCAGAATTTTCATATATTTTATCACAGTAGCGTTTAACATGTTCTTTGATCGTAGTAAGACAGGACGTCAAAAGTATAGATAATTTAGTAGTGGTACAACAGCTAGAGTTGGCAATAAAACGCGACTTATAAGGGTTTTTATGTAGTTTCGGAATCCAGTACAAAGTAGAAAGTTTATGTTGTTTTATGTTAGGACCAGACTTAAAATCATTGCACATTTTTACATGTTCCGAGACTATATCTTTTTCAGGTGTTTGAACGGTTATATAAGTTTTTGAATCAGTTAGCTCCTTCTTTAAAACATCAACATAATACAATCTTCAAATAATGATTACATTGTTTGATGCCTTGTCAGCAGGAACAAGAACATAATCTGAATGAAAATTAGAAATGTTTTTCTTCAAGTAGCGAAATGTAACTCTAGGTCGAGGTGGTAAAAGATGGTTATTTGATTTGTAAAAAGTTATTCGTGTATCAATAATATCGAAAATACATTTCTTCCAATCCGAAAGGGCATTAACATCAGCATGTTCTCGTCGACACCATTTGATGCAGAATTCTTGAATAGCTTCCGCAATATGAGTTCGACAAGCGTCAAAATCAATAAGGGAAGGTAATCTATATTTAGGTCCTTTATTTAGGAGGGTCCTGAGACGTTTATCCTTAATGATATCAAAATTACCAGTAATGACATGACCAACTGGTTTATAGCAAAAGCTAGAAATGCTACAATCTCAAGAAATAGGGGTATTAACATCAATATTTAAGTCAGAGACAATTTTATTGTAGTTCAAAATAACATTTCTAATAGGTTTATTATATTTATAACAGATGATAGGTGATTCAGAGTTGATGAAATATTTGGGAATAGCCTCGATTACATTCTTATCACGAAATATACTTTGAATATCAATAAAATCCTTAATTAAAATATGAGGAAGAGTTGTGTACAGACTAGAAAAATCGTACGTGCCTACAGTGGATGCAAGATACCTTTTGTTCTTAAGTTTGTTTAAGACTTCTGAAGAATTCTTAATAGACCAGAAGAGATTTATTCCAGTCTTATCACAGTAGAATTTTACATGTTCCTTTACCTTCGTTAAACAAGAAGTCAAAAGTATAGACATTTTAGTAGTTGTACATGAACTAGAATTTGCAATGAAACGCGCTTTATATGGTTTTTTATGTCGTTTTGGTAACCAATACATTGTAGGAAAAGTACAAAAATGAGTCATGCAGGAAATACCACATACAGAACAAACACTCGCCCGAACAGCAACACAAGGAAACAGCAAATGTACATGGGTAGAAAAAACAACAAGAGACGCGCAAAGACAAAACAAACATACAATAGGAAGAAGATGGAAGTACCGCCTTGGAACGGTCAGTGACAAAGGTCACCGGGGGTTTAAACCGGTTTATGGGCGCCCAACCTCACCCTTATTCCATCCCCATCCTAAAAGACAAACAGTGTAAATAAACGTATCCCCTCTCCGACTAATCTACAACAACCGCGACAGCAAATACAGTGGTAAAGTGCATGTATAACAAAAAAACATTTAATTGAACATACTGTATCCACCTATCGCTAGTGTACTCAATGATTGAGCTGCAAACAGAGTAACTGTAGAAAAGTAATAAAGGGTACGACAAAAATGAAATAGTACAGATATCCGACGTTCTCCTTCCATTTCTGGATTTAAGAGGTCGCCTTCATAGAGTACTAAACCTTTCTTGTCGGCGTACATGCAAAGAGGCCAGCGTGATTGCCAACTGTAAAAGGGTTCACAACCAAACATGCAGTATGTTGTAATAATACAGGATCATATCCGTTTTTAATGAATTGTTTTATATATTTGATGAACAAAGTGAGAAAATGGGTATGTCCAATAATTCTACGAAGTTTGTAAATCACATCACCATAAAATTCAGGATGTGAAATACCGTGTCGCAAAAGTACCTTGAGATTACATTTGTACTTGCCAATAAGCGAGAGATTTCGATAGTAAAATTTAGAGAAAGTTTTTCTTAGTTTATGGTATCTATATCCTTGTTTAAGCAGTTTTTCAGTTAAAATGAGATTTCGACTGTTAAAATCGTCAATAGATCAACAAGCTCTAGCAAAACGAATACGTTGAGATATATAAACCCCGTAAGATGGAGCACGGGGAACATCCCCGTCAAGATGAGGAAAATTTACAATATTAAAATCAAAATCATCTCTTTTGTCATATATTTTAGAAGAAATCATTCCATTATTAATTTTAAGGTCTAGGTCAAGAAACGCTGCATAATTGTCGGACGGGTTAGCTTTATTCAATTTGAGTTCTTTAGGATAAATTGTAGGAATCAGAGCATTAAAGAAAGGGTTATCTAAGTTAAAAATATCATCCAAATATCGACAAGTATCATTGAAGGCTTTTATAACATCTTCTTGTGATTGAGGATTCAAACTCAACATGAAATCTCTCTCATAGCAGTACAAAAACAAATCTGCGACAAGTGGTGCACAATTCGTACCCATGGGAATACCAATTACCTGACGGTATATAGCATTCCCATAACGTACAAATATGTTATCCAAAAGAAAGGTTAGTGCTTCGCAAACTTCTGAGCAAGTCCAATTGGTGTAATATTTCATTTGCTCGTCAGTAAAGAAAGCTTTTTCAGCATTACATGCCAAGAACGATGTTTTTTCTCGGGCAAATACTTTCTGGATCAAGCTAGTAAGCTTATCCTTAATTAAAATATGAGGAAGAGTTGTGTACAGAGTAGAAAAATCGTAAGTGCTTACAGTGGATGCAAGATACCTTTTGTTCTTAAGTTAGTTTAAGACTTCTGAAGAGTTCTTAATAGACCAGAAGAGATTTATTCCAGAATTTTCATAAGTCTTATCACAGTAAAATTTTACATGTTCCTTTACCTTCGTTAAACAAGAAGTCAAAAGTATAGACAATTTAGTAGTTGTACATGAACTAGAATTTGCAATGAAACGCGCTTTATATGGTTTTTTATGTAGTTTTGGTAACCAATACATAGTAGGAAGTTTATGTTGTGTAATTTTAATATCGGTTCCAAATTGTTCACACTTTTTGACATGGTCTGAAATGATGGTCTTTTCGTCAGTGGTAACTGAAATGTATGACTTGGTATTAGTAATTTCCTGCTTCAAGACATCGATATAATGTAATCGTCAAATAATAATCACAGTATTTGATGCCTTATCAGCAGGAACAAAAACGTATTTTGAATGGAAATCCTGTAAACCCTTTTTAAGATGTCTAAATGAAGTTCTAGGTTTAGGTGGAAGAAGGTGTTTATTAGAGCTGTAAAAGGAAATGCGTTTATCAATTATATCAAAAATTAGTTTTTTCCAACAAGAAAGGGCAGTAGACTCAACATGTTCTCTTCGACACCATTTAATACTAAAATTTTGTAAAGCCTCCGCAATCTGAACTCGACAAGAGTTAAAATCTATCAAGGATGGTATTCTATATTTGGGACCTTTATTCAAAAGAGATCGTAGACGTTTATCTTTAATTATCTCAAAATTACCAGTAATCACATGACCAGCCGGAGAATAGCAAAATTTTGAGGTGGCGCAATCTCAATTATCAGGAATATTATCATTAATATTAAGGTCGGCCACAATTTTATTATAGTTGAAAATTGTATTTCTGATGGGTTTGTTATATTTGTAGCAGATGATAGGTGGTTCTGTATTTTTAAAGTATTTAGGAATAGTGTCAATTACATTTTTGTCCCTAAAAATACTTTGGAGGTCAATAAAATCAATACCTTTATTAATAAAAGGAATTTTCAAGAAGAATCTTTGGTGTTCAGATAATTTGTCGATGTGCGGTCTGAGAACATGTAGAGTAAAGCTTTGTATCAAACTAGCCGTTCCTATGAGAGGATCTGATCGAAAAATAATTTTATCGGCTTGCTCGTCAATTTCTTTTAATGAACATATAGATAAGGAGGAAAGTCTAGAAAGCATGGCATGTTTACCCGAAATTAGGCGTAAAGTATGTAGATCAAGAAGAGTCAATTTCAAACGAGATTTTCGTTTAATATTACCATTCTTGCGAATGCCATGCGATCGAGATTTGCGTTTTCTAATAGAAAAAATTGAAAAAATATCTATATCTGGTTCTTTTGAAATATTTCCAGTCTGGTAAATATTATCATTCAGTCCTAAAGGAAAAGGTGTTTGCAATTTTTTGATCCAATTTAATTCAGATATAAATCTAGCTTTCGATTTAAAGCTACTAGTCGCCTCCTTATCATATGTTATATGCTCAACAATTTGTACTAAAACATCTTTAAAAGAATGGCCAGATTTCCGAAAGTGTTGGTATAAAAAATTTTTTAGTTTACGATTTCGACACTGATATGCATGCTCACGAAATCGAGTTTTCAAAGCACGTCCTGTTTGTCCTACGTACTGTATACCGCAACTAGGCGCGTTTCAAGTTAAAACATAAATAACGTTAGTAGTAGTACAATCAACGTCTGAGTTTATCTTGACATTAAATGTTCTACCATTAACTGTAGATTTTATAGTGGAATTACAAGAAATGTTATTACAACATATGCACCTCTTAGCAAAGCACTTTTGGATAATTGGATACACTCTGTGTCGCCTGCATAAGGACCGTTTACGAATAGAAGAAACATTTTGGATAACAGATTTTAAAGGTGAAAGTACAACTCTTGGTCCATTGAAAAAACATTTATTAATAGAAAGAGATGGTATGTGAAAAGATGAAGCCGACTGAAGATTAAGTTGTTTTAAACGAACAAAAGGTTGAAGGGAAGAGAAATTAGAAATATTTCTGGGTACTTGTACAGACGACACAGATTGCATATTTAAAGCTTTTAGTTCTATTCGAGGTATTTTAACTTTATTCATATTGGAAAGTGATAGAGGGGCACCTGTATTGTGTTCATCAACACGTCAATTACATTAGTGTAGCTACCAAGTGCATCAAATTGTTGGTGAACACAACACCTACCACGAGGTGCATGACATACTTATGATGATGTAAGAGGCGAATGAGAGTTGTGTATGTTACTTGAATATCCTGCAAGAGAATGATAAAAACATCGATTACGTGTACGGGGAGACTTTTTACGGCCACCACACGGCACAAGCAACACTGTTGTGATAATAAAAGTACAAAAATGAGTCATGCAGGAAATACCACATACAGAACAAACACTCGCCCGAACAGCAACACAAGGAAACAGCAAATGTACATGGGTAGAAAAAACAACAAGAGACGCACAAAGACAAAACAAACATACAATAGGAGGAAGATGGAAGTACCGCCTTGGAACGGTCAGTGACAAAGGTCACCGGGGGTTTAAACCGGTTTATGGGCGCCCAACCTCACCCTTATTCCATCCCCATCCTAAGAGACAAACAGTGTAAATAAACGTATCCCCTCTCCGACTAATCTACAACAACCGCGACAGCAAATACAGTGGTAAAGTGCATGTATAACAAAAAAACATTTAATTGAACATACTGTATCCACCTATCGCTAGTGTACTCAATGATTGAGCTGCAAACAGAGTAACTGTAGAAAAGTAATAAAGGGTACGACAAAAATGAAATAGTACAGATATCCGACGTTCTCCTTCCATTTCTGGATTTAAGAGGTCGCCTTCATAGAGTACTAAACCTTTCTTGTCGGCGTACATGCAAAGAGGCCAGCGTGATTGCCAACTGTAAAAGGGTTCACAACCAAACATGCAGTATGTTGTAATAATACAGGATCATATCCGTTTTTAATGAATTGTTTTATATATTTGATGAACAAAGTGAGAAAATGGGTATGTCCAATAATTCTACGAAGTTTGTAAATCACATCACCATAAAATTCAGGATGTGAAATACCGTGTCGCAAAAGTACCTTGAGATTACATTTGTACTTGCCAATAAGCGAGAGATTTCGATAGTAAAATTTAGAGAAAGTTTTTCTTAGTATATGGTATCTATATCCTTGTTTAAGCAGTTTTTCAGTTAAAATGAGATTTCGACTGTTAAAATCGTCAATAGATCAACAAGCTCTAGCAAAACGATTAAGTTGAGATATATAAACCCCGTAAGATGGAGCACGGGGAACATCCCCGTCAAGATGAGGAAAATTTACAATATTAAAATCAAAATCATCTCTTTTGTCATATATTTTAGAAGAAATCATTCCATTATTAATTTTAAGGTCTAGGTCAAGAAACGCTGCATAATTGTCGGACGGGTTAGCTTTATTCAATTTGAGTTCTTTAGGATAAATTGTAGGAATCAGAGCATTAAAGAAAGGGTTATCTAAGTTAAAAATATCATCCAAATATCGACAAGTATCATTGAAGGCTTTTATAACATCTTCTTGTGATTGAGGATTCAAACTCAACATGAAATCTCTCTCATAGCAGTACAAAAACAAATCTGCGACAAGTGGTGCACAATTCGTACCCATGGGAATACCAATTACCTGACGGTATATAGCATTCCCATAACGTACAAATATGTTATCCAAAAGAAAGGTTAGTGCTTCGCAAACTTCTGAGCAAGTCCAATTGGTGTAATATTTCATTTGCTCGTCAGTAAAGAAAGCTTTTTCAGCATTACATGCCAAGAACGATGTTTTTTCTCGGGCAAATACTTTCTGGATCAAGCTAGTAAGCTTATCCTTAATTAAAATATGAGGAAGAGTTGTGTACAGAGTAGGAAAATCGTAAGTGCTTACAGTGGATGCAAGATACCTTTTGTTCTTAAGTTTGTTTAAGACTTCTGAAGAGTTCTTAATAGACCAGAAGAGATTTATTCCAGAATTTTCATAAGTCTTATCACAGTAAAATTTTACATGTTCCTTTACCTTCGTTAAACAAGAAGTCAAAAGTATAGACAATTTAGTAGTTGTACATGAACTAGAATTTGCAATGAAACGCGCTTTATATGGTTTTTTATGTAGTTTTGGTAACCAATACATAGTAGGAAGTTTATGTTGTGTAATTTTAATATCGGTTCCAAATTGTTCACACTTTTTGACATGGTCTGAAATGATGGTCTTTTCGTCAGTGGTAACTGAAATGTATGACTTGGTATTAATAATTTCCTGCTTCAAGACATCGATATAATGTAATCGTCAAATAATAATCACAGTATTTGATGCCTTATCAGCAGGAACAAAAACGTATTTTGAATGGAAATCCTGTAAACCCTTTTTAAGATGTCTAAATGAAGTTCTAGGTTTAGGTGGAAGAAGGTGTTTATTAGAGCTGTAAAAGGAAATGCGTTTATCAATTATATCAAAAATTAGTTTTTTCCAACAAGAAAGGGCAGTAGACTCAACATGTTCTCTTCGACACCATTTAATACTAAAATTTTGTAAAGCCTCCGCAATCTGAACTCGACAAGAGTTAAAATCTATCAAGGATGGTATTCTATATTTGGGACCTTTATTCAAAAGAGATCGTAGACGTTTATCTTTAATTATCTCAAAATTACCAGTAATCACATGACCAGCCGGAGAATAGCAAAATTTTGAGGTGGCGCAATCTCAATTATCAGGAATATTATCATTAATATTAAGGTCGGCCACAATTTTATTATAGTTGAAAATTGTATTTCTGATGGGTTTGTTATATTTGTAGCAGATGATAGGTGGTTCTGTATTTTTAAAGTATTTAGGAATAGTGTCAATTACATTTTTGTCCCTAAAAGTTTATGTTGTGTAATTGTAATATCGGTTCCAAGTTGTTCACACTTTTTGACATGGTCTGAAACGATGGTCTTTTCGTCAGTAGTAACTGAAATGTATGACTTGGTATTAATAATTTCCTGCTTCAAGACATCGATATAATGTAATCGTCAAATAATAATCACATTATTCGATGCCTTATCAGCAGGAACAAAAACGTATTTTGAATGGAAATCCTGTAAACCCTTTTAAAATATCTAAAGGAAATTCTATGTTTAGGTGGAAGAAGGTGTTTATTAGAGCAATAAAAGGAAATGCTTTTGTCAATTATATCAAACATTAGTTTTTTTCCAACTAGAAAGAGCATTAGACTCAACATGTTCTCTTCGACACCACTTAATACTAAAATTTTGTAAAGCCTCCGCAATCTGAACTCGACAAGAGTTAAAATCTATCAAGGATGGTATTCTATATTTGGGACCTTTATTCAAAATAGATCGTAGACGTTTATCTTTAATTATCTCAAAATTACCAGTAATCACATGACCAGCCGGAGAATAGCAAACTTTTGAGGTGGCGCAATCTCAATTATCAGGAATATTATCATTAATATTAAGGTCGGCCACAATTTTATTATAGTTGAAAATTGTATTTCTGATGGGTTTGTTATATTTGTAGTGTACGCAATGATTGAGCTGCAAACAGAGTAACTGTAGAAAAGTAATAAAGGGTACGACAAAAACGAAATAGTACAGATATCCGACGTTCTCCTTCCGTTTCTGGATTTGAGAGGTCGCCTTCATAGAGTACTAAACTTTTCTTGTCGGCGTACATGCAAAGAGACCAACGTGATTGCCAACTGTAAAAGGGTTGACAACCAAACATGCAGTATGTTGTAGAACTACAGGATCATATCCCTTTTTAATGATTTTTTTAACATTTTTGATGAACAAAGTGTGAAAATGGGTATGTCCAATAATTTTACGAAGTTTGTAAATCACATCACCATAAAATTCAGGATGTGAAATACCGTGTCGCAGAAGCGCCTTGAGATTACATTGGTACTTGCCAATAAGCGAGAGATTTCCATAGTACAATTTCGAGAAAGTTTTTCTTAGTTTATGGTATCTTTATCCTTGCTTAAGCAGTTTTTCAGTTAAAATGAGATTTCGACTGTTAAAATCGTCAATAGATGAACAAGCTCTCGCAAAACGAATAAGTTGAGATATATAAACCCCGTAAGATGGAGCACGGGGAACATCCCCGTCAAGATGAGGAAAATTTACAATATTAAAATCAAAATCATCTCTTTTGTCATATATTTTAGAAGAAATCTTTCCATTATCAATTTTAAGGTCTAGATCAAGAAACGCTGCATACCGGTAATTGTCGGACGGGTTAGCTTTATTCAATTTGAGTTCTTTAGGATAAATTGTAGGAATCAGAGCATCAAAGAAAGGAGAATCAGAGCATCAAAGAAAGGGTTATCTAAGTTAAAAATATCATCCAAATATCGACAAGTTTCAATGAAGGCTTTTATAACATCTTGTGATTGAGGATTCAAACGCAACATGAAATCTCTCTCATAGCAGTACAAAAACAAATCTGCGACAAGTGGTGCACAATTCGTACCCATAGGAATACCAATTACCTGACGGTATATAGCATTCCCATAACGTACAAATATGTTATCCAAAAGAAAGGTTAGTGATTCGCAAACTTCTGAGCACGTCCAATTAGTGTAATATGTCATTTGCTCGTCAGTAAAGAAAGCTTTTTCAGCATTACATGCCAGGAATGTTTTTCCCGGGCAAATACTTTCTGGATTAAGTTAGTAAGCTTATCCTTAATTAAAATATGAGGAAGAGTTGTGTACAGAGTAGAAAAATCGTACGTGCCTACAGTGGATGCAAGATACCTTTTGTTCTTAAGTTTGTTTAAGACTTCTGAAGAATTCTTAATAGACCAGAAGAGATTTATTCCAGTCTTATCACAGTAGAATTTTACATGTTCCTTTACCTTCGTTAAACAAGAAGTCAAAAGTATAGACATTTTAGTAGTTGTATATGAACTAGAATTTGCAATGAAACGCGCTTTATATGGTTTTGTATGTCGTTTTGGTAACCAATACATTGTAGGAAGTTTATGTTGTGTAATTGTAATATCGGTTCCAAGTTGTTCAAACTTTTTGACATGGTCTGAAACGATGGTCTTTTCGTCAGTAGTAACTGAAATGTATGACTTGGTATTAATAATTTCCTGCTTCAAGACATCGATATAATGTAATCGTCAAATAATAATCACATTATTCGATGCCTTATCAGCAGGAACAAAAACGTATTTTGAATGGAAATCCTGTAAACCCTTTTAAAATATCTAAAGGAAATTCTATGTTTAGGTGGAAGAAGGTGTTTATTAGAGCAATAAAAGGAAATGCTTTTGTCAATTATATCAAACATTAGTTTTTTTCCAACTAGAAAGAGCATTAGACTCAACATGTTCTCTTCGACACCACTTAATACTAAAATTTTGTAAAGCCTCCGCAATCTGAACTCGACAAGAGTTAAAATCTATCAAGGATGGTATTCTATATTTGGGACCTTTATTCAAAATAGATCGTAGACGTTTATCTTTAATTATCTCAAAATTACCAGTAATCACATGACCAGCCGGAGAATAGCAAAATTTTGAGGTGGCGCAATCTCAATTATCAGGAATATTATCATTAATATTAAGGTCGGCCACAATTTTATTATAGTTGAAAATTGTATTTCTGATGGGTTTGTTATATTTGTAGTGTACGCAATGATTGAGCTGCAAACAGAGTAACTGTAGAAAAGTAATAAAGGGTACGACAAAAACGAAATAGTACAGATATCCGACGTTCTCCTTCCGTTTCTGGATTTGAGAGGTCGCCTTCATAGAGTACTAAACTTTTCTTGTCGGCGTACATGCAAAGAGACCAACGTGATTGCCAACTGTAAAAGGGTTGACAACCAAACATGCAGTATGTTGTAGAACTACAGGATCATATCCCTTTTTAATGATTTTTTTAACATTTTTGATGAACAAAGTGTGAAAATTGGTATGTCCAATAATTTTACGAAGTTTGTAAATCACATCACCATAAAATTCAGGATGTGAAATACCGTGTCGCAGAAGCGCCTTGAGATTACATTGGTACTTGCCAATAAGCGAGAGATTTCCATAGTACAATTTCGAGAAAGTTTTTCTTAGTTTATGGTATCTTTATCCTTGCTTAAGCAGTTTTTCAGTTAAAATGAGATTTCGACTGTTAAAATCGTCAATAGATGAACAAGCTCTCGCAAAACGAATAAGTTGAGATATATAAACCCCGTAAGATGGAGCACGGGGAACATCCCCGTCAAGATGAGGAAAATTTACAATATTAAAATCAAAATCATCTCTTTTGTCATATATTTTAGAAGAAATCTTTCCATTATCAATTTTAAGGTCTAGATCAAGAAACGCTGCATACCGGTAATTGTCGGACGGGTTAGCTTTATTCAATTTGAGTTCTTTAGGATAAATTGTAGGAATCAGAGCATCAAAGAAAGGAGAATCAGAGCATCAAAGAAAGGGTTATCTAAGTTAAAAATATCATCCAAATATCGACAAGTTTCATTGAAGGCTTTTATAACATCTTGTGATTGAGGATTCAAACGCAACATGAAATCTCTCTCATAGCAGTACAAAAACAAATCTGCGACAAGTGGTGCACAATTCGTACCCATAGGAATACCAATTACCTGACGGTATATAGCATTCCCATAACGTACAAATATGTTATCCAAAAGAAAGGTTAGTGATTCGCAAACTTCTGAGCACGTCCAATTAGTGTAATATGTCATTTGCTCGTCAGTAAAGAAAGCTTTTTCAGCATTACATGCCAGGAATGTTTTTCCCGGGCAAATACTTTCTGGATTAAGTTAGTAAGCTTATCCTTAATTAAAATATGAGGAAGAGTTGTGTACAGAGTAGAAAAATCGTACGTGCTTACAGTGGATGCAAGATACCTTTTGTTCTTAAAAGTACAAAAATGAGTCATGCAGGAAACACCACATACAGAACAAACACTCGCCCGAACAGCAACACAAGGAAACAGCAAATGTACATAGGTAGAAAAAACAACAAGAGACGCACAAAGACAAAACAAACATACAATAGGAGGAAGATGGAAGTACCGCCTTGGAACGGTCAGTGACAAAAGTCACCGGGGGGTTTAAACCGGCTTAAGTTTGTTTAAGACTTCTGAAGAAATCTTAATAGACCAGAAGAGATTTATTCCAGAATTTTCATAAATGGAAAAGTAGTAAAGTCAAGCAGGCAAAGCCACATACAAGACGCAACCACCACCAAAACACCGATAGACAGCATGACACATATATACACACACACAACCACACAACTAAAGGCACACTCACACACGAGATGAACACAGAAAACACCAAAAGAGACACAAGAACCAGAGACAAACGTTCCACACACGAACAAAATCACAAGCACAAAGACGCAAGGCAAACAAAAGGAAGTGTGACAAAGTGAGTACCGCCTTGGCACGGTCAGTAGCAAAAACACTACTGGGGTTTAAACCGGTTTACGGACGTCCTAACCTCACACTTCTCTCAAAGTCACCCTAGCTTTACAAATAGTGTAAATAAAGGTATCCCCGCTGGACTTACCCACAACATAGACGACGGTGAACACAGGACAACATGTAAAACATAGCATAATAACTGTGACAATCCGTCAAATATGTACTCAATGACTTTGCTGAAGTCAGAGCACCTGCAGGTAAACCGTTAAGGGCACGACAGGGAAAAGTAATAAATAATCGAAAATGTCAACCTAAAATCAGAATCTAATTTAGATACCGCCTCACGTTGTGGCTAATTTCTGTGACATTAGCAGGGTCGATCCACAATTAGCATCAGAGACTTTTATCAGAGACTTGTCCGTTATCTTTGTTAAACGTGGATTCAGTATCAGTGAATTTTCATACATGTATTAAAGCAGCCATCTGTTTAAAAGCATCTTAGTTCTACTAGAATTCCGGCTCAGAGTGAATTTGCTGTATAATGTGAGTTATGTTAAATAGCGTACCTTTTAACGTTATTAAAGAAAAGGGGGAAGTAATCATACGGATACTTTATTCGGTTGAAAGACCTAAATTTGCCTCTCAACCTGTAATCCACTATTGTCGACTTGGCATGTATTTGCAAACAAATTCAGTCAAATGTGTTTGACATTCGGTCAATAGTTTTGCAAAGTCGAATCGGAACTAGTCGAAATTACATCAGAGCCAAATTTAATCAGGTATTAGTTTCTTACAGCGGGTCATGGTGTAACTTTATTGACAAATGATAAATTTGCTAGTGAAAAAGAAGTAAAGTCAAGCAGGAAAATCCACACACAAGACGCAAGCATCACCAAAATATAGAAAAGGTAAAGATGACCGCTTACATATCCCCCCCACACACGAGATGAAGATTATAGACATGAAAAAACGCACAAGTACAAAGACACAAAAACACCAAACAAGCATAAGAGCAAGGGTGACAAAGAGACTACCGCTTTGGAACGGTCAGTGGCAAAACCACCACTTCAGGGTTTAAACAGGTCTACGGACGTCCTAACCTCACACTTATCTCAAAGGCATCCTAGCTAAAGAAACAGTGTAAATAAAGGTATCCCCATCGGACTTGCACACAACATAAAATACGGTAAACACAAGAAGAAATGTAAAACGTAGCATGACAGCAACTGTGAAAGTCCGTCAAATATGTACTCATTGACTTTACTGAAGTCAGAGCAGAGCGGATGCTGGGACACCGTTAAGGGCACGACAGAGAAAAGGCAATACATGAATCTAGTATACCAACATTAGAGTACTACAGTAAGTATGAGTATGACTGACAAAATTGTACTAGTTTCCAAACTTAAAGAAGTATTTAGTACTTATCTATGCGTACGTGGCTGACATTCTTGTTTCACTTGACACTAGAGGAAAGAATAACAAACTTCACAAATGACGTCTTTAATTAATGTTAATGGTGTAAACGGCGCTGGTAAACCTTTACCTGGTGTCCTACATGAGCCGTCTGGTGTGGGCATACACATTTTGCAAAGACGTCAGTGAACACAAAGGACAAAAAGACGAAAGAAAACCATTGCATATAGGAATCATATGAACTTGAAAATGGAACACTGAACATCTTTCTCCAATTAGTTATAGTAAAGTTTTTGTAACGTTTTTGCATGAATCTATTTTGGTACATCGTGCAGTTATACAGAATGGTTGCTCAGGTAATTTATTTAGGCAGTTGTGCTTTGGTTTCGAACCCTCTCTGAATAGAATGTTGATGTAAGTACATATATTAATTGATTTAGATAAGTTTTCTATCGCTAATTTCATGCCACGATATATCAAATGATTGGTTTGTAAGTTGTGTTCAGTACATCAAGGCTATTTATAGAGTTTCGAGCTTTCAAAATATATCCAATACATTTTGTCCTGCATTGTACAATGTTGTTTTTAAAAAACGTGCTCTTCTCTATCAACCTTTCGCTAGTGTACTTAATGACTGAGCTGCAGTAAGGGTAACTTTAAGGGTAATTTTAACGGGGTTTACCTTGTTTGAACAGTATTTCAGTCATATCACGACGTCCAGCTAATTTGAGGTGGATGAAGACGCCAGAAGTTCTTCCGTGCCCGGAACAAACTGCATTGTTTCGTGCAAGAAAAGGTGACAAAGGGTGCGACAAAAACAATGTACTGGATTTAAGAGGGCGTCTTCATAGAATACAAAGGTTTTCCTGTCAGTGTACGTGAAAAGAAGGCACCATGATTTCCAACTGTAAAAGGGTTGACAACCAAACTTGAAGTACGTTGTAGCACTATAGGATCATATCCTTTTTTATGAATTGTTTGACGAACGTTATTTTATTTTTTAGGCTAGGGGGCGTGAGTAGTGTTGCACTTTTAATTACTACTCATGAACAGACTCAATAAAACCGAGTCTGCAATTTTCTCTTTTTTGCATTTCTACTTTTGCTTTCGAAGGATCACCCATTTTCAGATTATATGTACTTCACAACAGCAGGTGTTAAGTGCTTGTGTGGCGGCCGTAAAATGTCGTCCCGTACTTCATTCTCAGTGTTGTTATATTTTCTGGTCCTTCGGGATCATTAGTGTTTGATGTTATTAGTTCTGAAAATTGAATACTGCTTAAGCCGGTGCTAGGGGGCGTGAGTAGTGTTGCACTTTTAATTACTACTCATGAACAGACTCAATAAAACCGAGTCTGCAATTTTTTCTTTTTGCATTTCTACTTTTGCTTTCGAAGGATCACCCATTTTCAGATTATATGCACCTTCAAACCACAGAAACAAATCACAGATTCTGCAATGTTCTCTTTTTGCATTTCTATTTTTGCTTTCGAAGGACCATCTATTTTTCAGAATATATGTACTTCACCAGGTGTAAGTGCTTGTGTGGCAGCCGTAAAAAGTCGCCCGTACTTCATTCTCAGTGTTATTATATGTTCTGGTCCTTCGGGATCATTAGTATTAGATTTGAATATTGAATAGGGGGCGTGAGTAGTGTTGCACTTTTAATTACTACTCATGAACAGACTCAATAAAACCGAGTCTGCAATTTTCTGTTTTTGCATTTCTACTTTTGCTTTCGAAGGATCACCCATTTTCAGATTATATGTACTTCACAACAGCAGGTGTTAAGTGCTTGTGTGGCGGCCGTAAAATGTCGTCCCGTACTTCATTCTCAGTGTTGTTATATTTTCTGGTCCTTCGGGATCATTAGTGTTTGATGTTATTAGTTCTGAAAATTGAATACTGCTTAAGCCGGTGCTAGGGCGTGAGTAGTGTTGCACTTTTAATTACTACTCATGAACAGACTCAATAAAACCGAGTCTGCAATTTTTTCTTTTTGCATTTCTACTTTTGCTTTCGAAGGATCACCCATTTTCAGATTATATGCACCTTCAAACCACAGAAACAAATCACAGATTCTGCAATGTTCTCTTTTTGCATTTCTATTTTTGCTTTCGAAGGACCATCTATTTTTCAGAATATATGTACTTCACCAGGTGTAAGTGCTTGTGTGGCAGCCGTAAAAAGTCGCCCGTACTTCATTCTCAGTGTTATTATATGTTCTGGTCCTTCGGGATCATTAGTATTAGATTTGAATATTGAATAGGGGGCGTGAGTAGTGTTGCACTTTTAATTACTACTCATGAACAGACTCAATAAAACCGAATCTGAAATTTTCACTTTTTTTGCATTTCTAATTTTGCTTTCGAAGGATCATCCATTTTCAGAATATTTGTTATATTCGCCTAGTCTCTTTTGAGAGTGTTAATTCCAACAAAAATTTTGATTGTGCTGCAAAATGACTACAAAAGCTATCTCTAATGCAGGAGGATTTCGAAATCCTAACATACTGCTTGCATAAATCGTTTTGGCGTTTGCACCGTGCCTTCCTTTAATTGCTTGTTACGGAAAATCAGTTGGAATCACATTTTAATATTTAAAAGATGCACGGAACAGAGCTGTCGATTTCCAGTGACAAACTATCAGCTTAGAGCATGACGAACAAGCGGATTGTCATATGTTTTAGTCGTATTCACTTGTACAATATCAACGACCATGACGTAAATGGCCGTATTTTTGTAAAGTAAAACTTTTCTCTCGGTTTCCTCGTTATGTGGACAATTTAAATTGTATTCTCGTAAGAGACACCTGTCTCCAGACTATTTGATTATGTCTCTATTAACTGCTTTATCGTGATGATATGTCTCTGTTTCTATGACTATCATTTGATGACATGTCGCCATTTGATATGTTTCTATTTGTAGGACGAATATTTGTTATATTTCTTTTTATGGGACTAATATGTGATGATTTGTTCTCCATTTATGGGATATTATTTGATGACACGTGTATTTATAGGACATTTTTATGATATGTCTCTATTTATGGGACTATTATTTGATATGTCTCTATTTATGGGTGTCATTTTAAGATATATCCCTATTTATAAGAGTGTCATTTGATAGTACGTTTCTATGTATTGGAATATATTTTGATTGTAGTTCACTATTTATGGCTTAATCATATGCGTAACATGTCCATTGATGGACTTCTTTGTGCCCTTATTGAATGTTGATATTCACGTCTTTTCATCATTTTGAAACACCACACACAAACAACATACCAATTGTGTAAAAAAAAATACCATGCTATTAATTTCAACGGAAATATCTGTACTACACCGTTGAATGTGTTTAATTAAGATTCTGTTGTAACTGACGTCCCGATTAATTATTCGTACGAAATTCAATTTAGTCGACTTCATCTGATGGCGAGTCTGTGTAAATGTTATTGACAAAGTAAATGTGTTTCTCCCATCTTATATCTATCAACGGTAATTGTTTCAAACAGGGTGCTTTGTTTCATTTATTTATTTTCTAAAAAACAACAAAACATGCACTCGTGGTATTAACCCTTCGCTTGCTGAATTTTAAAATACATTTCTCCTTCTTTACCCATGCCTTGTTGTATAATTACATATATCTTCACTGTATACAAGTATTTCGCTGTGCAATCACTGCTGTGGAGTGCACTGGTTGTACAATCAACTTGTAAATAGTGCGGACCGTGATGAGACAGCTCCTGCAGGAGCTGTCTCATCTGGGTCTTCACTATTTACAGGCAGGTATATTGACGTGAATTGCAAGCGAAGGGTTAAATAGTATGAATTGGTATCATTTATAATGATTGGTAGCACATAGTATGGCGACAATGTAAAAAGTCCATTACATTTGAATTGCAATAAAGTTGTCACACCATACATATTGTTTGCTGTTTCCCCTTTGTTTTTGCAGTCATTTTTCTGTGTTGCTCTCATATTGAGATCTGTCGTGTTAAAGAGTAAATATATACGAGTTTACCTCAAATAGTTTTAACAGAAAGACAATCTTTAAAACATTATAACCAACAGTTCGTACTGATAACATTTTATTGGACACAGTGGGTAATATTGTACGACGATCAGCACATATACATGTATTGTTTCAGTAATACGTATTATATATTTATGTTCTAGTGTCAACAAATCTATGGCTGATTGGCGGTGTAGAACTTGATCAGATGTCTGACCGATCGGCAGTTGAAAGGTGTAGACCCTAACCGGATGCATGGCTGATTGGCGGTTGATCGATGTAGAACTTGATTAATTAATTAAGTCTGGCTGATCAGATATCTGAAATTCGAGCTAAAGACACACATAGTTTTAAAACTCTCTTACAGATTCCATAAAATACAGCCATTATATGCAAATGACATTGTCCAAATCCTTTAGTTTTAGTTTAAGTTTTAATATGGTCAGCAGAAACTGTGTTCGTATATAAAACACAAACACTATTTGGTCATATCATTGTATATTAGAATTGTTGGAAAGTGTATATAAGTATCAGGTCAGTTATTAGTAATGTAATGGTATGATATAGATTACCACTATAAATGTACAGTCGGCTGAGCGGTCATTCGGACTGAAAGTAGACTATAAAATAGGCACTTTACTCTTTTTACTTTACCACTGATTTGTTTTGGCCGTGATAAAAACAAATTGCACATGAAACAAATATTGAATGCAATCCTATATGTGACAATGGTTAATATAGATAAACATTCAAACATTGCACACAAACATCACAGAGAAACATTTAATAAGCCCTTGTCACGTAGAGTCAGGACCTGGGTCCATGCTTATAAAGCTTTTAGTTGAGACTGAGTTCGTTCTCAAGTTTTTGATTGGTCAGATTTAAGCCTTTGGCTCAAATCTGACCAATCAAAAGCTTGAGAACTCAAATCTGACCAATCAAAAGCTTCAGAACGAACTCAGACTCAACTAAAACGTTTTATAAGCATGGACCCAGATATGGTACGATATTGACAAAACACAATTTCTTATTGTGGCAACTGTTCGTAACCGACATTATCGACTTCAGTGAACATTAACTACAATAAACCTAATAAGGCTAGAGATATTAAATGAAATCTAGAAGAATATGGTATGATGTAATCAATTTAACATGTTGCGAAGTTATCGGAAAGCGACTTGCAAGGCTTGCTGTAATGGACCAGATGAGATCAGAATGAGAAGCGAATATTATTAAATATGTATTGCATAATCAAGTTGGCATGTTGATAACTATAACACTATCAAGTTGGCATGTTGATAATTATAACACTATCAAGTTGGCATGTTGATAACTATAACACTATCAAGTTGGCATGTTGATAACTATAACACTATCAAGTTGGCATGTTGATAACTATAACACTATCAAGTTGGCATGTTGATAACTATAACATAATCAAGTTGGCATGTTGATAACTATAACACTATCAAGTTGGCATGTTGATAACTATAACACTATCAAGTTGGCATGTTGATAACTATAACACTATCAAGTTGGCATGTTGATAACTATAACACTATCAAGTTGGCATGTTGATAACTATAACACTATCAAGTTGGCATGTTGATAACTATAACACTATCAAGTTGGCATGTTGATAACTATAACACTATCAAGTTAGCATGTTGATAACTATAACACTATCAAGTTGGCATGTTGATAACTATAACACTATCAAGTTGGCATGTTGATAACTATAACACTATCAAGTTGGCATGTTGATAACTATAACACTATCAAGTTGGCATGTTGATAACTATAACACTATCAAGTTGGCATGTTGATAACTATAACACTATCAAGTTGGCATGTTGATAACTATAACACTATCAAGTTGGCATGTTGATAACTATAACACTATCAAGTTGGCATGTTGATAACTATAACACTATCAAGTTGGCATGTTGATAACTATAACACTATCAAGTTGGCATGTTGATAACTATAACACTATCAAGTTGGCATGTTGATAACTATAACACTATCAAGTTGGCATGTTGATAACTATAACACTATCAAGCAACGCATAGTAACGAGTTATCAGGAAATTTGAATTTAAGCATCAAACATTAACCTGTTGAATATTTATGCAATAAATAATGACATTATGAATATTAAGTAGTCATTATTTTAAAATGACATATGAACAAAACGCTGTTTGGTCATGGCAGACACTCTAGAATCAGATACATACATTGTTTCATAAGCAAACAGAGAAAATCCTTATCTGAGGGTTCATACAGGGGTCGTCTGGTCTGGAACTACTCTATCTTCAAAGACAAGGAAGAGCGTGTCAGTCTGGTAAATTATTAATAACGCTAGCCTTCTGGAAACTACTTGTTTTCTGACAAAACACCCATTTTGCTTTGAAAACTGTCTTGATTTCATAAATATTTCAACATTTCAAACTTTTCTGACGCGATTAAGAATTTCATCTCACTATTTGACTGTAGAATAATGTCGGTATTTAAATTTGCCTGTGTATGATAGACTGTATACATATTGCAAATGAGGAATAACTTGAATATTGTGCCATTGTTAATGGTAGGCGTAAATTGGGAAACAAACATCTAACTAATGAAGCCGGCCTGAAGCATTTCATTTTACAAACGTAAGGTATTTTGATATAATTGTACATAGCAACATCTACCGTATCCGTGCTTGTGCTATATTACCAGGGACCATTTGAAGAAATTTGACTGAAACAGGATGGCAGTGGAGAGCACGGTATTAGAATGTTTGGCTTCAATGAGCACCCAAAAGTTTATTTGGCATTGTGTGACCAGTCAGATTCTTGTAACAGATTCTTATAAATGGACTTCTTTTTAACTTTAATTGAACCATTTACTCCAAGTGTATTCATGCAAGAAATAATGTATGTAAAATATTAATTCGCTTTTAAAATGGCATTTAACTCTTTGCACGCTAGCGGCGAAACTGTGATTACTTATGCAAACAGTTTGGGTCCAGATGAGACGCCGCATAATTCGGCGTCTCATCAGGATCCAAACTGTTTGTCATCTTGACCATATCTTTGCAAAACAATGAGAGAAAGTTTATTTTAAGAATTGAAGCAGACGACAATTGTTGCAGACAAAAAATACTTAGCGTGCAAAGAGTTATACTATCTACATAATTCCATAAGCAAATAGAAAATATCTGATCTGTGTGCTCAAATGTTTCTGTATGGAGTAAAGGGTTAACAAAAATAGTGCACGTTGCTGTTTTATCAGGAAACACTTGAAGTAAACAGCTCAGTAAGGTGGCTCCCCTCGACGTCCATCCCGTCAGCTGCGAATGTTCGTTTGCCGTTACAGGACAACTGACAGGTCGTTGCTCCAGAAACTGAAATATGTAACACTAAAGACATAGTTTTAGACTCTCTTACAGATTCCATAATTCCATAGATTTGTTAAGGCAACCCACATTAAATTACCCATGTGTGAAATAATCATAAAGAGGACGTTTTGAGAAAACGCCAAACCATGTCCATTGTCCGATATTACGTAGTTCTACAATGTGTTTACTATATTCACAGTATAATATCATCGCGTGAGACATTCAGATATCTTGCATATTAGACAAATTTATAAACAGTTCACGTTTTTTCTCATTCACCTTTTTAACGAATCATTCCGCATCTCACCAGGACAAATGCTTTTGAAACCCGGCCAATAGTGTTACAAAGACTCGATCAAGGATGCAGTATTTACCCCAGATCCAATTTTAACCCTTCGCTTGCTATTCATGTCAATATACCTACCTGTAAATAGTGAAGACCCAGATGAGACAGCTCCTGTAGGAGCTGTCTTATCAGGGTCTGCACTATTTACAAGTTGATTGTGCAGCCAGCGCACTTCACAGCAGAGATTGCACAGCGAAATACTTGTACACAGTGAAGATATATGTAATTATACAAAAGGGCATGGGTAACGAAGGAGAAATGTATTTTAAAATTCAGCAAGAGAAGGATTAAGGAAATGTTATTTTCTTACTGCGGGGTACCAGCTAAAAGTCGTTTATCACAATTGTTTGGCATTCATACAATTTATGCGTAAATATGGTTTTAATGGAAACCAGGCTTAGGGTATTGACGTGCAGTACAAACAATACAATGTGCAAATGGATGTTTTGGCTTTTCTCCATATATATGAGTCTGGGTCCTCTCACGTTATCCAATAATCATACAAACAGAAAACAGTCCTTCCTTTATGAAATATGTATTTTCATATTTACATATCTTAAAGTCTCAAAGGAGAAGTACATTCTTTTGTAATATTTAAACAAAATACAGGCCATCGAAAACGATACAGGCCGCGATCAGTCGCCATGTGTGGCGAATTACTGCAACTTTGAGTATAACAAACCATAAATTGAACGAATGCAACAAATGCGATTATCTTTACCCTATTTCATACAACAATAACATAAAACATAAATCATGATTTTACCAACTCATACTGGTATTATGGTAAAACAATACATTAGCGTTTGTAGTAGGTTCATAATTTGTGATAAATGTTTCTTGAGGTATTGTTTTATTGCCATCATCTAATACCGGTGCCAAATATTGTCGTCTGCAAGATTTGTCGTCTTCATGTGTGTTATGTTCTTCTGTTTATTTCAAAACCATAATCATAACACCAAACAGTTTATATCATAATCATAGTACCAAATAGTGTGGTTCATAATCATAGCACCAAACAGTTTGGATCATAATCATAGCACCAAATAGTTTGGTTCATAATCATAGCACCAACAGTTTATATCATAGTCATAGCACCAAACAGTTTATATCATAATCATAGCACCAAACAGTGTGGTTCATAATCATAGCACAAAATAGTTTGGATCATAATCATAGCACCAGACAGTTTAGATCATAATCATAGCACCAAACAGTGTGGTTCATAATCATAGCACAAAATAGTTTATATCATAATCATAGCACCAAACAGTGTGGTTCATAATCATAGCACCAAACAGTTTGGTTCATAATCATAGCACCAGACAGTTTAGATCATAATCATAGCACCACACAGTGTGGTTCATAATCATAGCACCACACAGTTTGGATCATAATCATAGCACCAAACAGTTTATATCATAATCATAGCACCGCACAGTTTGGATCATAATCATAGCACCAAACAGTTTATATTATAATCATAACACCACACAGTTTGGATCATAATCATAGCACCAAACAGTTTATATCATAATCATAGCACCAAATAGTTTGTATCATAATCATAGCACAAAACAGTGTGGTTCATAATCATAGCACCAAACAGTTTATATCATAATCATAGCACCAACAGTTTATATCATAATCATAGCACCAACAGTTTATATCATAATCATAGCACCAAGCAGTTTGGTTCATAATCATAGCACCAAACAGTTTATATCATAATCATAGCACCAAACAGTTTATATCATAATCATAGCACCAACAGTTTATATCATAATCATAGCACCAAACAGTTTATATCATAATCATAGCACCAAGCAGTTTGGTTCATAATCATAGCACCAAATAGTTTGGTTCATAATCATAGCACCAACAGTTTATATCATAGTCATAGCACCAAACAGTTTATATCATAATCATAGCACCAACAGTTTATATCATAATCATAGCACCAAACAGTGTGGTTCATAATCATAGCACCAAACAGTTTGGTTCATAATCATAGCACCAGACCGTTTAGATCATAATCATAGCACCACACAGTGTTGTTCATAATCATAGCACCGCACAGTTTGGATCATAATCATAGCACCAAACAGTTTATATCATAATCATAGCACCACACAGTTTGGATCATAATCATAGCACCAAACAGTTTATATTATAATCACAACACCACACAGTTTGGATCATTATCATAGCACCAAACGGTTTATATCATAGTCATAGCACCAAATAGTTTGTATCATAATCATAGCACCAAACAGTGTGGTTCATAATCATAGCACAAAATAGTTTGGATCATAATCATAGCACCAAACAGGTTGGATCATAATAATAGCACCAACAGTTATATCATAATCATAGCACCAAACAGTCTGGATCATAATCATAGCACCAAACAGTTTGGATCATAATCATAGCACCAAGCAGTTTGGATCATAATCATAGCACCAAACAGTTTGGATCATAATCATAGCACCAAATAGTTTAGATCGTGATGACACGCTGAGTTACTCGGCGTTTTCATCTGGATGGAAACTGATTTCATAGATAATCACAAATGAGACATTGGCAGCGAGCGAAACAGTTAGACCTTAACAAATCATACAGCAACCTATGTATACGTTTTATAGAGTATTGGCCAAAATGTATGCCATATTGTTAACCATTTAACCTTTAGCCTGCTGGGCAAATTATTTTACAGAATATTTCACTTACTACATTTTCAAAAATCAAGTTATAATCAATTTGTCTACAAACATCCAATCAGGGTGTCAAACAGTTTGCATCCTGATGAGACGCCGAGTTACTCGGCGTCTCATCTGGATTCAAGCTGTTTGCATAGGTAATCACTCATCCGCCCAAAGCAGACTAAAGGTTAATTGCAACACATTGTCTCAAATATTGCCTTTTCACTATACATGTACTTCGTTTCGTCCGTATCTATTCAGAGACGGTGTTAGTGTACCAAATAGAAAGTCTGGATTTTGTCAAGACTCGGTACTTTATTTGATTTAGATATTGCTTACATAGGGTATTTCAAATACGTCTACAGTATTGGAATATGTATTGTTAAAATGATGTTGTATAATGAAATGTAGCCAATGAGCATTTACTGTGTATTTGTGTTGTAGTTAAGGAGTGAAAGAAATACATTAACTAGCAATATGTTTTAATTTACAAACAATTTATGTAGCCTGCAAATTCATTCAGTAAAATTATAACTATGTTTCATCACATATTAATAACCCTTTACTCCATAAAAAAGCCTTTCGGTGCCTTTGCAAACACAGAAGACCATGATCAGAAAGCTCATGTATGATCCGTGTCATCAGGGTCTGCTCTGTTTACTTATAAAGTAATATAGATCTAAATATAACACAATTGTTGCTGGTTTGTCCGATAAAAGTACCACGTGAAATGTTTATTCCATATGAAATATTAATGCATTTGCAGCAAGGCAAATTTATTTTTTTCCACAAAGAACAAAACATTCTACATACTTGATTTTTGTAAGGATGTGTACAGTACAACCTCTCGGAATCGATCCCTGGAAAGAAGCATAATTGTCGATTCATGAGACATGTGGAAGTTACGCGCAGGGCACAGAGATATATGTTAATGATAGCAGACATTCAGTGACTGAATCTACAAGTGACATATCATATCACCACTAAACGTTTAAACAATAATATAACTCAGATAAAACATTTCAACTAGTAGGAACAAGATGTATATATCACACAGAAATCGATTATGAAGTACGAACTTGGTCTGGGAAAATAACATAATGGCGAATGAACAATACATACCGATTACGCTCAGCCCAAGTTAAATATCCACTATATCTTCAATATAGCGTTACGCTTGAATGTTATGCACGAAACCATTGTGATTTATAGCCCACGTGCATGACTACAAATGTCATTATTAGTATGATTACGTGGGTCCTGCTTGTAGCAATAAAACAGTACAAAAGAGGTTCTCTACAACGACCACTCCAAATGTCATGTGGGTAGCGCAATGCAAGACGAACGTTATACAGAAACTTCTCATGAGAGCTTTCTGTAGGCCTATTTACTTTTTCCCTGTATTAAGCATCCATTGTTTTCAAATGTCCCTATTTTAGATAACTCAGGCGGTCGCTATAGCACGGTTCTATACTAGTGTCCACGTATGTCGACTGTGTGGTATGCCTCGCACGCTTGTACCTATAGCACGGTTCTATACTAGTGTCCACGTATGTCGACTGTGTGGTATGCCTCGCACGCTTGTACTTAACATATATTACATTGGCAAGTAGGCTTGTTTTGTACGAAACCGTTTAAAAGCAAAGGTGCCCGACGCATGCTTGGACTCATTCATTGACACCCCCCCCCCCCCCCCTAAAAAATAAAATAAAAAAAATAATAAAAAATAAATAAATGTGATCGAAGTATGTTCAACTGGCCTAAAACTATCTATTTGAACCTAAAACAACTCCGAAAAACGAAAAAAAACATGACCCGGAAAAAATTTCCTATCGGGTCTATATATGTATTGAAAGGTATCTAACTTCGACAGATCAGCGGCGGAAAATACAACAGTCATGTTTTTCAAAGTCTTACAGCAAAGCCAATTCATCACCGATTTCAATCAGTTTGGTCTTGATCCGTTCCAAATTCCATATGCTAAGCGGCACAATTAGTGCTTTCCTTAAATATTGCTCCGTCTTGACGCTGCAAGACCGCGAATTTGAAAAAATGCTAGAGCGAAACGATGTGACTCCCGCCAGGATGCATAGACGTATATAGGGGGATCTGTATTCGTTAATCTTTTCAACAAAAACGCGAATTATGGTTAAACACTATCTAAAAACATTCAACTTACCGCAATTAAAACGGTGCTTACCATTTCCAGTCAGCTACGAGGCGCCAGCTTTCTTTCTCCAACTTTCCTTTTGAACGGATGCGACCATTTTGCTGTGACCCGGCTCATAAACTATTCGATATGCAAATATCCGGGCCACAGCGATTTGGCCACCTCCGTTCAAAACGAAAGTAGGAGAAAGAAAACTGGCGTCTCATAGCAGACTACAAATAGCCAGCACCGTTTTAACTGCGGTAAGTTGAATGTTTTTCGAATGTGTTTCAGCATAATTCGCGTTTTTGCTGAAAAGTTTAACGAATACAGATCCCCCTATATACTTCTATGCATCCTGGCGGGAGTCACATCGTTTCGCTCTAGCGTATTTTCAAATTCGCGGTCTTGCAGCGACAAGACGGGGCAATATTTAAGGAAAACACTGACAGTGTCGCTTAGCATATGGAATTTGGAACGGATCAAGACCAAACTGATTAAAATCGGTGTTGAATTGGCTTTGCTGTAAGACTTTGAAAAACATGACTGTTGTATTTTCCGCCGCTGATCTGTCGTAGTTAGATACCTTTCAATACATATATAGACCCGATAGGAAAAAAATTTCCGGGTCGTGCTTTTCTCGTTTTTCGGAGTGGTTTAAGGTTCAAATAGATAGTTTTATGCTAGTTTAACATACTTCCATCACATTTTTTTTTTTTTTGGGGGGGGGGGGTGTTTCCATGGGTGAGTCCAAGCATGCGTCGAACACCTTTGTTTAAAAGCAGACTTGCTTAATGCAGGACAAACGTAATTCATATATGAGCTTTCTGAATTACTTTTGGCCTGTATTAAGCTACCACCTGCCTTACAGACCCATAATGTGACATCTTATTGAGCTTAAGACATGGCTTTTGAAAAATGATTTCTTTGTTTGTTTAAAAAACATCTACTGAAGACATAATCATACCTGGTGAATATTTTATGTACCCATTGTAGAACAGTTCGGTTTCATTAGCCTTAAAACAGCTGTTGTGTGTCAACATTTCAACGAACATGCAGTAGCATTATATAGTAGTACTTGTACAATTTCCTTAAAAGTGCGTTGAACGTTTAATATTCACAAATATCTATGTTACAAATAATGACCTCATACATATTATTTTAATAGCATATAGATACAAAAATTATTTGTCTTGGCAGAAACTATAGAATCAGGCATATGTTATTCCAAAACCATACAGAGAAGACCCAGATAACTCGATATGGATCTACATTGTTTGCACAGACGCAGTAAAGAGTTAAAGAGTTGTGTAGGTTATTTGACTAGCTTGCCGTCTTTCACCGTTTTCTTTGGTTATATATTAACTAATACCCATATTAAATCAGTAGGCCGTGTGATATGTTCATTCACCAGTGTACCAACTGACCCAGACTGACTACTTCCAATGACATTATGTTTTGCATATCCTAAGGCAAGTATATCAGCTCAATCTCTGAAATTGCGTTTAGCCTGATTCCGCTATCTGCGACTTAACCCTTTCCCTCATAGACTTTTTTTTAGATCAAACCTCTTTGAATAAATCTGCCGAAAAGGAGCATTAACTAGAGAAAAGGAAACTTAAATATGTTTTAATTTTGAAACCATTGTGATAAATAGAGCATTAATTTTGCTCCTATAGGGGTAAATGCTCTATTTATCACAATGGTTTCAGAAAGTGACTTTTACAGAGTCGTCAAAAATCGTCAATATGAGGGAATGGGTTAATATGCATCTGTAAACACATTGGATCCAAATAAGATGCCGAGTAACTCGGCCGGTCATCCGGATCTAAGTTGTTTGAAATTCGTTCCACAGCACGTCCAAAGCCTGATGTTGAAAGTGCCACCAGATCAAAACTTGATCAGGCAATCATTTTCGTTGGGGAGGTGTGTGTGTGTGTGTGTGGGGGGGGGGGGGGTGTTAAGTGTTCAGATAGTTTTCCCAATCCCGAACACACTGTCGTAAGTTTATTTATCACTACTCCGTATCGACTAGAATTAAATGAAGATTATATTGGAAAGAACAATACTTACTAATGTTGGGTTTGAGAAATGATTTTAGTAAACTTGTATTGCTTGCATGTTGTTGGTTTTGTTTCTTTTTGGTATGTTCATGTGTATGAATGCGTGTATGGGGCAAAATATCCATGCGTAACATCAGACTAAAAGCCGTACAATTTGGTGGTCTAAAGCGACACTAAGTAGGACATATGTTCACGATATCTTGGGTGTTGGTACATGTCTATCCTGTGTGTAGCTGACACTCATTGACCATGTGTAAGAAACATACCAAAATGTAAGTTAGCGATTTGTGGATGAAGGAAAGCATTTTGTCGTGGTAGCCTAGTACCAGACCATTGTAATTGATATACAGATGAACTTCGATATCTCGAACTCGGATAACTCGAACTTCAGTCCTTCCAAAACTTGCAATACAGAATTACTCTAAAATGTATTGCTACAGATATCTAGAAACACACGTGTCAGCTTAATACAGGTCTAAAGTAATGCTGAAAGCTCCTACAGGAGCTTTGAGCATTACTTTAGACCTGTATTAAGCTGTGGCCTTGAGAAATCGTTCAGATTAAAATTCGGATAACTCGAACTCCTGTTATCTTGAACTAATTTATGCGGTCCCTTGAAGTTCGAGTTATCGAAGTTCAACTGTACATTCTTATCTGATTCAACCTCGGATAACCCGATTTACTCGCTAAAGCCAAACCGTTTCCTCATCAGATGAAAGGTTCTATATTTTATACTGACTAAAAAGGTACTCTCTATAGATCATCTAAAGAAATGTTATTTTAGATACTGGTAAACCCGTTTTGCTCCAGAATCACATCATTTCATTCAAATTCATTAGCAGAATCAATAGACTGGAACAGGGAAAGGGGAGTTGCTTCATCATGGTGGAAACTGTAAACTCAGATCTATACGATTCCATAAGCAAACAGAGTAGACTCTGATCAGACAGTTCCTTTAGGAGCTGTCTGGTCTTGTATGTTCTGTTTGCAAAATAAGGGAAATGGTTAAAATGCGATCCTTTATCTATAGCTATCCTAGGTGAAATATAAAGCCTGTTAGTCTATTAAAGTCTAAATGAATCTATTTGTGTCTTTGATGGAGCGGATATCTATTCTGAAACGTCTTGCTATCTCTTTTTTCCCTAAAGGCGAATCCGTGAATGCATTGGTCACCAATTTGATCTGAGATACTCGGCGTCTCGTCAGGATCCAAATTGCTGAAAATACCTTCATGTTGAAACATGAAATAGACACTAATCTAACAGACGAACTTTGCTTGGCAGCGAAAGGGTCAAGGACTAAGTATTAGTTAGTGTCTATTAAGTGTGGATTTAATGATTTTAAATGCCGAAGCGCAGCGAGCGTTAGCGAGCGAGCAAGGCATTTAAAGTCATTAAATTCGCACTTAATAGACACTAACTGATATAGTGTTTAGCCTAGTTTTTGGACAGGATTAAAAGTGGGCGGAGTGAAGCTGGAATTGGTCGCGTGCGTTGCTAGGGGCAACAGCCGAGACCGTGTGTTGAACAAATGTGTCAGTCGTTCTGAAAGATGGCAGAAATGAAGCCGACGTTCGACCTTCTTGGGGACCATGAAGTTATTTTTTACGGACGATGCATTTCAAGATAGCTGTCTAACACAATTGTTAAATGTGCAGACACAAACGTTGTTAAAACCCGAATTAGGTAAGATATTTCATTGAGTCGATGTTTCAAGCGCTGTGCTCTTAAAAAAGAAAGCCAATGCAAGAAAATGCTTTAAAAATAAAATTCAGTTTTAAATACAGATGTAGACGTAGACTACACATGCTATTTAACCCGTTACGCAATAGGTACTTATTTTAACGCCTTTAATTATTCTTCCACTCAAGAAATTAGTTTCACTTTATACCGTTATGAGTAGGCATCGCAAGAAATATTTCCTATATCCTTGCTGACGGTAGCCTTAAGCAGGCTAAAATTAAAGCAGAATGCTCCTAAAGTCTGCTTTAAGCAACTGTCTGTCTTCAATACTGAAACAAACTATGTAGGAAAGGGTTAGATCTAACCCACAGCTGGTAATTTTATCATATTTTATTATTTCAGGGTCTGGACGAGAGACCAGATACATAAAAGACAGGAGGGCTGCTCCTTTCTCTTGTTAAATTCAATATATATGGCTGTAGATCATATGACGTGTTTTAATTTCACGAAACCTGGAGAACAAAACTTCAGCATTGATTGTATTTGCATCTATCGGCACATATTGCTGGTTACTTAGTACAGTTGTCCCTTTGTATGTTAGCATACCTTATAAGATCTAACCAGTCGCACTAGAATGGCAGTATAAAACAAATAGTATGAGAATGTGTGCAATTTGTGTGGCCAGGACGATGTGAACATCCAATAGCACTCGTTTTCGAATTTTCATCATTATGTGCCTACGCATATATGCTATTCCGAGAATAGAATGTCTAATTGCGAAGTGTTGGTAGAACAGTGCTTTGTTGTTTTATATAGAATATATATAGATAGTAATACGTAAGATGTAATTACTTATAAGAGGATTTTATCTAGGAAAACTTAAATGAAATTAAACCAGCTATACAAATACCAAGCTGCGTGTGTTCAAACTTAATTACCAAGACAGCTGATTCTTAATGCTTTCTTCTTCTAAACACGACCTGGTCGTCATTTGCAAACAGTTTGGATCCAGATGAGTTGCCGAGTACCTCGGTTTATCATTAGGATCAAAGAAGCTGTGTAACACTTGATAAATAGTTTTACCGAACTGTGGGTAGGTAAAACATTGAGTAGATCAGAGATTGAGCAGAAGTAATTCTTTTTACAGTAGGCTGAGGGAGGGTTAACAGAGATGTCTTACATCACGCCTTGTAGGGAGACTAATCACTGGTGAAAATATATATGTGTATGCGTTCGTACGTGCGTGCGTGTCAATTTTTAGATTGGTCTGAGACTGGGCTGGATAAACATTGATTGCAAACCTAAAACCAATAGTTGGCCTATATCTAAACTCAACTCAAATAAGCCCGCCATATTAGAATTTAATCATGATTTTTAATCGATCGCGAACATCTGTCGGTGATCGAGTAAAATGTTAAAACTGGTGAGATAATGCATATTTGTTCGGGTTTAAATATATAATTGTATAAAAACCATGTGAAAATCGTGCGTTGGCCATGACAGAAACTGTATAGTCAAATCTACAGAATTTCGTAAGTAAACAGCTGAGTCATGCGAGAGTCGTCTGATACATGTATGTGTAAACTCTGTCTGCAAATACGCCTTTTTATGTAAACGGTTAATTGGTAGCTATCTTCAGTTGACATGGTGTATTATTATTCATCTAGGAGTATATTAGGAGTATATTAATGGTGAATATATCAAAAGAGTAGATTGTCTTGTAAGACCAGATGATATAGATTCAATAAAATTGAAATATCGTCTTACTTGTCCAAGAATACATGTTGGACAAATGAAATATCCGGGTATGTGGTTCAGGTATGTTGGCATGAAATAGCGTGGTATAGAAATTTCCGTATGTAACAATTAGCTCAAAATTCACAGATTTCAATTCCAATTTGAAGCCTAAAGTCATCCACGGGTCAATTGTATTTCACCTTAAACCCAACACAACCCATATGTAACGTTTCAGTCGTTTTATGACGTTATATCTGTTATTACTATTGTGTCAATTAGGCCATCATATTTTCTAGTGGTCTCAATGAACAAGTATATGAAGGCTGTACGATGGTGCATGCATTTATGAGATTACTGAAGATTTCAATGTGTCATCTCCTGCCTGGTTTCCATACTATTCTTTAACAAATCAGGAATTAACGATATAAAAAAGGCAAATTATATTACACTGTCGATGAAAACTAGAAATATGTCCATAGGACACTGGTGCCCCCACTTCAGACTTTTTTGTCACAGAAAGTCATTTTGCAAATAAAAGACCGCAGCACCTAAACGACTGAAGCGATGTACATGGCTATCGACATTGGCCAGATATAATGGCCACAAACATGTGTGTAAAGTGTATCGTAGATTGAACAAATACTTTCCAAGAAAGTGTCCGGACAAAATATTTTTAAAGTCGTGTTTGCAAATAAAGGGCCATAACTCCCAAATGACTGAAGCGGTTTACATGGCTATCGAACATTACCAAGATATAATGGCAATAAATATGTGTGTAAAGTTTGGTGTGGATTGGACAAATACTTTCCAAGAAAGTAAGGGCCAGGACAACATATTTTTAAAGTCATGTTTGCAAAGAAAAGGCCACAACTCCTACATAACTGAAGCGATTTACATGACTATGGAACTTGACCAAGATATCATGGCTACAATCACGTGTGTAAAGTGTGTTGTGGATTGGACAAATTATTTCCAAGAAAGATTCCAGACAATATATATTTCAAGTCATTTTGCAAATAAAGGGCCACAGCTCCTAAACGAGTGAAGCGTTTTTGTAAAGTTTGGTGTGGATTGGACCAATACTTTACAAGAAGAGCCCGGACAAATTATTCTAGATGTGCGTACGGACGGACGGATGTATGGACGGACGTACGGACAAGGGCAACCCTATATGCCACCACTTTGTGGGGGCATACAAATTAGTAAAGCCAAGCAGGAAAGGCCACACACATAACTGAACCACTCTTCAAAACGAGTCACAAAATCCTCCTTCTAGCCCCAATATACATGCAATGTTATTAGGGGAAATGACAGAAGCTTAATTCTTGCGTAAGTATGTGTTTGGTATTGATATTATTTGTCGATATACACATGTAGTTCAGGTAAGTCAATGATCAAATAGGATTGTAATATTCAAAGCTGATTTAATTAACTATGTCTATATAATTTATATTTTTACTGCATTTAGAAACAATGTTACCGATCTACATTTCTTCAGAGAATTGAAATAGTATCAATCGGAATTGGAGAGATAGTTGTTTGGGTGGGGCGGGGGTAGCGAAATCATACATTTGAATCAAGACCAATCAGTTGAATGCTTTATAAACCCCTCGGTTTAAAACCATCATTCGGTGATATCTTTGAATCAGTTGTAGGTATTCGTGTAGCAGCTTCTACAAGACATTAATTCTGTATTAAGCTGTCACCTGTCTTAGAGACCGTCAGTGATACCAATACCGGGATTTTACAGTAAAGAGGATTAACTGTTAAACGACAGCTCCTGTCTGAAATATATGCAATGTAATTCCATCATATATAATCATAAGCCTACTGAACAACATGGCGTTGGCAGAAGGTATAGTTCACACCAATTAGCGGTTTACACACGATTTTTGGGTCCATTTGTTGTTTAGGTCCATATCAGACATTGAGTTACTCGGCTTCTCATCTGTATACAATATGTTTATAAACATAATAATGCATTTGCCAACTAGGAGCTAAAGGTTCGAAGCAATACATCTATGGCCTACATATACAGTAAACTCCTATAAACCGGACATTCAATTCAACATAATACCGGCCTTGGAGACAGGTCAAAGCTTAATGCAGGATGAGTCATGCAGAAAGCTCCTCCTTCACTCTGAATTAAGCAGTCATCTGCCTTAAAGTATCTACATTCTTCTCTACCAAACTTCCAGTTTAGAGTGTTTTTAACTGTATACATCTAACAGAGTGATACACAACTGCACTGTGCTCTATTTACACGTGATACTCCATGTATATCCATATGACACGGATGACAAAGCTGATGGTAACATAATGATGGACGCACACATGGGTGCATTCACTTACCCTACTCTGTAATAGCCTGGACACATACGATCTCAACCGAAATCCATTAGTTTTTGCTGGCTAAGCGTATAGCTCAGTCGTATGTAGGGTTCCGACATTTAAGAGTACCACTACTCGTTCAATAATGGGCACGGTGCTGGTAAACTGAAAGTATTCATGTCACTCAGTTGACAGGTGTGTTAGCTGTTTCCGTCGGGAGGGGTATACCTTTTAAACTTTTAGAGCAGGCTACTTTTAAAACAAACTCCATTTCCCGATGTTTCTTCTTAATGGCGCATATTGTATCCGGCGAACAAAATGTTACAATGCTTCACATATCCTTCCACTAGATACATTCGCGGTCTGCTCGACTCACCGGAAGCAGTTTAGCTAGAGACATGGCATTCATCTAGTAAAGTTGAATAACACATGTGACAGCTAATACAGGTCGTAAACAATGCTGAAGGTTCCTGTGCTTTCACCATGACTCTAGACCTGCATTAAACTGTGAATTTGAGAAAGTGTCAAGATTAGAAATTGGATGACTCCAACTTCTGTTATCTAAATCAATTTCTTGAAATTCGAGATAATGAAGTTTTCAACTGTATATTTTAGTGAATAAAAAGCGACACTCCTCTGGTTATTGCTGTTCGGCGTGCGGGGACTTCGATTTGGTACTACCTTCGATTCGACGAAATGTTTGAGAAACTATTGACGTCGAGACATGTGGGTTTAAATCAGATTCAAGCTTTGTGCAGATACCAGGCAGGTCGCAATTTAATATCCTTTGACAAACTGATAGAAATATTATGTAGTGCAAATGGCCATTCTGTAATTGTGATATATTGCTAAGTCAGCGTGTGTTCAAACCAACATTGATAAACATCCACGTAAATACCAGGAATATATTACAGGGAACCTCTCTAAACCGGAATTCTAGTAGGGAAGAATTTAGATACTTTTAGGCAGATGGCTGCTTACTGCAGATTGAAAGTCATGTAGACAGCTCATAGAGCATGGGTTTCATCCTGCATTAAGCTGCCACCTGTCCCCAAGACCGATATTTATACTAAATGGAACATCCAGTTTACAGAGGTGTTACTGTGTAGTTTAGTTATCTAAATTAAAAAAGTAAAGTACCTAGTTATAGTCTACTTTCAGTCCGAATGACCGCTCAGCCGACTGTACATTTACTCCCCTGGTCATTGAGTCATTGGCCTACAATATTGACCACTGCTAACATATGGCACAATCATGAAAAAGGTGCGGGTGGGAGACACGGAAAAGCGTCTCTGAAATTTCCGGGAGTGAAATACAATGTATACAATGTATAATTTCAAAGATAATACATAAATTATACAAAATTATTAAAACCAATGCACATCATCGTGTATCCTATCAGAAGAAAACCATGTTAATAAACAACAATTCCGTTTCCAAAGTGAGATTGCACATCATATAATAGAATATATCATTTGACAAGATGTTTACTAGTGTTTACTCTGACACAACAACTCGCACAAGTGCTTATATTCATTCATTACTCAGAAGTGACCGAAAAGCGACTCACAAAGCTTTGTTGCAATGGGGAAATTTGTGATTACATATGCAAATATAGTTTGGGTCCAGATGAGATAGCGAGATATTGAGGTTCACTGTGAAAGATAAGGCTATCATAGGTTAAGTTCTAAAAGTCGGAGATTCTCCGAAAGCAAAAGCAGCAAAGAGCATTAATTAAAAAAGAAACAGCAGCAATACTACTCGTGCCCCCTAGCATTGGCTTAAGCGGAGTTGATCCCGAAGGACCAGAACATACAACAACACTGAGGATGAAGTAGATTACATAGGTTGCAGACGAAACTTATTTGGCGCCAACAATATTAAAGACGATCCGATACTCAAATCACATGACGTTTTCTTTTCAGATAACTAAGGGCATACATATCAAGTTTAAAATAATATCAACATACTATAAGGGGAATTTCTTAATAAATGAAATGATGATTAAAATATAAATAAATAAACTATAACAACAAGGGTGCCTACCGATAAAAGTGTATTAGCATTATCGCGTTATAAAGTTCTAACGCTGTCCCTGATATAAGTTTATTAGCAATATCGCGCTATGTACATTGTAAAGTTCTAACGTACATGTAGCCCCTGATATAAGTGTATCACGGTAGTATATAACATTGTAAATTCCTAACGTTGTCCCTGATATAAGGTGATTAGCATTAGTGTATTGTAAAGCCCTGCCACTGCCCCTGATATAGCTGTATTAGAGTATGGGTACATTGGAAAGCCCTGGCGCTGCCGCTGATATACAAGACGCAACCACTACCAAAACATCGATAGATAGCATCACATACACACACATACACACCCAAACACACGCACACACGAGATGAACACAGAAAATACCAACAAACACACAAGGACCAGAGATAAACATTCCACATATGAACTAAAGTACAAAGACACAAGAAAAACAAAAGCAAGGGTGACAAAGAGAGTACCGCCTTGGCACGGTCAGTAGCCAAATCACCACTGGGGGTTTAAACCGGTTTACGGATGTCCTAACCTCACATTTCTCTCAAAGTCACTCTAGCTTTACAAATAGTGTAAATAAATGTATCCCCGTCGGACTTACCCACAACATAGAAGACCGTAAACGCATGCCAATATGTAAAACATAGCATAATAACTGTGAAAATCCGTCAAATATGTACTCAATGACTTTGCTGAAGTCCGAGCACCTGCAGGGAAGCCGATAAGGGCACGACAGGGAAAAAGTAATACAAGAGTCTGGCAAGCTCATCCCGTATCTGATAAAGCATTATTGTTGTCCCCGATATAAGTATATATGCACTTGGAACTTATAAAGACCTATTGCTGTCCCTGATATAAGTCGATTAGAATAAGGAAATTATAAAGCCCTGTTGCTGTCCCTGGTAGCAATGGTGCATTATAAAACCCTACCGCTGCCCTATTTATACACAGTTGCACTTCAATATCTCGAATTTCAAGGGACCATACAAATTATTTCAGTTTAGTTCGAGTCATCCGATGTTTAATCTGAATAAAATATCAAGTTCACCGCTTAGTGCATGTGTAAAGTAATGCTGTAAGCTTTTGTAGGAGCTTCTGGCATTACTTTCGACCTGCATTAAACGTTCACCTATGTTTCTAGATAATTCTGACACATTTCAGAACAATTGTGTATTGTTTTTTGGAGGGACCGAACTTTTAGTTCGAGTTCTCTCGCGTTTAAGTTATCCGAGTTCGAGATATCCAAGTGCAACTGTATATGAAAACAGAAACAAAGAGTTCTTATAAAAATATATTCGGTTAGTATATGCAAAGAATAAATCTGCATGATATAAACGAGACGTAGATGCTGAATACGTTTCACGTTAAGTGTTGACATTAACCTACAATTGGAAAGTTTCAACGTGAGTGAGCTCTAACAGTCATGAATAGTTTGTAGCAAAATGTGTTGAAATGAGTCAACACTTTTGTAATATGTTATTTCATTTGCCGTATATACTTAATTTCATCTACATTCGACAGGTTTTAAGATTTACCTTACCCTTGATCTCGTCAATATTCATGTACGGGTATCATATAATAACATCATCAATATATATTTGCTAAATTATATATTGACATATGAACACGGGACCCGGCATAACAGCAATGGCAGAATTACATCCTGCCAGTATATTATCAAATAAGCAAACAGAGCAGACCTAATCAGATGGCTTCTGTAGATTACAAATAATTAAACTAGAATTTATAACTAAAATAGACGTGTGTGTTTTATGTGTAAATGTTTGACAAACTAATTACAATTTACGGTACAAATCATCTGCCAGTTTTCATTTGTAATTAAGACTGGAAAATGAGATGGAAACTAAAGCAGTCCAACAACTAAAATAATGTGTTAGTAGATTAATTGTGACTTCACTTCTATTGTAATAAACTTGTCCGATAGTTTAGGAGAGAACACTTAATGATGTTGCTCATGATTTAGTACGTGCACGCTCCGAAAGACAACATGTTGATTGGCAATTACAAAATCATTATTGTTGCGTCGCATATTGTCGCTTGTATAATCAGGTCACTACAGACAGGGAGAACAATGTCTGCTATAACAATAGAACATGGAAGACGAGCAAGAGCTACAACACGAAAGCCCACATTAACACCAAAATCACAAATAGTTTGCCACCCGTTCCCCTCACACAGATACACACAGACAGACGAACACACACACGTACACTTGTACGTACGCACACACAGAACATACAGAGACATCTTACAAGAGAGTACGAAAAGTTATGACGTCATAAAATCGCCCAACTGAAAAGTTTCGGATTAAGGAAGAATCGATTGGTTGGGTACGAAAGACCGGCGGTGACATTTACATTTCAAGGTTTCACACAATGCAATTATTCATGATTTCACGATTTCACAATTCCACGATTTCACGATTTCACAATTTCACGGTTTCACTTCAAAATTTCATGATTTCACGAGTTCACAATTTCACTATTTCACTTAAAAAATTCACGATTTTGCACAATTTCACAATTTCATAATTTCACGATTTCTCTTCAAAATTTCACAGTTTCACGATTGCACGATTTCACAATTTCACGATTTCACAATTTCACGATTTCACTTTAAAATTTCACGATTCAACAATTTCACGATTTCACAATTTCACGATTTCATGATTTCAATTTGTCCATTCTTATTGTTATGACGTCATCAAACGCGGGAAATCACAGCGTTTGAGTAAAAGCCACGATGAAAGAAACGGCGGAAAACTATGACAATCTTCCTCTCCAGAGCTGTAGGGCCGAGGACCTTCATATTTGACATGTAGCATGTGCTTATGGTCGACTATCAATATTGTTTAACCCGTTCCTCCATGAATATTCATGTATGAAAATTACCAATCATGTGTTTATAATGCTAAATCGTTGACTTATGTTTGTATGACACTGTATTGGAGGATACTTTAACTAATAATAAACTGTAAGATATAATGACATCATGGATTTTAATTAAGATTAAATCCTATAGGAGTCGTCTGAGCTGGGTCTACTCTGTTTGCAAAGGCATAGAAAGGTGTATTAATGGATCTAAAACCGCCATCCTGATTTTAAGGGTAAGAGCCACTCTGTTGCCTTAATTACGTCAAGCGTGTCACGTGACTAAAAGATTTTACATGAGGTTGAAATTGCGAAATCGAGAAATTGTGAAGTCGTGAAATCGAGAAATTGTGAAATTGTGAAACTTTGAAGTGAAATCGTGAAATTGTGAAATTATGAAATTGTAAAATCGTGAAATTCTGAATTCTATTGTGTGAAATATTGAAGTGGAAATGCCACAAGCGGTCTTTCGTAGTTGGGTCTAGAGCGCTGCGATTTCCAACTGGATGGATTGGGTGTTAGGGGACTTCGATCATGAGTAGGTCATGTAACGCCAAAAAATGATAAATATGAAAGAACTACAGAAGCGTCGAGTCACAACAAACGAAGTTCGGGCACGCACATACACACATTCATACGATTAAAAAGGATTGTAAAATTACAAAATTGGACGAAGACTCGAGTACCACTTTGGAACGGTCAGTGGCAAAACCACCACTTTGAATTTTAAACATTGTTAAGAGACGATAAACATTTTTTTAAATACCGTTAAAGGCTGTAAAATACTGACCTTATTCAAATCAATCCTTTAGAAAATCAATCGATTTCTTTCTACGCCTTTTCTTGTTTTTCGCCCTGTAAAGGACTGTTGCATGCACCAACCATACAAATTGCCTTTGTCACGATATGAGAGGAGATGACGGTGATTTCGTTACACATATTCGTGAACAAAGTTGTTTTCATGGAAATTATTATAAATTTGCCTTGTCCCTAATTGTTAACACAGATAAAATTGGATTTAAATGACTTTTATGCCATGGTTTGGTAGATTGGAATAAGGGTAGGAACACCAATCAGGACATGCTCGCACGTGTGGTCAACCCTACCGTTTACTTAAATAAACTACAATGTAGTTCTATTGACAGTGTTTCGAAAGTTTGTTCATAAGAAAAACTGATAAAAAGCAAGTTTGGTTTATTAATATATGCACATTGAACACTGCATGCTCTCGATACCTGTAATAAATTCAGTTACAATAGCTTTAAATATGTCCGTTGTAATGAAAACGTTGGACCACGTAAGATACTGATTCCCGGTCATAGTAGTATTACCCAAGTCATAATATTACAGGATCGTAATACTACCACCGGGGGCCAATTTCTTACATAATACAACGTCTTCCCTGTGTATGTGTGATAAGTGAGTATGTGTTGGTTGTGTGAGTGGTTGTGTGAGTGTGTGTTATGTTATTGAGCGTTATGTGCGTGTGCTGTGTCAATGTGTGTTGTGTCAGTGTGTGGTGTAATTGTGTTGTGTGAGTGTGTGATGTACGTTTGTATTTTTGTCTTTCTGGTGCATGTATGTTTTTGTGTGTCATCTAATGTTCCATCCTCTTTCCGATGGGAATAAATGATATTCAGCACCGATAGATAATGACAACATTGCGTGTCTTTTGATTTAGAGGTAAACCAAGAAAACAAAGAGAGCATGCCAAATATTTAAGATGTTATATCAACCAGATTGTCCGACCTTAATTCAAAGCAAACCGTCTTATCATCTCAGAGCAACAGTTAATGATAAGAAGATTGTCCAGACAAGCCTACTGCTATATTTCATTTATTTGTAATATTGTTGTTTCATATCAGCTGTCATATTTGGTTAGTTTGTATTATTTAATATTAATATAAAAAATATATTTTAAGACAGATGTGTCAAGATATGTATTAGGCTTGGCATTTTCTAATTGGATACTGCAGCCAAACAGTGTATGCTAAATCATATCTAATTATGGTTCTTAAAAGAAAGTGGTAGCTTTCTGAAGGACGCAAGCATTACTTTCGTTCTGCTTTATTCCATTTATACCAATGTTATTTAAGGACGATTTGCCAGGTTCCTATTTTGGAACCCATCCATTTTTCATTTTGAAGGGGGCGGCATACAAAATATTTGCTGTTAAATGCTATTATCATCGAAGGGTTCAGTACACAGTGCAAACCCAGATCAAGGGCTCCTTAAGGAACTCTCTGATCTGAGTCTACACTGTTTGCCTATGTATGTTAAAGGGACAATGGGCACACATGTGTTAAGCGACAACCTGCATTAAAAAACACTTAATAAACTACACGCTTTAGAGAGTTTACTGTAAATAGTAACACGATGCAACGTTCGTGACACGTTTTATTTGGACAGCGTTATGATAATATGACATTGTGTAGAGAGCGTGTTCAGACATGTCGTGTGCTGTGTCCAAACTGGCATTTACATGTTTTTCCCCCAGTCTTAGGCGGAGGGATATTGTTTAGCACGCAACATCCGTCTTTCAAAGACTCCCTTTTTGTTTTCCTCCGACCCGTCCGTCTGGAACTTTATGTACAATATGCACATAACGGTTGATTGAAGGTCGTAGCTATGCTTGTGTACTTGGACAAATTTTTATGCGCGTAACATATCGTTATAATCTATTATGTCTTCAAGAGTTATGCTTCCTGTTTGTTGTGTGTGTTTTTTGTTGTTATTCTTTATGAAACATACATTACTTTACACTGTTTACGTTTCAACCATCCCTGTGTATCATATACATGTATGTTTACTATAATATATATATATATATATATATATATATATATATATATATATATATATATATATATACAGCATGTGTTACCTAACATTCCCAGATGAGGTAGTAGCTCTAGAGCCATTTTTTCCACATATTTAAGGAGGCGATCATGGTTTATAAAATAGATTGTCCTATCACTAGGTTAATTAGTACTGAAACTATCCCAGTTTCACCATTCATCTTTATTATAATTATGTTATTTATTCGCATGTGTATGATATCTTGTTATTTTCTCCGAAATATGGTACATGTATTTTGAAATGTGCTACAAGAAACGTTATATATGGAGAACATCAGACACAAATGATAGCATTAGATAATTGCAGCCTAGTTTGAATGTAGTTGATGGTGTAAGTTGTGTTTAGTGTATAAGACATGATTGTAAACTAACTTAGTTTATATCCTGTTTAAAGTGATAGCGTTGTTGCAACGCGTTTTATAAATGCTTAAATTATCAAAGTAAGAGATTCTTCGAAAGCAAAAGTAGCAATGTGAAAAGAGAAAATTGCAGACTGTTTTTATTGAGATGTACTCGTGAACAGTTATCAAAATGCAACACTACTCACGCCCCAGCACCGACTTAGCGGTATTCAACTAAAAGCATTGAAACTGATGATCCCGAAGGACCAAAACATATAATGGTATATGCTGAAAAGAAGCATATCGCAAGAAACCTTATCGGATAAAGGCCGTGTAGAAGACAAAAGTGTATGTGTTTTATATCAAAGACCCCGATGTTATTCGCTGTGTTAGTAATTATTCAGACTGCGTGTTAGTTTCGAAATAGTCCAATAAGATATTTGTTGTACAATAACTAATAAATTATAAGTATCGACGAAAACGGTTAATTATGTATCACAGAGGCAACTCTTTCGATATAAGTAAATCTTCTTAAGAATAAGTTAACATAACAAACACTGTGTCATATCATTTTACTGAAAATGTGTATTTATTGTGGAGACTTCCATTTTGACCTATTACTCAAGCGATCCGTTTACGACATGAAACGAACAATGAAGACCCAGATCAGTACATACACTTTCGTGCTATACCATACAGTAGTAAATGTTTCCGCCTGGATACCTAGTAGTTGCAGGTCCCCATCACAAGGATTTGATTTCACTCATTTATTTATAATATTTTGATGTCTTTGCAAACAGAGTAGATCTAGATTATTCCTTTAATTTTCCGAGGTTATACTCATTGTGTTTATAGAATGTCTTAGATCTGATTCAACATAATCCTGGCATAGCTAATCATTCACTTGTAAACAACAATATAAAAATTTTAATAATTTAATGTTATAATGGGCGGAGTCTACAGGGGCCAGTCATTGGGTAATATTTTAACCTTTCGATTGCTATTCACGTCAATATACCCATCTGTAAATAGTGAAGACCCAGATGAGACAGCTCCTGCACCAAAGCTGATTGTAAATGCGAGTCAAGTCATGATTCCCGCGATATATTGTTTAATCCGGAATTTAGAAATAACGGATATGGAATACTGCTTTGCTGTGCCATATCTAAGATAATACAATGTGCGTCAGTGTCTCATAACTGGGGACTTCGTCTCATTAGGATCCAAACAAATCGGACACTCGACTTATGTTTTGAGACGAAATTGGAAGGAAATCATTTCTAATCAGCAGACAAAAAAGTGTGCAGACGAATAGCACAATTGTGTGTACATGTATGTAAGTTTTTACGTAATAACGTTCAATAAAATCACAGTATTTTAAATTAACTAAGTCTCAGATGCTGGTGTTATTTTCAGTTTATGTAAATGTATGGAATTTAAAACGATTATTTCACACACACATCACTTTATTTTAAACCTTCACACTTTGATGTTTGTATGCAGCTATTCACAGACCTTTTTAATTGTATTTCTGGAATAACAGAAATTAATCAAAAATTGCAAACCAATGACCAAAGTGAACTGAAATGTTTATCAGTACAGTTAAACCTGCCTTAACGACAGCATGAATTCAGAAATTATAATTATGACAGCTAATATTATATGACAGCTAATATTATATACCTGGCCTTGATAAAAAAGTCCCTGTTTACCTGACCAGCGATCAAGAAGTCCGGTGTTACATTAAACATTGACCCTGTTGAAATAGGACCCGGTGGGTCAATTTTCAACGTCGAAAATCGACCCGGCCACAATTTAAACGCCCAATTTTTATAAAAACAGCCGTTGAAAATTTGGAACCCGTTGAATTTTGATCAGTTCCCGTGTCTTTTTTTCACGGTTAGTTGAAACATAGTTAAACATCACAGCAAGGGGGTGCGTGGATCCATCGAATGGTCTAGACCCTCTTTAACCCCCTTCCCATAAAAACACACCCCTCTCAATACCAGGTCAATTCTCAACATTAAATATTGACCCAAACAATATTTCACTTGTTCCAATTGCCTGCTAATCGCGACAATGATAATACGTACGGAAATAACTTTGGTTAACTCTCTATCTTATCTGGATCGAATCTACTTAACGTTATATATGTACAGTCATTCTTCAGTAATTGGTACAACTCAGGTGTTCTTTCGTGAAAAATTCAGTTGCTCCAATGATGTTTAAATGTATATAATATTAATATTTAGACATTATAGTAACCATTGTTTGAAAAAGTTTGACTCACACCATCGTTAACATCTTAAAGCAATTTCGATTTCGGATAACATTTACGGATTCTAAATCCCCCGACGCAAAACGGGGAGAGGATTATGGGAATGCTCTTCGTCTGCCCGTCATTCCCTTTGTCTGTCCGTCCGTAACACCTTCGTTCCCTTCCCATATTTCCCAACCCTTTGAAGGATTTTGAAATGAAAAACAGCACATGCATGTGCCGATTCAACTCTACCTCCCCCACCATCGCCCCCTACACACACACCCACCACCACCACCCCTACACACACATACACACACTCACGCACGCACACATACACTTGTCACAAAAATGTCAAAATGACACTCTGCGATGATTGATTTTATATATTATAATAAGTTATAATAAGTATAACTGAATACATTTATTTCTAAGTGAAGCCAAATATTTTGTAATTTCTTTTCAGTTTTTACCGGGGAAGGGGGTGGGGCTTACATGTACATGTAGAGCATGTCCTAATGGTTAATATAGACAAGGTGATCATGGTTAATAGCACAGCGACGATGTAGAGCATGTGCTAAATCTGTATAAATATGCTTAGTTAAGCACATTGTTAGTGTTTGTATTAAACGAACTCAAATATAAACACTAAATTAATCTGATTGTTGGTAGAATTAAGAAAGATAGACTGAATGTCAAACAGCGATGCGGCGGACGAACGCCGAGTTAGTTAGTGTCTCATGTGGGCCTAAGTAGTTTGCATATCGCATTAGGTCGCTATTGGCAGGGTAATGGTTAATAATAACGGTTATCACTATAGATAACCTGCCATTATTGGAGTTCGAATATCTGCGGTCTATTTTTCGGCGCCTTACGAGTAAATTATTTAGCCTCGGCACATGCTGCTTCCTTTCTCCGTACAAGGTCATCAGTGTAGGTCGGTTATAATTATGCTCTTGGAATTTAGTGGCAATCCTTTGTTTTAAACAACCCACCCACCAACTCCCAATTACATGGTTTAATATATCATTACGTCATTTTGTTCACCGTGTTCTTTGTTGGAGTCTATACTGACACTGGAAGGCTGTGCTGATTGATCAAATGTATTTAGGTTTTATTAATGAATATTAATGTTCTACTTGTATGGATTGTGTTCCTTTCATGAAACAAACTTGTCACTTTTGTCACTGACCGTTCCAAGGCGGTACTTCCATCTTCCTCCTATTGTATGTTTGTTTTGTCTTTGTGCGTCTCTTGTTGTTTTTTCTACCCATGTATATTTGCTGTTTCCTTGTGTTGCTGTTCGGGCGAGTGTTTGTTCTGTATGTGGTATTTCCTGCATGACTCATTTTTGTACTTTTGTTCTCCAATCATGTGCTAGGTCCCATTCAGTGTGTCTATATTTTCCTTTGTATTTATGCTGTTCAAACTATTATTGCTGGGTGCTGTTGTTTTGCTTTTCTTTTCAGTCTGGTTAGTACGGGCACTTCCAGCGGTTGCGTGATAGTATGAGGTGCTCCTAGAATCATCGGCGTGGTTCCCACAGAAGAACCTGGCTTTATAATGGAACATTTGATACACTATAAAGGGATATTTTGTCGAGGGGTCGACTGGCAGACAGCGAAGCACAAACATAAATCTATTTGTCAGGTTTAAATTGCAATATTTTATTGGATTTGGCATTTTAGTCTATATAGATCAGCAATTATGAAATAAGCCCGGGTGTTTCGTCATTGAAGATGGCTTGATTACTGAATTCCCAGGATCAGCCAGTTGGAGTTGGAAGTTAGGTATTTACTTTGCACCCGAGTGTCTCGTCATTGAAGATGGCTCTATTACTGATATCCCAGGATCAGCCAGTTGGAGGTGCCGAGATATCCGTTTGCAGTTCGGTATTTACTTTGTAGCCTTTGGGCAGAAGAAAATTTTGTAATTTGACTAATTCAAAGCCTTTTGTGGCATGTTTGATTGAAGCCTTTTGTGGCATATTTGATTGAAGCCTTTTGTGGCATTTGATTAAAGCCTTTTGTGGCATATTTGACTGAAGCCTTTTGTGGCATATTTGATTGAAGCCTTTTGTGGCATATTTGATTGAAGCCTTTTGTGGCATATTTGATTGTAGCCTTTTGTGGCTTTTCAGGATTGCTGTCAAGGGTCACCCTATACGACGATTTGTCCGGTGTCCCGTTAACCAATTGGGTTAACAGATGGAAGCGGGAACCATGCCCAATAATAGCATAACCGTTATATTTGGAGATTCGAGGTCAACCAAGTGCCAAGCAATATGTCAAACTGTATCTCATGGGTGAAGGACTCTTATTTAACCAAAACTTAGTGAATTATGAAATTGCTTAACACCCATCTGACACTTTACTCAGCATCTGATCCACCGAATTAACAACAATATTGTATTTCAATTTACATACAAATATTTATTCAACTGATATATACAGTAAAATGCACAAGGAAACGTCTGATCCTATTACGTGGTTTGGCTATTATTGGACATGGTTCCCGCTTCCATCTGTTAACCCAATTGGTTAACGGGACACCGGATAAAACGTCGTATAGGGCGACCTTTGACAGCAATCCTTAAAAGCCACAAAAGGCTACAATCAAATATGCCACAAAAGGCTTCAATCAAATATGCCACAAAAGGCTTCAATCAAATATGCCACAAAAGGCTTCAATCAAATATGCCACAAAAGGCTTCAATTAAATGTGCCACAAAAGGCTTCAATCAAATATGCCACAAAAGGCTTTAATCAAATGCCACAAAAATCTTCAATCAAATATATGTACCACAAAAGGCTTCAATCAAATATGCCACAAAAGGCTTTGAATTAGTCAAATTACAATTTGTTCTTCTACCCAAAGGCTACAAAGTAAATACCGAACTGCAAACGGATATCTCGCCACCTCCAACTGGCTGATCCTGGGATATCAGTAATCGATCCATCTTCAATGACGAGACACTCGGGTGCAAAGTAAATACCTAACTTCCAACGGATATTTCGCCTGGCTGATCCTGGGAATTCAGTAATCAAGCCATCTTCAATGACGAAACACCCGGGCTTGTTTCATAATTGCTGATCTATATAGACTGAAATGCCAAATCCAATAAAATATTGCAATTTAAACCTGACAAATAGAGTTATGTTTGTGCTTCGCTGTCTGCCAAATGGCGACCCACCGATCACACTTTCGTGCGATCGGTGAGCCGCCACCGCCAAAAGTGATAGGTGCTCGCTATGCAGTACAACAAAACGCCGTATTTCGGTTTATATTGATTGTATTTATTATTTTCTTGGAATTTCCCCATTTTTGTCTTGTTTTTGCCAAAAATATACGAGTTTGATGTAGTTACTACGTATATTAGGTTACCGGTATGTCGCGAATGTTTGAGCGTTTTATAATATATCCGTTTCAACATTTCGTGGCACCCGACTTTTCAATGATTGGAGCCGTCCAACTGCCATTTTTCACCCCATCCCCAACACACCTACAATTCAATGCATAGAAACGTCTTCATAATTATGAAAAATCTGAACCAATATAGCTGAAGGTGAGAGTTGATCTGTATCATATGACCAATTATCCTGATTGTATATCAGCATCTAGGTCATTTTTCAACGGGGTCCTTTTTCATGTAAGGTCACTTCTTTTCACGTGTGGGCAGGGTCGTTATTTAACGACCTGTGTGATTTCTCAACATTAAAAGTTTGTCTGTCGTAGAATAAAGACCCGCCGGGTCCTTTTTCAACAGGGTCAAAAATTAATGTAACAGGTGTTACCGGCGCCCTTCAGCAATTGTCATCCCGTAAATGTATTTACAGAATACCATAAAGAAGTTTTAACATTTAAAACTATATCGTATAAATGTGGTACGTGTTGTTTATGTTGTTACAAATGAAAACATATGGTACTAATAAACTATAGATCACCAAGCGTTTTAAATTGTCGGCTTCAATAGATTAGAATTATGATGACCACACAATTGGCATGTGTAGACTATAATGATATTCGATTGTATTCACACATATCACACATAAACGACAATAAGATATGGAAGAAAGGTGTCGAAATGCAGCAAAGCCTTGCTTACAGGAGGAGGACAATAAACAAATGTCAATTCGGTCAGTTCATTTATAATAGAACAACAAACTGTTCATGAGCGTTAATTTGGCATCTTTCATATGATGGCATAATACATAACTGTTGTAAAATCATATAGGCTTAATATGTGCTTAATGAAATAGCATTGATTTAGACTGCATTGATAACATCCAACATAATAACTTAATTATTGCATTCCTTCTCTACGAAATATATGATAACGTGGACTAGTTATAATTAGTTTGAGGATATACATAACACTGTATACTGGTCTTTTTAACCCTTTCCCTGTTCTATTTTATTTCAAAGTTCAATACCTACTGACTATTCATGGTCTAAACGGTTATAAATCAATACAGAATGTGGCGCAGTGTAGCCATTTTGAAAGTAAAGAAACAGGTCTATCAAATTCCATTAGCAAACAGAGTAGACCCTGACCAGACGGCTCCTGTAGGAGCCGTCTGATCTTCGCCTTCTCTGTTTGCAAATGCGTGAAAACACGTTTATATGAGGGAAAGGGTTAAGCGATATTCTTGTACACGTGACCTTTAATTTTGTCTCTTGTAGATGGTCACTTAACATTTATAAGTAAACAAACGTACTAGGACATACTACAATGCCCACAATACGTTTCTTCGGTTACGTGTACCGATTACAAGTTTGAAGCGATTCTGGTGCATGCTTTCAGAATGAGCTATTTGCCATCAGTATGAAAATTATGAAATATTATAAATACTGTATGGAACGTCTTCTCTGCCCGACCCGCCTATAAAATAGATTGATTCACACATCAAGCATTAAATCACTATATTATGAGACACTGATGAGACGGTTTGTCTTAGTGTTGTGGATGATGATACTGTGTGTGTATTGTTCCTGCCTGTCTTAAAACGATTCTTATGTTCGTTCATATATACGGTGGCACTGAGGTGACATATGCAAGATTTTTTTTTCAAGTTTGTTTTCCCGAGATAATTTTTTTTATTATCTCGAGAAAACGAAACAAAGTTCGTTTTCCTGAGATAATATTTTTTATTATCTCAAGAAAACGAAGTAGTTCGTTTTGACGAGATAAATAAATTTATTATCTCGAGAAAACGAAACAAAGTTCGTTTTCCTGAGATAATATTTTTTATTATCTCAAGAAAACGAAGTAGTTCGTTTTGACGAGATAAATAAATTTATTATCTCGAGAAAACGAAAAAAGTTCGTTTTCATGAGATAATTTTTTTTATTATCTCAAGAAAACGAGGTAGTTCGTTTTAACGAGATAAAAAAAAATATTATCTCGAGAAAACGAAATAGTTCGTTTTAACGAGATAATTTTTTTTATTATCTCGAGAAAACGAAACAAAGTTCGTTTTCCTGAGATATTTTTTTAAGTCGTGCGCACGACTTAATAAGCCAATCAGAACCCTCCATCAGAGTCAACAGTTTTCGCAAGTATTTGAGGCCTATGAGAACATGGCCGAGACAAGGGATGAACTTATATGACGTCATAATTGCGTTCATCTTACCTCCTACAAAATTCTTGTCATTCCATTGATCATAAAGGTCACGAGAAACCCCTATAGATTCCTTATGAGGGTACTAAAATCCTTATCATGGCTTTACAAGAGTTACTTCCCTTATTTGACAGCCATATGCTTTTCTGTTATTTATAATAATGTTTTATGTTTATCCACTACAGTTTTAAAAATGCATACATATAATTTATGCTTTAATTGAGTTGAAATATAAAAATTAATTAGTTTTACAGTGATAAAAAAGAAAAAAACAAATATATAAACGAGATTTTAGGCAATTACAAAATATTTTATTTAATTCTACTAAAGGGAGGTAATTCCCTTGCTTCCCTAGGGCAAGCCATACACGTAGACCTATGATGCAAACATGCGTATCAATACATGTACTTGAAATTTTCGCCTCGTCCCATATAAATATTTGCTGGCAGTGTATAGTCCATATTAGGGACACTAAGCACTGCATAACCAATAATAACGTTACCGTGACGTATCAAACATCACTATGACGCGTAGTAGTAGTAGTAGTAGTAGTATGACGTTGAGTAGTTCTAAATAAGGCTTGTAATTGGTTTACTATACAAAAGCAGTGAATCAGATTGGTTAGATATGAGACCCCTATACAATTTTCAATAGACGCAAATGTTAGTCGCGTTGATACGCTAACCATTTCCTCCATACATATTAAAGAGAGTTTCTACCCTTATGAATGCATGTAAATCTATATAGGCTAACTAGATCTATACCTAAAATTAAGTTTTAATAGAAACTATGAAGGAAAGGGTTAAATTGTTTATGGATAGCGTCCATCCGTTTCCCATATGTCGAATACACCTTCCCGGCTTTCAAAAGGTTTATACACAACTGCGATTCTTCATATTAACCCATGCACTCCTACATGACTATTCGTGAAAGCCTCCGTCACTATGAATATACCGATTTAATAAATATTTATTTAGGAGCAAACTGATAAGATTTTTGAGGAAGTAGATCTAGCCTATATTCTATATTTTAGTATATGTTCTAAGCAAACATAGAAGACCCTGGTTAGACAAATCCTTCAGGAGCTATCTGTTCAGGGCCTACTCTGGCGTTGAAAGTTAAAATCTTGATTTATGACATTTTCTAAGGAAACATAATAGACCCTGATCTGGTAGCTCCTATAGGAACTGTCTGATGCGGGTCTACTTTGTTTGCAAAAGTGGTGATAAAATGCAGCAATCACGCAGCAAAAATAATTCACTTCCACATGAATTCGTAACTTCTTCTGATTCGCTTACTTTGAGAAAATTATATTGCCCGAGTATCAAACAGCTTAGATCCTGATCAGACGCTGGTTACTTGTTGTCTGATCTAGGTCAAAAGTGTTTGCAAATCTATCGAGCCTCGCTAAGCGGGAAACGAGAAACCCCATAGTTGAACAATTGACTCTGACGGAGGGTTCTGATTGGCTTATTAAGTCGTGCGCACGACTTAAAAAATTATCTCAGGAAAACGAACTTTGTTTCGTTTTCTCGAGATAATAATTTTTTTTATCTCGTTAAAACGAACTATTTCGTTTTCTCGAGATAATATTTTTTTTTATCTCGTTAAAACGAACTACTTCGTTTTCTTGAGATAATAAAAAAAATTATCTCATGAAAACGAACTTTTTTCGTTTTCTCGAGATAATAAATTTATCTATCTCGTCAAAACGAACTACTTCGTTTTCTTGAGATAATAAAAAATATTATCTCAGGAAAACGAACTTTGTTTCGTTTTCTCGAGATAATAAATTTATTTATCTCGTCAAAACGAACTACTTCGTTTTCTTGAGATAATAAAAAATATTATCTCAGGAAAACGAACTTTGTCTCGTTTTCTCGAGAAAATAATTTGTTTTATCTCGTAAAAACGAACTACTTCGTTTTCTCGAGATAATAAAAAAAATTATCTCGTAAAAACGAACTTTTTTTTCGTATTCTCGAGATAATAAAAAAAATTATCTCGGGAAAACAAACTTGAAAAAAAATCTTGCATATGTCACCTCAGTGCCACCGTACATATAAGAAAAACACTTGTATGTTTCTATCTCACGAAACTGAAGCTGCATCATTAAATCGATCACACTATAACTTTTATAGCTGAAAAAGAACTCTACTGATATGTTTTAACCGGACTAGGGGGAATTCGCTGGTCAATTATGAATGACAACAACATTTGCTTAAAAGCATTTTGAAGTTTCACGGTAAGTTTAAATATCCTTTCTGAATACAGAAGAGTTAACAATTATGTTGTTTGTTCTTAACTTTTTGTGCTTTTAGAAAGGGAAATAGTTTACAGGAGATGGCTACAGAGATGCCATGTGATGCATTAGAACATTACGTATAAATCGGCAGATACAATTACAATTAGACACAGACTAGTCAATACAATATTTCACTCATTATTTTAATAATACAACAATATCCTACTTATTCAAACACCATAAACCCGAATGAGCGCGAGGAACGAATGTTCTGGCATTTTTAAGACTCCAATCAGAGGCAATGAAGAGTATGCATTTTTCGTCCTTCACATTCCTCCAGTAAATGTAATCCTTTCGCTCTATAGTTAAACACTGATATGTAATTCCACTTTTAACATTTAACATTCAAATGTTTGAATGTGTCATGACCGTAGCGTTTGCTATTTATATCAATCACGTCTAAATGCAGTGATGTATTATTAAAAGCACTGCCTATGTTTTAAGGTTAAGCATAAAATACCGCTCATCGCAGTACAAACCCAATTCTGCAATTAAAGGTGCACCGTTGGTTCCCATGAGAATACAAATGACTTGAGGATATACAGAATGTCCAAATCGAACAAATCTAACAGAAAGCTGACTGAATCAAAAAGATCTGAAAAACTTGCAATTATTCTGAAACGCATATATTATGATCAATTAAAAACTCGGGACAGGTTTTGTCTAAATTACAACTTATAAAGTACCAAACCTCCATACTTAGTACGATTTATACCGTACGCTAACACAGGATCCTATTAAAACTAAACCCAACTATCTCATTCATAAATCTTTACTAAAGAAACTGTCTTGCATGCAATGTTGACAGTACATTTGGTCATGGGTGACACGCTAAAGCATTACACTATGTGGATTTGCTTCGAGGTTCGTGAATCGTTCATATTTCTTCTAGACACTGTTTTGGATGCCAGGTGTCAAATTTCCGAAAGTAGGAGATACTTCGAAAGCAACAGCAGCAATGCAAAAAGAGAAAATTGCAAATTCGGTTCCCCCCCCCCCCCCGTCGCTTATTTTGGTTACTGACCGTTCCAAGGCGGTACTCCTGCTTTCAGCCTATGGTCGATTTTGTTGTTTAAGATGCTTAATGTTTAATGTTTTTCGTCTTGATATGGGTCCTGTTATGTTTTGTCTTGTGGCTATACCGTTTCTTGTTTGATGGTGTTTGGTGCGGTGTCATTTCGTGTGTGGCTCTCCCTGTTTGACTATTTTTCCATGTTTATTGAGTCTGTTCATGAACAGTAACTGTTTTATATTTGTTGTGAAATCTGCAAGAGTACTCACACAAAGTTGTTAGTATGAAAATGCGTATAAATGTCGCACCACTTGTCCAAGATCTGTTTTTATATTGCTGTGAGAGGAATACCATGTTAAGTATGACACATGATAAACAAGCAGTTGTCAAACAACACACGTACTGACGGATTAGCATAATACCCTCGTATCATGTATTTGTAACACTAAACACTCCGCATTATCATGATAAATGTTATCTTTGACAATATTGTCTAGTGTAACTGATACACGTGGAAGCATGGCCTATGTCGATTATTGTTAACGTTGACTCATACACGTTGAAGCATGGCCTATGTCGATTGTTAACGTTGACCGATACACGTTGAAGCATGTCCTATCTTGATCGTTATTGTTGACAACACTGGTTAGTAGCATCATAGCATTGCTATAGTAACCTTATAAACATTACCACAAACAGATATTTGATCAAATTACCAAATGTCATGTTTACAAGTATGGGCATCTTTTCAACTCTTTTCAACTTTAACCCTACTCTTGCTGAATTTTAAAATACGTTTCTCCTTCTTTGCCCATACCCTGTTGTATAATTACATATATATTCACTGTGTACAAGTATATTGCTGTGCAATCACTGCTGTGGAGTGCACTGGTTGCACAATCAACTCGTAAATTTTATAGTGCAGACCCTGATGAGACAGCTCCTGCAGGAGCTGTCTCATCTGGGTCTTCACTATTTACAGATAGGTATATTGACGTGAATAGCAAGCGAAGGGTTAAAATGAAGTTATTATCTGTTTCTCACGGGGATAAAAATAAATGGGATTTGCCATCTGTAATGATGATGTAACAAATGACAAATTAAAGTGCACACAGGTAAGCATTTGGTATGTCAAGCGTATCTTTCATGGGGATAAGGGTCTTGTTTGATTCAAAATAAATATTGAAACGAATTCAGGAGATGATAATTACATGGTATCAATAATTACAAAGTGAATGTTGAACACTTAATCTGGAGTGAATTTTGTGTCAAAGAGGTAACTGATCTTAATCTTTTTAGATGGAATGAACATCACTAAAAAGTTAACGATAATTCAACAAGTGGATTTGTCCGTTTATCACCTCAGTGTTGGGTCGTTATGCTAGAAACAAAGTGACACATATAACCGTTTTCCGCACACAACATACATGTAGCGGCCCTACAAAGTCGTCCCTTGCCATTCTCAGTGTTGTTATATTTTCTGGTCATTCGGGATCACACATTTCAATGCTTTTAGTTATGAAAATTGAATACCGCTTAAGCCGGTGCTAGTGGTCGTGATTGGTGTTGCACTTGAATAACTGCTCGTTTACAGACTCAATAAAACCGAGTCTGCAATACCATCTTTTCACATTGCAGTATTCACCTTTTCGAAGGATCTCCTACGTTCAGAATTTGAAGGAAAAAACCAGGGTCTGTGCTTATAAAGCTTTTTAGTTGAGTCTAAGATCGTTCTCAAGCTTTTGAATGGTCAGGTTTGAGTTCTCAAGCTTTTGATTGGTCACATCTGAGCCCTTTGGGAACTTGAGAACAAAGTCAGACTCAACTAAAAGCTTTATAAGCATGGACCCAGAACTGAGTATGTGAGTGAGTTGGGTTTTACGCCCGACCAACAGTATTTTACATTTGCAGACGGCACCTGCTTGAGACAAGTTATAGTGCTGCCTCACTGGAATGCCCCTGCCGCGGGTACTTCGCAAGGATACCCCACCAAGTCACATTATCCTGACACCGGACCGACCAGTCCTAGAACTATCCTTATGAATGTCGAGCGTAGACAAGGGGGCTAATAGTACTTTTAACGACATTTGGTCTGTCGCAGCCGGGGATCGAACCCGCCACCTTCCGTACACTAGAACTGAACCTTAAGACATAATTTAAGGTTGAGTTATGACATGCAATTACTGTTTAAAAAGTACATTAAAGCAACATGTAATTGAATATGCAGTTGTCTGTTGGAGTGTTATTGTGTATGCAATTGTTCTTAAATACAAATGTTAATTCAATTTGAAATGGCCCTACAAATGTGATTCGGTTCAAGCAATATCAGTTAAAAGCTTTTCGGATACTGAATCGTGTCATATCTGCCATATCAATCGGGCTCTTACCAAGCCAAATCTAGATAGTACTGAATGTAAATTATATCCTTATATAGTTGAATAATGTACTTTTTTGAATTTAAATAAAACAATATTCCCAATACTTATTGGTTTCCTGAACGGTGCGAATCATTGAACTTCCTAAGAAATGATATTGTTTGGTTTTGACTAGATACATATGCCTACATTTTGTGTTTTATAGATACAGTATGGTATGTCGTGAAAGCAAATTACTTAACACCCATGATTGGTTATGGCAAAATTATTATTAAATGCGCATTTTTTGATGATCGGTACATCACCGTGCAACACTCACGGAACAGGCACGTGTCAGCATCGGCAAAGGGATCGGCTGCTGCAATATCTTGAACCGAGTCGACCTTTCAGACCATATATTGGCTAGATTTTAACCAATGCATGTAAAACGAAAACATATATCAGTGAAACAATTGTATCCACCTATCGCTAGTGTACTCAATGATTGAGCTGCAAACAGAGTAACTGTAGAAAAGCAATAAAGGGTACCACTTCGCCATCGCGGTTGTTGTAGATTAGTCTGAGAGGGGATACGATTATTTACACAGTTTGTCTTTTAGTGTAGGAATGGAGTAAGTGTGAGATTGGGCGCTCCTAAACCGGTTTAAACCCCCAGTGACATTTGTCACTGAATGTTCCAAGGCGGTACTTCCATCTTCTCTCTATTGTTTGTTTGTTATGTCTTTGGGCGTCTCTTTGTGTTTTTATATGCATGCACATTCACTACTTTTCGTCGTTGTGCTGTTCGGGCGGTTGTGTATTTTTTATGCGGTGTTTCCTGCATGACTCATACATGTACTTTTACGGCATTGCGACTCGTTACAGATCCTATAGCGAAGATAAACAATGAGATTGTGAAGATAATCGGTGATTCGGATTTTCAGATATCATTTGCCAGAAGAAAACATCTCCAGCTAAAAATAAAAAAACGCACCAACAGCAACAAAATAGTAGGACATAGGGCTTAAGTCAGGCAAAACACTTATATATGCTAGAACATTCGAAGTACAAGCTGCAACATTCACCAAATAAAATAGTATACAGTCGATGATGGATGTGATGATCATCATATTGACGACGATGACGACGCTGCTGATGATGATGATTAAAGTAGAACGACAATATCGGCTAATCTCAAACATCACAGCGTATCGCATGAAATCGACACCAATTTTCTTCCGTTTAATTCTTACCAGATGGGATTTATTTGGCCAAGTATAAAAATCATAATATCAATAAAGCTGAGATGGATAGGACTTAGTTATGTACTGAATGTTTTCTGTAATCAAAATAAATCACCAAACGATCATGATCAATGTCAGTATGTCATGTAATACAATCATCTGCAAAGTTAATAGCTTTGGTTACTATGCTTATGTACCTCATTGTTATAACAGTGTCTTAATATGGCATTAAAATGGTATTCCATTTTCACAGTCCTAATATGTTTTGACTTCGATGTAAGGGCCATGCTTAATATAGCTAGAATGTTAACTAAAACTTTCCAAACATACCGTTAAAGTGTGTGGTGCTGTTTTGGCGGTTGTGTGTTTTGTATGCGATGTTTCCTGCATGACTCATACATGTACTTTCATTTGGAAACAGCTAAACAAACTACTTCAGTTTTACTTTTCTGTCAAAATATAACAATAATGTAAAGAATACTATGTTGAAACAAATACACAATTGGTATGAGTTAATATAAGCAAAACCAAACTGATTTTCTGTTTTTGCCTAAACAGGTGATCAATTACTTAAACAAATCATGTTGTTAAACAAATGTCCTCAGCTATACAGGGCACTGATATAGATTAATGCATTGATATACAACACTATTTAGAATTGGCTTTCAAGGAGCGTCTTGTTTTAATTAATTTGCGACAGGAGAGAAGTTCTACTATGATCAAATTAGCTTGGGCAATGGCATTACATTCTATTTATATGTAACTTTTTAAAGCCTTTATAAACAATGAGTGAGTGAGTGAGTTGGGTTTTACGGCACTGCGACACTAAATAGGTCATATAGCGCCGATGAATAATGAGATGACATGATGATGACGGATGATATCAGGAAGATGATTTCGGCTAATCTCATTCCCTGCAAAGCAGTGCATGGGACCAAAACCACCGACCTGCCTTCCTTTCAGTTCTTGGCAGAGGGGATAATCTCCGTCAAATAAACAAAAACATCCCCTGTGACAATTAAGCCCCAGAACCACGGCAAGGTAGGAAGGTCTCTGTGGTATAAACATTGAAATGGGTGAGGAAATTGCCTTTCAACTTAATATAAGAATATTATTTGCTGACATGGGTGGATGAAATCACGCATAGATACCACGATTCTTAAATTAACACAAATTCTTATTCGAGTTTCCGGTGTATACGTACGCTTAGGCAGCCAAATTGCAGATTCATTGTTAGCTAACATTATAACTATTATGTTTAATAATAGTAAAATGTCCTAAGCGAGCTCGACCGAACTGCATTCCTACGCCGCGCCAAATAATCTATTCAATTTAGGAATGACAAACAAATGGCCTGAATCATGGCAAACAATCTTATTAGTTCCTTAATACACTGAAATATTTGAAAGTTTTCAAGAAGAAATATGTCCGTTTATATCCGTTTATATTCAATGGTCATGATTTTCAGTCTGTATCTTTTCATATTAATCAGATCTGTCACATAAGGTATTTGTTTTATCAAACGCTAAATTGGACAGGACAATGCCAATGTTTGATAAAGTGCATGTCAAATATGTTCAGACAAATTCTAACAGAAATCTCTTTATATGAATTGCCTCATCTGTTTCTTGATTCGATGCTGCAGCTCGGTGCATGTTTAGTAAGATGTTAAACTCTTAACCCGCCATTCGCGACAGGCAACCCAGCTTCTTATCAGGATCCAAGCTGTCTGACACTACACCATTTTCGTCTTTAAAGCTCGGTCGAAATTGGACCGTATTCAATTTTGAGCAAACATTTTTTCTTCATTTTCAAAGCGGATAAGAGTGAAGACAGAATAGTAGATGCAAGCATCAACGATTGACTATTATGTAAAATACTAAGGCAATGCCATAATTCTTAAATGCTACGTGTGCAGTCTGTCTATTTTCTAGTTATATCGCATGACAAATGAGTATAATATAATTATGAAACTACACAACTATAGTTTTGATTCCTTCTCCAACCACAATAAATACTTATCTCAGTTATGGAATAGACGTTTAACAATGATCTCGCTAACATGGCCTAGCACGCATTTGCAAACAGTTTGGATTGAAAAATACCGCCATATCCCAGTGTCCAAGTTGATGCACATGCGGTCAATATTTTTCCAAAGTTTGTTCTAATCGTAAATTGTCCAATTTGCAGCATATCCAACGTAGACCGGAGATATTTTTACTACGTGATATAAGCGTTACTATCTCGGGAATCAGTACAGTACACCGATAAGTCTCTGTCAGGCGAATTCATTCATTGTTGGACACACGTTTACTTAATAAACACAGTCAGGCTTATCATATATACTGCACTATTTGTTGTGGTCCATTTATGCGACATTTGCGGTGAAAGGGTTAATCGGATTTGGATTGTCTGCCGCTTACCGAAGTATCAAACAAGAACGATGACGTAACATTACTCGCTGTTACGTCACCAGTATACGAGAACCTCAAATTGAACTAATTACAGTTCGAATCGAGTAATATCTGCTGGGATAGCAAACAATTTAATGGAGTAACCACTATATCAAGACAGACAGGAAACAACATACATCAACACAATTATCGATGTCAAGACTAAATAACATTTTTATTTCATTTTGTGTACTGCACTGGGGTACCTCCTGTCTGTCTTCCGTTCTATGGTCTCTTATGAACTGTTGTTAACGAAGCGAAATATGTGATAAATTAATACCAACTCCTAGTATCCAACATAAAAATCAAAATTAGAGTGAAACACTACTTCCTTATTTAACAATATTACTACTGATTTACTTCTTCTAAATATAAACAAATCCTTTACCTTATTAATGTTTACGTCTGTAAGAACTGTCTGGTCAGGATCTGCTCTGTTCTTTTTGTGATCTGAAATATACATATTGATTTGTTCGTAATTGTATGTGCTTGTTTGTATCTGGGTTCATGTCGCTTTCCGCCATATCGCGACGTCCAGCTAATTACAGGTTGAGGAAGACTCAGAGACTTTTCCGTGCACAGACCAAATCGCGCTGTTATAGCAAAACACCCGGGTAGTACAGCCGACTTATCGGCAGCCAACTTGAAGCTTTAATTGCATGCAAAGCCAAATGCAAATACATTTATATATATTTACATGATATTGGTAAGGAGTACTATTCATACAGTCATTACTTCTAACATAATTGTTTTATGGTTAAAAGGTTTAACTGGTTTTTAAATTGTGTATAGTCTATACAAGTCAATGTATGTATTATCATGTTACTACAGTATTTAATACATGATAGTTTGTCCAATGTTGCGACCATAGAAAATACCATTTTGTTCTTGAAATGAAATAGTTTTGGTGGTTTTCGAAAATAAGGTTTAACCATTATTTGATGAATATTCAATTTAGAAAAAATGACTTCATTGTTATTAATGAACTGATGTTTAAAGGTTGAATAAAGACAATGGGTATTAATTAGACGATGCTTTATTATGGAATGTAAATATAATAATTTCGGCCCTACAAGTACGAACCTAAAAACGGTAACACCCTGAATAAACCGATTTTTTAATAACTTAATTAAATTAACTAAAATATATTTTTATTCTGTTATATTGTCTGTTATTGCTTCCAAGATGTGTTGCTAAATTACGTATGCAAAAAGATTTCATTTAATTACCATCAACCAATCGGCACTCCTTTGCTCAGATTTATGGTATGTTTCTGTTTGTCTGAGATAAATTATGTACCCTTATGGACTGTTGAGAACTTGAACCGACGGCAGTCATGTATTTGAAAAGAATATGCGGTTACAGAGCATTCGTGTCGACCTGCAAACTATTGGAGGATAAACAATAGCATGCCAAACTACATTTATTACTACGACAGACTGTCTAATCTGTTTGTACTGTGAGTAATTCCTAAAACGAATTAGTTAAATCTCCTTTATGTCAAAATCATTTATGATGTGAATTACTTATTGTGTCCCCGGATATTAAGGGCATCTGGATATAGAGTTTGAGATGTGTGTATCCTATAGCGGTCATCTGATAGCCCAGTTGGCCTCATTCTTTGCGCCGTGCACTCCCATGAAGAATGCACTTTAGCATATGGATATATACATCAATACCATGTTATAGTGATATGCTGAATTTTATAATGGTATTGGAACAGGAGAAGACGAGCCAAAACCTGTATAATCAAATGTATATTAAGCCATACTCAAACAGAGCAGACCCCGATAAGACGGATAATACGGGAATTGGAACGGAAGTAGTTACAATTAATTGCACTCGAACCGAAGTTGAGCAGCGGGGAACGAATGAAAATTGGTTACAATTTGTATCAGCTTACACTTGAATAAATAAAAGGAACCTTCATTTTATTACAGAAATCACGAAAGCACTGAAACTGGGTTAAAATGAATAAATTTGGAATGACTGTAATGCAGCACCAATGCCGATATTTAACCTTGTAACTGTAGAAACAGAAAAGGCATAGAAATGCGCATTTATGGATTAATGGGTTAAGGAGATAGAGATACAGTAATACCTCTCTTACGCGATCACGAAAACAATTAAATTATTGGTCTTTAAGACATGTGGTAGCTTAATGCTGGCTGAAAGTTAATCAGAATCTTATTTAGGTGCGTTATATAGAGTTGAGTCGTGCCAAAGATAAATACTTTTAAGTCTTATATGGAATATCTGGTTGGTCCAACACTACTTAGTGTTACAATAAACGCAAAACGGTTTTTGTACAACATTTCGTTTGTTTTTAATCTACCCCTTATCCCGCTACCTGATATGAATTTGGAAACAGTTTTATCCAGATGAGACGCCGAGTAACATCCGGATCAAACACTTGTTCAAATCAACATTGTTCCGGGTCCAATTTGCGCAGACAATACTTCTATGATGACATAAAGAATAAGGGACTCGTTTACCCTGGCATAAACTATCGAATCGGTTCTATATTAATTCGTAATCAATCAGATTAGACTCGGCAAGACGCCTCCTACATGAACTGTTTCGTCTTCGTCTGTTCTGTTAACCCTTTCCCTCATAGGCTATTTTTAGATACAACCTCTTTGAATAAATCTACCGAAAAGGAACATTAATTAGAGAAAATGATAATTTTAGAATATTGTAGTTTGAAACCATTGTGATAAATAGAGCATTTGCTCCTATAGGAGCAAATGCTCTATTTATCACAATGGTTTCACAAAGTGACTTTTACAGAGTCGTCAAAAGTCGTCATTATCAGGGAAAGGGTTAATAAACGTCTCTATGATATGAAGGGTTAAAGACAATGTCCCTACAATGAACGCATATTTTCAAAATATCATAAAACTTGGTATTTGTTATGCTCAATCATTATTATGAAGAGTGTCAATTTGAACTTATATCGAAAAATGCCCCTGTGATACAAAATAAACCGATTCACCAATGCCTATAATTTTTGTTCTACAACAAAGTATTATCGGCCTTTTCTGTTCAAATGTTCCGCGTATTGCCGATGCTCACAGATCCTTCCATTGTTTACGTAACAGCTTTTCTCGGAAGTGGTCAGAGAGACTCGAAAAGCGCGAACAGATACCTAACCCGAATAAAACTGAACATCGGGATCGTCGATATCAAATACATGGATGTTTTACCATTTTCAACGTTTATTTGATAGGTTTTCTTGCGATATACTACTTTTCAGCATATAAACACGTGAGTTTTGTATATTTTAGGTATTTTTTAAACGCGTCGAATGTAGGGACATCCCCTTTAAACATTATAAACAATTTCAAAAGTTGAAACCAGTATAACTATGTTCTCTCTATGCTGAACTGGACGAATGATCAGATGACCATTCAAGGAGCAATATTTACATTCGCCCTGCAACGTCCTTATATAACCTTATTCTAAAAAGAAAGTTGCATTTTCCAATGAACGTTCATTTCAATATCGGATCCGTTGAAATATAAGAAATACAATGGAATATAAATATAAGAAATGAATGACGTGATCCTGGTGTTCATGAGGTTATGCAACGCATAGCTTTACGAGCAAAGATTCACGTGAAGCCCTTCGGGCTTCACTAACTTTGCTCGTAAAGCTATGGGTTTCATAACCTCATGAACACCGGAAGCACATCATTCATTTCTTAATTGCTGGACGAATGATCAGATGACCATTCAAGGATCATTGCTGGACGAATGATCAGATGACCATTCAAGGAGCATTGCGCAACATTAGCTGCCGAGATAATTGTTATAAGTATTGCATAGATGTTTCCCTGGTTCGTCCTACATGTTAAAGCACACTCGTCCAATCCTCTTTTCCCAACAACACAATTACAGCGATAACATCCTAATATTAAAACTGCAGTTGGTATTTTATACAGAAACTTGAAAAGCATGAAAGCCAATTGCCACTGCTTCAGGCTATATTTAGACTTTTATAAAAGTAGACGGGTTATATATCAAAAGCTCCCCGCGGTTAAAATAAACTTTCGAAGAAAGATTTTCCAAAATAGGCTGTCATCTATTATAATTCAGTTGTGATGTTAATAGCTTGGCGCTTTAATTTAGAAAGCAAATATTAGATGAAAAGATATACAATAAATGAAAAATATATGTTATAATCTTGTACATATTCCATTATTGAAGATTGGAATATGTTCCTTGCTGCGATATGACGTTATTCCAGTTAACTGAATTAAACTGGCATTGTTACAAATTGACCCTGATCAAACGAATTCTCCTGGTGTCGTTTGTCTGCTGTTCAAATAGGTATGGTAATTAGAGCAGGTAACGTTTTATTACACCGCAGTGTAATGAAGTTGCCCGTAAGCCTGTTGAGCATTGTATTTGTCTCGCTAAAATGTTCTCGTCGATGCAGACAGAATGTTGAATACGTCAAATCAGCAACAATGCGCTCTAAAGGACCGAACTTATCCAGTTTGACCAATTGCGGATGCGCAGCTGTCGTGTACTTTTAAAACTGTGTTTACTCTAATATTCCCTTCGTTGTTCTCTGTGCGAATGGAGCACTTAACAAAGTGATTCTTTAATAACCATTATATATTTAATGTTATTTCATTTAGTATTGAAATAGTTTGAGTGTTATCTCTGTTTGAGCGGAACCATTGTGTAATGTGCAGAATACTTGTTCACAATCTGGTTTCATTTAGTATTCAAATGTTATGCGACATTGTTGATAACAAAACATGTACTTTTTCCATTAACCTGTGATCGCTGGGTCCTTCAGCATTCTCCTAATGTCTCATTTCCACGAAAAAATATAAAAACTCTATTTCACTTTCATTGTTCATTCCCGTAAACAAATGGTTTTAGTCTTTCGTAATCAGCTGGGGATAAATTTGGTGAATACTTTTTATATATATATTTATTTATTACTACCTCCATGACATCATTAACCTATTACGTCATAGGCTATTTTAGATGCAACCTCTTTGAATAAATCTACCGAAAAGGAACATTAACTAGAGAAAAGAAACATTTTAGAATGTTGTAGTTTGAAACCATTGTGATAAATAGAGCATTTGCTCCTTTAGGAGCAAATTCTCTATTTATCAAAATGGTTTCACAAAGTGACTTTTACAGAGTCGTCAAAAGTCGTCAATATGAGGGAATGGGTTAACCTGTCATGAGTTAAAGCTTTTATTACATAAATGTGTATTTTAACGTATTTGCAAACCAAGTAGACCCTGATCAAATGGCTGTAGCAGCAAGCGTCTGATCAGTGTATATTCTATTTGCTCAAGGGTTAATGATCTACAGTAAAACCCGTCTAAAACCGTTCGTCAAACTTAGTATAGATATCGATCTTGTAGACAGGTGGCAGCTTAATGCAGGGTGAAGCACCTCTAGGAGCTTTCTGCATGACGTTTATCCTGCAGTAAGCAGCCACCTGCCTAAACTAAAATTAATCTGAAATATATTCATGGTGTCATTGCTTTTGATGGAGTAAACGTTAAGCCGCCAATGCATAACTACATGTATACCTGAAATGGCAAATATAGTTAGACGCCGTATATGCAATGGTAAGCTGAATATTGTCATAAAGTTGGATTTGAATATCAGTAAAGGGGTGAATTTTGGTTTATTGTACTACTTTATACATCGTACAGTGGACCTCATTAGCTCAAAAGTATAGTGTCCGTCTTCTAATCAGGAAGTCGTGAGTTCGAATCGTAGCTGATTCTCATGTTGTAATACATGGTTAAAAAAGATATGTTTGCCCGAACACTTTACATGAAAAGTGCACGAGTGAAACAATGGTGATGGAAGTCAAAACAACCAGGCGGTATGTAAAAAACTAAATATAAGTCATGTAACGACAATAACTGTTGTGAAATAACCATCAAGCTAACCCTGTCAGCATTGTCGTCTGCTGGACACATTTTCGTCTGTTTAAAGTTTGCTTTTCTTCAGTTTCTTTATAGCAAAAAGATAAACAGTTTGGATCCTGATAAGACTACTCGGCGTCTCATCTGGATCGAAAATATGTGCATATGACTTTCATGCATTAATTTCACATTATAATTAGCATAACGAGACATTGTTGCCATAGTTACATTTGGACAGACACATCTAAGCAAACAATGCAGACCAAGATCAAACTACCTGAAGGATATAATTAAATTATATTTAGTACAGTCAAACCCCTCTAATGCGACCACTTAATGAATAAACATGGGTGTCTTTATGAGCAGGTGGTTGCTTAATGCAGGACAAATGTAATACAGAAAGCTCCTCTATGAACTTTCTGTATTACTTTTGTCCTGCATTAAGCTACCACCTGCATTTCGCACCCAGAATTATACCTGTTCTAGGTGGTCGCATTAGCGGGGTTTTAGTGTATTTATACATACAAATTTAGGTAAATGGTTCAGTTCTAGATCATCTACTATTGAAGGAGCGTTTTGAGCATGATGTACATTAGACCCGGTCTTTATCCATACATTCATTGAATATAAGAGTCTTAAAAAGCAGGTGGTTGGTTAATTAGGACAAAAGTAATGCAGAAAGCTCCCGTAAGAGCTTCCTTTATTACTTTTGACCAGCTTTACTCTATCCACTGCCTTACAGACCCATTTTTGTCCTCTTTCTGGCCACATAAGACAGGTTCTACTGTACATTATTTACCATTGTCTGTCTAACTCAAAGTAATAAAAAAAATGTACCAAATTGAATTATGTAGCTTACAGATATTCAGTCACAAAATTTATGCGGTTTTGCTTTGATCATTTGTTTTTTATCAAATACATTTAATCCGCCACGAATGGTCAGTAAGACATATTGCCATCATGATTGTTAATTGATCATTTTGTTATATTCAAATATTAACAAAAGCATGTTTGGCCATGGCCAGATCTATATAAGTCCACAGGCAAATAGAGAATACCCTAATCAGACAATTCATTGAACCCTTAGCCTGCTACGGGCGGATGAGTGACTACCTATGCAAATAGTTTGGATCCAGATGATACACCGAGTAACTAGGCGTCCCATCAGGATCCAATTTGTTTGACACCATGATTGCATTTTGGTGGACATATTGATTTATAGCTTGCATTTTGAAATAGTAGTAGGTGAAACATTCTGTAAAATTAATTTGCTCAGCAGACTAATGGTTAAACGTCTTCTGTTATCGGTCTACTCTGTTTGCTAGAGCGTTCAAATACGTGTCTATGATGTAAATGGATACGATGATGCCTAGCGAACTTTGTCATTTCTATGCCTGTTGTGCATACAAATGCATTGCAAAAGACAAATCATCATACACAAGATACTTTAACCCTTTCCCTCATATTGACGGCTTTTGACGACTCTGTAAGAGTCACTTTGTGAAACCATTGTGATAAACAGAGCATTTTCTCCTAGAGGAGCAAATGCTCTATATATCACAATGGTTTCAAACTACAAAATTCTAAAAATTTCCTTTTCTCCAGTTAATGCTCCTTTTCGGTAGATTTATTCAAAGTGATTGTATCTAAAAATAGCCTATAAGGATTAAGGAAGATTTCGTGAATAAGACTTGAAAACCGTTTCGATCGCATCTCGCATAACCGTTATCCCGCTATTCGCGATCCCAAAAGCTTGGTCGAATCGGAAGAAGTCACAGTTGAATCAGATCTAAATTGAGTTGCATCTGATCCAAATTTGAGAAGACTTTATATTTTCACAGTGGTGTAATGGTTACACAGGTATCAGAAACACTCAAATGATTTTCTGTTGCTTCATTTTTCCGAAAGGGAGAGGATTTAAATCTGGCAGACAAGTAAAGCAATGGAAACATATGTGTAGTTAATCTACATGACACTAGGGAGAGTTCAGTACTTTATTCAGTTTAGCGCTTCTCCTGCCAAGCGCTACCTGGATCCATATGAGACGCTGAGTAACTCGGCGTCTCATCAGGATCCATGCAGCTGTACGCACACGGTCAGTAGTTTATCGAAAGCTTAAACGGACGTAGTCAATTTTAACCCTTCTCTTGCTGAATTTTAAAATACATTTCTCCTTCTGTATAATTAATTCTCCTGTTGTATAATTACATATATTTTCACTGTGTACACGTATTTCGCTGTGCAATCACTGCTGTGGGGTGCACTGGTTGCACAATCAACTTGTAAATAGTACAGACCCTGATGAGACAGCTCCTGCAGGAGCTGTCTCATCTGGGGGTCTTCACTATTTACAGGTAGGTATATTGACGTGAATAGCAAGCGAAGGGTTAAACAGATCAATTTTGCGCACATTTTTTTTTACAATCGGGGAGAGGGCTAATACTGGTGACTGATATTATTCTAGAAAAAAAGGAAATTCTGTGTCAGCGATTCTCGAAACTGCTGCCTAACCGACCAGTGCAGCACCTTTATGTCGGCTAATAATGCTAGAAACAAATAAAGACGCCCGTTGCCTATCGGAACGCATCCTAATGGAATAAACCTACGTTTTATTACTTAAAGTAGCAGAATTGGACAATAACGAGTTCGAACTAAGTGCATAAACTGTTCATTAAACTTGTTGCAAAGTGTAGTGCAATGATACGTCATCCTAGATACCCTAATTATTCGAACACATGCTATCTGTCATCACTGGTGTCTAAAGCTAAATAATTCAATTTAGCAACAGTTTGATTACTTTAAATAAGACTGATTTAGTAGCAAATAGTGAAGACCCTGATCTAGCTTCTCTTTCAGGAAATGTACTGTGCTAGTTGTCTACGTGTATCTGTCTGAATACGTAGGGTAACAGGCGGCTTAATGTCAGATACACTCACAGTTTTATTGCTATGTTTAAAGTAGTTCAACGAACGACCACATAAATACCATCATTTCCTACATCATTCTCAAAAGTAATCGATATGGGGTGAATTCTCAAACGATTGTAGATTTTAATATTCGTACAGACGAAACTTGTGTCACGATACGAACGCACGTCAGGGCATTGAAAAGAGCTTCTTTGCAGGTCCGTTTGAGTGTGCCTGCCATGAACCATATAGCCTATAGGTAAAATGACCTGAACAAATTTGACCTTTAAGTTGTTTGAACCAACTTTATTGTTAGCTTTAACTTAATGTTATAGTGACTGGTGTTGGTATGCGACTCGCATCTATCCAATACATGTATATATATTAGCATACTAGTATAGGAACTGTGACATAGAAAGTCCATTTGTCCTTCAAACTTAGTTCAAAGTTCAGTGAGAATGTCAGAAAGAGTTAATATTGATACGAGGTAAGTCACGGTCCATTGTGGTTAATTGAATTCGTGCCGAAAACACCCCCAAACACACACGCATTAAATATTAAATAGAATTCAAATCAATTGAACTATAATTATTCCCGTTCATTTTATATAAAAAAAATAAGTTTTACTATTTTACGGATAGCGCATTTGTCGCCCGTACTTTCCTGATGATGGCAACAAATGCACGGTATCTAATATTTTGAACAACCCGTTTAAACTGTCCAACTCAGTAGAAAACAACTAATACCTGTCATTATATAACTGATGGTACAATTTGTTGTCTAAACATTCCTGGCGGTCACCATAATGACTTCCTATCAACTGTCGAGACTATAAGACACACCCATTACAAATACAGTCTGTTGTAGAATAAAGAACGTGATGTCTACTACTGAAACGTTATCCTTTACATTAAAAAACAAGAGGTCCATCAATAACTATTATGAACTATTTGGCAGAACAATATTTACCCTGGTGATCGCAATAATTGCACATTATCAACTCTGCGACAGCAACCTTTCGGCAAAAGGCAGTTCTAGTAGAAATGAGAATTCAGAGTCATTAATTTGGGAATTTGTACTTGCGAATATGGATATTGTTCAAATACTTTTGAAGCCATGCAAACACATGAACGGACGGGTGGATATATGGGCGGTGGTGGTATATAATGTCCTATGAATATAGATTTAGAGAATAAACTATATTTTGTAGTTGTAAAAAGTAAGGAATCATCTGCGATAGTGTAACGGTACTCGTACATGTATACTGTCATATAGCAACATTTCACGACCACAAGTTTATCTTTAGTAAGACAACATTGAATGCACACTATTATCTGATGTATTTGTATAATGCATGTGTTGGGTCTTATAGAGCTGTGTCACACCGTACACCTCCGCTATGTTCTGCGTCACATCGTACACCGCCGATATGTTCTGCGTCACATCGTACACCGCCGATATGTTCTGCGTCACATCGTACACCGCAGATATGTTCTGCGTCACATCGTACACCGCCGATATGTTCTGCGTTACATCGCACACCGCCAATATATTCTGTGTCACATCGTACACCGCCGCTATGTTCTGCGTCACATCGTGGCGGTGGTCTCATGGTAACGCGCTTGACTATCAGTCCGGTGGTCCGGGGTTCAAATACCGGTCCCTCCCGGAAATTTCAGAGACGCTTTTCCGTGTCTCCCACCCGCATATCCTCTCCACCCAGGAGTTAAAATGGGTACCTGTGAGGGTCACTCGCCGGTACTGCGGCTGCATGATTGCGCCATATGTTAGCATTGCTCAATATTGTAGGCCAATGAATCAATGACCAGGGGAGTAAATGTACAGTCGGCTGAGCGGTCATTCGAACTGAAAGTAGACTATAACTAGGTACTTTTTTTATCGTACACCGCCGATATGTTCTGCGTCACATCGTACACCGCCGATATGTTCTGTCATACAAACGTAACAATGGTTGCACACACAAATACAGTAAAACCCCGCTAATGCAACCACTTAATAAACAGCGACTGGCGTAGTTTAAAACAGGTGGTAGCTTAATGTAGGACGAACATTATGCAGAAAGCTCCTATAGCTATAGCTTTCTGCATAACTTTCGTCCAGCATTAAGCTACCACCTGCCTCTGTCACCCAGAATTATGCCTATTTTTGGTGGTCGCATTAGAGGGGTTTTACTGTATATATATTGCTCTTATACCTTATATCCCACTGAGCTGAAGCATTATTATTTAGTCCTTCTTTAATAAAGATCTGCTCAAATTTGGATATGATGCAGTCTGACTACGTCCGATTCTAACAAACTTTGGGGCGCTATTTACCGGTTGTCCAACAGCTAAGATCCTGATCAGACACCGAGTTACTCATATTCTGAAAGTAGGAGATCCTTCGAAAGCAAAAACAGCGTCGAAAAGAGACAATTGCAGTTTTTGCATCAACCCATCAGCGTTGCTTTGATAAAACGTGTGGTGTGTTTATGTTTATCGGAGAATATACATATTTGGGGAGACCGACTCAAATAATGAGTGCTGTGTTAGCGATAGAAATAACGTTTGAAAACAGTATCGTATATATATGACAATACTATTAGTTTATTGATCATTCATGTCGTTCTACAAAATACTGGAGGATAATCCTTAACATGTCTTGCTACATGTACTGCTTCTGCAGACTGTCTTATTGTCTTCTTCGGTGAAACATTCGTACAACTCTCCTTTATGTCAAAATCATTCACGCCGTAACTTATATATTTTGCTCTCATGGTAATAAGAGCTTGGTAATACGGATATAATGCAATTCAGCATATTGATATAATAATTATATTCATCGTACTTAATCCTTTAAATCATCAATATTCATGTAAGAAATAATGGTAGAGAAGTTTTAGTAATGGCGGATATTATATTCTCTGAGCTAAAAAAATGAATACATAGATAAGGCAGCACCCCGTCCCACCGCTTGTCAGACGGCGGCCAACACGATATCCATCTGATCTGGATGCACCTCTTTGCAGAGGCGATTAGAGGCGTATCTATGAAGTAAATAATTTGTAAAACGCCTGCTCCGATCGGAAGTAGTCATAATTCCACCAAATTTAAATTTGAACAGACAATATTTTTTTCACATCGATGTATTGGTTAAAATGTAGGATTAGAACTATTTGCAATTGCGCATTAGCTTACTTATTATACTGCAAAGTACAATCCTCAATTAGCCATGTATAAAAGCCATTGAGAAACATTTTTGTTATAGTTGTTGTATAACAATGTAAATGAACCCGATACGGGGCGAATGTCTTATTCTGCTCTTATGCTGAAAATGTTGTCAAAGTACTTGTACACGTACCGATTAGCCCTCAAAGCCCCGCTTTAACAAAGACAATCCACACCCAATTCGATTCAGATTTTATTTTTATCCAGTCACCAGGCTTCTCTAGTGACATAATAAAGGGGGTGCAAATAAACTTAGGTTTATTAGGTTACTTCCGGTAGTGGAAGGTTTATTTGGTTAGTAGATAGGCGTAATGATTCTATAACCATGGAACTATTTTAGTTTTCTGTAAATATTCATAAACATGTTGATGGAATAGATCTAACAGATCTATTTGGTCACCAGAAGAATTATTCAAATGAGAAAAAAAATAAAAATAATTGGCTACAGCTGGATTCGAACCCGCGCCTGATCCTACAAAAACTAATTCTAATCTCTCTACAGACATCGCCCTTACCGATTACGCCACCGAGGCCACATACAAAATGACGTTGATTTATCACTTTTATTAATTTAATCCACCGCTGGCAAACCCCGTTTTTGATAAAATCAAACCTGGAAACAAAGATTGACAGATAAATAGTAAATGTTTTCTTTTCACTCTCATGATTATCTGATTGATAAACTCTTACAGGGGCGGTGATAGTCATAAACCTAAATATAGCCTGTTCAGTTCCATCGATTTCTGAGTGACGTTAGGTAGAATCTAAAAATAGAAACCGAGACTACGTAACTCGAATTTGACCAAAGAATATAGACCATGTCTGTTTGAAATAACTTATTGACCCTCGATTCAAATCATCTTATTTTTCAAATTCAACCACGTTTCCCTTCTAGTAATACAAGTATCGAAACTATATTCCTCTGCGGTAGCTCATTAGATCTATTTACGTCTAAATGGAAGTGAAAAGGGAGGGATCCGTTGATCGAAAAACTGCATTTTCAATGTAAATTATTTCAAGAGTGTTATGAGTCTGTAAAAAAGACATTTAACTCTATTGACTGGATAAATCGAATAATAGGTTAGTGCCGTAGATGGAACGCCTTTATCCGACTCGGAGAGAAAACAGTTGAGGCTCGGCAAGCCTCGCCTCAACGTTTTCTCCCCTCGTCGGATAAAGCGTCCCATCTACGGCACTAACCTATTATTCTCTATATACACATTTGTTTGAATACTATAAAACCGTTATTTTTGCCCAATTGTTTGAATATTACAAAACCGTAATTTTGACGTCATCCAAATGACGTCGGAATTGCGCTATTCATTCAACTGAAATAACAAGAGTTTGGGGCGGATATACTGTTTGCACATGAATATCCTATAGCCGTTCAGGTATAGTTGATATGCGTCCTGTTATGTTTTGTCTTGTGGCTATATCGTTTCTTGTTTGATGGTGTTTGGTGCAGTGTCATTTCGTGTGTGGCTCTCCCTGTTTGACTATTGTTCCATATTAGATAAGAAAGTATACATAGAGTCAATGAAGAAAGAGGTTTTAACAAGTGATTCGTATGAGGAAACTAATTGTGACCGAACTGAAATAAGTCTGAAAGAAGTGAAAAAATAAAAAACAAAATGTTTAGGGAAGGTGCCATATCAAAAGAAATGAAACAGTATCTTATCCCAAAGTACTCAAGACCAGGAAAATTGAAATGGAACCCAAAATCCACAAACCAACTGCTCCTTTTAGAACAATAGCTAGTGGCATGGGTACTGCCACTGAGAGGTTAGCTGAAGTTGATGAGCATGAACTAAGTGAATTTGTTGAAACTTCACCAAACTACATCAGGGATACAACTGATTTTATTAACAAACTAAAAGAGATTAATGAACCGCTTTCAGAAATTTGCATTTTGTTCTGTTTTGACGTAGCAAAGTTGTATCCATCAGTTCCAAAGAAAGAGGGACTAGATGCATGTATGGAAGGCCTTGCAAACAGAAGTGATCCATTAATTGATACAGAAAATGTTCTTAAGGTGATTCAAATAGTTTTAGACAACAACACATTTTCTTTTGGAGATAGCACTTTCATACAAAAAGATGGGGTGGCAATTGGATCTAAATTAGGAAAGAATTTTGCTTGTGCATATATGAGGAAATGGGATGAAGAAAAAGTGCCAATGTTTTACAAGAGATTCATTGATGATGGTTTTGGGATCTGGGAATGTACAGTTCAAGAACTCGAAGATTTTGCGAAACATACCAGCAGTATTCACCCGAATATTAATTTAGAACATGCTCTACATCGTCGCTGTGTTATTAACCAATAAGGTTGCGAGATTTCAGGGCGTTGGCTTCAGTACTATATTGCGTAAATTTCTGTCCATTCCATCGATAAATGACAGCTGTGAATGGCAACTGTCAATTTATCGGTGAAAAAATAAAAGGATGGACTATGAAAACTGCAAATACAGTAGCACAGCACCTTTCTACACAAATTACTAATTACAATTTTATTTGTTTGAATTGTGAAAATCTTTTTTTAAACGATTATGTTAAAAAGATAATTTGCTCGAAATGATCTGCTGCTTTAGAGCAGTTTATCCTTAACATCATTCGTTTTAAGATAAAACAAAAATGCAGAACTTTTAAACAATTTACTATGAAAGCAGTGCAAATACAGTAGCTTGTTTATTGTGTTTGTATGTGGAATATATCTATGCTCTCCTGATCTAGAGGAAATAAAGATTATTATTATTCTAAATGAATTACTAAATACAATTTACACATATTTCCGGTACTCGGTCTGCTCTCTATAAATTCGCATGCTCCACGACTTTGCCTTTTGTGATTTGCGCGGCATACGGTCACTTATGCACTTTGTTAATTCCGCATTTGATACCGGTTTTGAACAGGCGAGGTGGAAGTTTCCTCGTGCTTGTATTAGAATGTAAAGATCGTCCAAATCGTTGTATTGAAGATTTCCTTAGCGCCTTCAAATAATACGCCGAAATTCACTGTTTTGTCCGTCATGTTTCAACGAAGAATGAGGCTTGCGGAAAAAACTTGTTCATTTCATTTACCGAAACGTCAGTTTATATTTTGGCGGGAAAATTGACGGCGACGGTAGAGCATTGTGCTAAATAGCGTCCCGCACCTTGAGGACTATATTCCGTAGTATGAAATAAAAATGCTCTAACCTATACATAGAACTTAGATATGGTTTGCATCAGATAGAATTTCTGGACACTCTAGTTAAAATAGACAATGGCCATATATATACAGATCTTTATGTTAAGCCTACAGACAAACAGCTGTACCTTAACAATTCTTACTGTCATCCTCCTAGTACAAAAAAGAGCATGTCATATGGTTTGGGACTAAGAATTAAGCGTATATGCGAAAGAGAATCCGACTATATTAGAGAAAGAAATAAACTCAAGGGTCAGTTGAGGAAGAGAGGATATAGTGGCAGAAAGATAGAAAATCAGTTGGTACGGGTGGATAAACTTAACAGATCTGCCACTTTAGTAAAGAAACAAACAGTTAGATCTAATAGGAAAATGAATAGGGTCCCTTTAGTTTTGACATATTCAAATCTGCTTCCGAATATACACGACATTGTAAAGAAAACATTCAAAAATTTGCACCAATCTGACTGGCTTAAATAAGTTTTTCAACAACTGCCAATTGTAGCATTCAGGCGTGATAAAAATCTATGTGACACATTGGCGCATTAAAAAACTAACCGGATTGTTAGACCAAGCAATACAGTTTGTTCACAGGGTTGTGCTACATGCAGTATTCTTGAAATGTCAAGTATTAGTGACATAAATAGGCAGTCAGTTTACAATGTGTATACCAATATTAACTGTAGAGAAAAAATGTAGATCTAGTATATGCAATTAAATGCAGTCAATGCAATATAATGGCGAGACTGAGAGAGAAATTCGAGAGAGAATGAAATAACATTTGAGTGATGTGAGGCATGAGAGAAAGAAGCCAATAAACAGACATTTTGGAATCGGTGGTCATAGCAGTGATGATGTGAGATTTGTAGTTTTGAATGTAGAATTGACAGACAGATCCATGAAACTGATTGGATATGGAGGCTGACAACTTACAGACCATTTGGCTGTAACATCAAGGGGGATAATGTGCTAATGCATGCATGACGTCGTTGCACCCATAACGTCATTTGATGACGTCATTTTGATGACGTCATGAAAATAACAATCCAATGTCACGCTGGATCAACATTAGTCTCTTTGATTTTATGGCTGAATACATGTGACAAAAATGTGACGTGTATTTTGACATGCTAATCTTTGAAAAAGGCCCTTAGTGGTAGAAATATTAGATCAGAGCAATTCAAGTATTTATGCATTCAATTAAGTATAACCGTTTCATGCTGAAAAATAGTGTCTGCTTAACCGCTGATCTGCTGAAAGTTTTACTAACGCCTGATTCTTTCAATCCTTTGAGAAACTAATGCTCTTGGAAGATCCCTTTCTATCCACAAATGTCATGAGCTGGTTATTATGCACGGTGAATTAGGGTCGCAGAGTGATATAAGCCCTTACCTTACAGTATTAGGCCCCTGAGGGGAAGCAAAACGACGCCTACATTAACAACGCTAATTAACTGCTACAAATATTAAACTTTGCAGTATAATAAAATCGTTATACATATCATTGGCGGGTCTTTTTATTCCTTGCTTAGGAAAATACACGTGACCCTCGCCTAACGGCTCGGGCGACATGATTTTCCTCAGCAGGAAACAAAAAGTCAGATAACCCGCCAATGATATGTATAACTAATAATATATCCTTTTACATTGAAGTAGTAGAAGGAACCTACGTTTTATTGATGAAAAACGTCGAAGTGGAGATAGAGTCAATGGGTTTTGTTTTACCATACCGCGATATCAGGAGATACTGACAATAAATATATAGCACAACGCATCTAAAGCGACAACCAAAAGGGTCTAATACATCTAGTCTTAAAGGCAGGTGGTAGCTTAATGCTCCTGGCTATATTATGGTACCATCTGCTCTTAAAGACACACATATTTATTCATAAACAACTCGTTTCAAATGGGGTTTTACTGTGATTTAAGGAAGTACATGTATATAAATTGATCAATGTATGCATTTAAATACGCCCCTTGTCTATCCGCCTTCCGAATTATGATTAACTAAGAACAATAATATCCTAGTGACAAATCATTCCACAGCCACCGAAATATAGGAAAAAGCAGGTCGGACTACAGTAAACCCCCTCTAAAGCGACTACCAAAGAGGTACACCTCTGTATAGAAGAGGCAGGTGGTAACTTAATGCAGGGCGAATGTTATGCAGAAAGCTCATATATGGGATATTTCTGCATTACTTTCGTCCTGTATTAACTTAGTCCGTGGACTTGCGTGTTTATCTTCTCTGACGTATGTTCTATTTTAGTTGTTTAACTAACAAGCCATGCTCATCCTCTCCTCTTTTCCCAGGAAGACATTTACAGCGAAAACAGTGTACAATTAACACCGCAGTTGGTAACTTTATCCAGTAACTCATCACGAGTTAATGCCACTATTTTAAATTATATTTAGAAGACATTCTTTTTTCAAAGGTTTGGGGTTATATTTCGAAAGCTCTATAAATTCTTAAAGCAGGATTACGATCTGTTCCAATACGGTGTATCTGAATATTAGTTTGTATTGGAATCGTTACATGTGTTGATGAGTTGTCTGGAGGGGTAGGAGTACTTTACATTTTGTATTGGGGGAAGGTTGCATAAGCGTGAGTTTTGGTACCCGCCAACCCGGTTTAAATCCCAAGCAGCCTTCTTTGGCTACTGTCTGTTCCAAGTAGGTTCTGCTGCTTTCACCCTGTAGTCTACTTTGTTTTTATATGGTAAATAGTTCATTCTTTTTGTGCGTTTCGTCACGTTTTGTCTGGTACCTGCATGTCCCCTGTTTCCTATTCGTGGAGTTTGGGCGCAGTGCCCTTTTGTATGTGGTGTTCCCTGTGGTACAGTTTTTCACACTTTTATTGCTATTCCAGAAAGCAATAATTACTTGAAAAATAAACCTTAATGTATGTCATGTTGTGTTAGAGGCTTGTATAAGACGCCATATTTGCAAAATGCATCAAATGATTTGATGCTGGATGTTATCTTTCTGACACCACGTTCATCGACCATTTCTGACAAACTTTTCAAATTATTCGGAAAACTTGATAACTTTACATTAGACTAACATGCATAGTGACGAACGATATAGACCAATTAAGATCGTATAAATACTTAGCGTAAATAACCTAGTGGTACAGTACAGTCTTAACCGGACGTTAAATTTAGTATAAATATCAGTCTTGGAGACAGGTGACAGCTTAATGCAGGGTGGAAGTCATGCAGAAAGCTCCTAGAGGAGCTTTGTGCGTGACTTTCACCCTGCATTTAGCAGTCACCGGCCTAAAAGTATCTAAATTCTTTTCTACTAGAATTCCGGTTAAGAGAGGGTTTACTGTATATATAAAGCACATACTGCAGTGCTATGAGACTGACCCAAAGTCTATTGTTATTTTTGTTCTTGTTAATACAATCATTTACTCGTCGATGCGGATAACAGTTTTGATACGTTATAATAGCAACATTTGCGCTCTAATGGACTGAACTTATCCATTAGGACTCATCGCCAATGAACACATTTTATTTGCATGTAGATTGCAAGCAAAGTCATTCATCGATATGTAGATATTTTTAAACTTTTAGTATTGAAATACTTATTGAAATGTGTTTTGTCTCTATATGAATGGAAAGAGCAAAACCATTCTTTAATATGTAGAATAGTTGATTAAATGTGGCTTCATTTAGTATTGAAATGTTACATGCGTTTTGCCTCTGTGTGAAAGCAATACCTAAGCTGCTTCATCCTTTAAACCGCACAGTACGGGGCACGGGTTACTAACGTCATTTGCAAACAGTGTACATCCAGGTGAGAGGGCTCCTAGATCCCTCTCATCAGGGTCTGCACTGTTTGTCAGGTTACACCTTTCTTTAGAACAATACTTACATATTCACCATAAGCTTGACCCGTTTGAAATTGGAATATTCCATTTGATAAAACAGCGTTGTAAGAGTTGATAACATGGATTCATTTAGTATTCAAATGTTCTGCGATGTTGTTGGTTACATATACGTGTGATGTTCCATTAGCCTCTAAGCACCAATTTCTTCCGCATTAGTCTAATTGTTCCTTTACGGGAAGAACAGAAGATTGTAAGATAGTCTCCCTAGTGTGACACAAAGATAAAACTCTATTTCACTTTCATTATCCATTCTCGTAAACAAATGGTTTTAGTCTTTCGTAAATCGCATGGGATAATAAAGGTGAATAATTCTTCTATTATTGTTTACTCTTTTTCGCGAATCGATTACTACCTCCATTATTTCCCCTAATATGCCACGAATTTAACCCCCTTTACACAATCGATACACATGCTAAATTTTAAGCAATTAGTGTAGACCCAAATCAAACGGTTCATGTTTGCTTATGAAATAATAATATATGTCTAATTCTACTGTTCCTCCCCTGGCCACATATTTCCTGTGTTGATATGTTATTGTAAAATTCATAAGATTAATATTCATGATGGCATTATTTCTTACATTAATGCCTTGTATGTTTACCCCATTTCCTCATAGTGTTTAGACCCAACCTCTTCGAAAATATCTACTGAAAAAGGGACTTTTACTAAAAATAAAAGGAACCTTTAGTAATGTGTAGTTTTGAAATCATTGTGGTAAATTGAACATTAATTTCCTATGGAACAAATGCTCTTTATCACAATGGTTAAACATCTATCCTACCAGCACGGTGTCCATGCAGGGGCTTCGTCATCCTGAAATAACTGATTTAACGGAGAAGTGTCTTGTTTTTTCTGGCGGAGTGGTCACAAATTGTCTTCAAATATCGTTTCATATTTCGGTGCGTTAATATTTTCCTCAATGCTAACTACAGTTCCATTCCATGAAATCCCATATAGCTAGATCTACCATTACTTTCAGCACTTTTTCTTGTCGGATGTACTTTGACACCAGGGTCCATGCTTATAAAACTTTTAGCTGAATCTGAGTTCTGAGCCTCTGGCTCAAATATGACCAATCAAAAGCTTGAGAACTCAAATCTGACCAATCAAAAACACCAGATCTAAGTCTGATCTGTAGCCATCGCCCCCTTTTTCTCCAAATCAACACACTGTTATCAATGTCGATCACCACTGGACTTTCAAAGCTTACCTTCTCCTTTTCTCTCTGCGAGCCGCCTGATTCTGTTGGCTTTTGATATACAGTCACTTTCTTTATAGTCACTCTTTACCCATAACTTTCAAAATACGCGCTCCACAAATCTTCAAAACAAACTTATTGCAATTCACGCCATCATTTTTTCAAGGCTTTTTTTCTATAGATAGAGCGCCAGTATTGCAGGTATAGTAAAAAGAAGCAGTTCCAACTATTGGTGTATCGGCTACTGGTTAAATCATGGAGAAACGTTAAAGAACCAGCTCTTTACATTCATTGATAAATGAACGTCAAATTTTAACCAATCAGATTCGGCGATTTTGTGTAAACGTCAATGGATTGGAAGTATTACAAATTATAACATAACTCGTGGCTTCAGCGTGACGTAACACTATCATTTATTTTTTGATAATCACGGGCATATATTCTCTAGTGAATAACATTCGAACGACCGAACTGTATTCATACTCGCTGTCAAAACAAACAAACTGGCGGACGGTGATCGACCTACCTGTCCACGATTGAGTCACGATAGATGGCAAAGGATTGTTGGCACTTGCGCCTTAATTTCGATAAAATAATACAAATTGTAATCGCTGTCAGTAATTATATACAAAATGTATGCCAAAAAAGACCTACCAGCTACTCTGACCCATACAATCCATTCTACATAGAAAATGCCTCCATAACTTTGCATTTTCTTCACCGCATGTCCTTTTGTTTATGCAGATTTCTACTCATAAAAATATCTCGTCAATCAACAACTATAGTCATCTGAATCCAGCACAGCACAAACATATTTCAAATATGCTATACTCAGCTAATCGCGAAAATCTTCCTCCTGTTCCAACACATTTTATGCAGCAGTTCGTACTGAATCTTTTGTCCATTTCAAACATTTTCACTGAACTTGAATCGAGATTTTTTTCTCGGTGGAAATGTCCATGTCCATGTGTATACATACAACACTAATGAAGGGTTTAATATACCAAAACGAAGGCGCATTTCGAATCCCATTGACAGTGAGTGTCGGACGTGTTGGCGACTGTATGTGGGTCTTCATATAAATGGCTTTACATAGACACATGTTGTGTACAATGACGTCATAATGTGACGTGTTTGTAACTATGTATGTCAAAACTGTAACTCAAAATTTATTTTGACGTGTTTCTGTATGTTTTTGTATCATAAACTATCACAGTTAAATTGAATACCAGAGAGGTCTGAATTAGATCCTGGTTGATATGACAGTAAGTAAAAAAAGTTGGAAAAATTGGACCTACTTTGTCCCAGTTACCTAGCGAACCTAATAACACCTTTCATTCATCATTTCTATATGTAAGGAGAATTTATAACAATCCACGTTACTGCTGAAATATTGGCGGCAAATAACATTTGTGTGTGTTATGTTATAAATAGGATCTTGCATTCGTGTTCATGATTATTGGATTTATTAAATTCGTCTTTTTAAAAAGACTCATTTAATAAATCCAATAACCAAGAACACTCATGTAAGATCCTCTATTTCTTTTCATGAAACTCGTTTACTATTATGAATATGACACTCGCTTAACTCTTTCGGCGCCATTGTCGCCTGTTGGCACCATTGAAAACAGTGCAGTCCCAGGTTGAAAAGGCGACATCTGACCTGGGACTTCACTGTTTTCTATATTATTTTAGCCCAAGCGTACAGGTTTTTAAAAACAAATGTTTTACTAATATACCTTTATTATTTAGTTTAGAATTATATTTAATATGAAATTATCATGCAGACGACACTTTTAAATGTGGCGCCAAAAGAGTTAAAGCTCGTGACATATCATTATAGTAAACTCGTTTCATTAAAACAATTTGTAATTCATGAACACTCATGTAAGATCCTCTATATACGCGATCTGACCCGCTAGTGCAATCAGCTGTGGTTCAGAAGAGACACAGATTAACCCGGTGTGACGTTAGGATCTAAGTTGCTTGTCCCTCGAACAATAGTTAATTTTGCATCTAATCGAAATTTGAACTGGCTTTTTCACCACAGGGTAAGAGTCAAACCATTAGTGTCAGAAAAATGTAATTGTTTTTCTATTACAGCACATGTCCGACCGGAAAAACTATTTTGTATGGAGCAGACAGATTCTAACCATTTTATGACATCGCGGAGAGCAAAGTATACAAATGTATTACATTAGGCGTTTAACTCATCGCATTCTGTACAATTGTACTAACATTTGCTCAAAGATTGCAGAAGACTAAGGATTAAATATAAGTTGTCAGAGGAGGAGGGGTTCAAACGTGGAACATTCATTTAATTATCAAGAAGTTAATCTGGTATGATAAAAATCCAATTTTATACATATCTCAAAATCTTTAAATATGTAATAAACATTATAATAATATGGCGACGAAATTTGGTAGTTGATATGAATCAATACTAAAATGTAACTGATGCTACTCTTGAAACTGCCTTGTAATCCGCTCATGCGACACATCTACGTCGGCCCAAAATGATAGCAACAAATAAAGACAGCCGTTGCCTATCGAAACATATCCTTATAGATGGAAGCTACGTTGTATTTCTTAACGCGGCAAATTTGGGCCATAATGAGTTCAAACTACGTACATACGCTGTCCATTGAAACTGTTACAAAGTATATATTGAAATGGCACGTTACCCTATTTATACTATTTATTGAATCACCCAGTATTTCACCCAATATATCTCATCACCCATTTAGTCTCATCTCCACTGATTTGTACAGCTAAATAATTCAATATTATATGTATGTTCTAGTGACTTATCAAAATTTAGTTTTACCTTTGTGACGGTTTCGGTACTCCATTGGAGAACCTTCATCAGACTGTGACTTCCGCGGGAGTTTTCAAGAAAAAAGCAAATGTCCCGAAAAAACGCGAGTGACGGACGACGGGCGGACGGACGGACAAGGTGATTCCTATATAGCCCCCACCACAGTTGGTGGGGGTATAATTATACCCATGTAAGAGATAATGTATTTATGCTTTTAATACTTTTAATAACTGTTCATGAACAGATAAAATAAAACTGAGTTTGCTTCTTTAGCTTTCGAGTTATTCCAGTTTGTTTAAAATTTAGATTCCCGACGTTTTCCTCATTATTCATATACATTATGGTCATTGAGCTTTCTAACGACTAACTGTTGTAAGAATTTTGAGTTTTTGGTATGGTTGGCTATTACTATTACAGGATTTATTGCTCATTAGTTGAAAATCATTATAAAGACCATGCTTAACACTGATTTAGTCAATAATTAAGATTACCATATTGGAATACCATTGTACAGGATACGGGGTATATATTGCTTCAACAATACTCCCCATATGCTTGTTTAGTTATGCTGTTAGTGTCTCGTCTTAAACACCAACGATACCCGAGAGATTTGTGATATTCTGAAAATGCCATGTATCTTTGACAGATCAAGTTGATTCGAACTATTTTCAAATACAGTAAAAACTCTCTTAAGCGACCGTTTAATGAATTGAAAAGGCCGTCATTAAAATTGACTTGTTGCTGAATGCAAAAATATCCCGTAATAGCATTCAGCATAGTGCTCGTCCTGCATTAAGCTATCACTTGTCTTTGAAAACCAGATTAACGCCACTCTTATGTAGTCGGTCGCCGCTTAAATAGATACATTAGTACATTACAGCTTACGTTACAGCGTACATGTCATGCAAATGAAACAATTTAGAAACCAACTCCAGCAAGTAATACTTCAGACCGAAGTAGAAAAAGCAATAAATGTACAAAAGAGGCAAATTCAAGAAAACAGTAATTGTTTCCAGTCGTAACCGACAGAGGGTATTGACTCTGACATTTACGACATTCTCATAGGAGTAATAACTTTTGCTTGATCCCTTAAACATTTCTCAGCATTCGGATGTTAAAATTATCATCTGCTTCATTTCTCAAAGGGCACCTTGATTCCTTTTGTTAATCCAATTTTCAGACAGACACACAGTTTTGATTATATTTATAATGAACGTTCTGTATGGGTCTGGCCGCTCTGTATGGATCTGACCGTTCTGTATCTGACTGTTATGTATGGGCCTGACCGTTCTGTATGAGTCTGACCGTTCTGTACATGACCGTTCTGTATGGGTCTAGCCGTTCTGTATGGATCTGACCGTTCTGTATAGGTCTGACCTTCTGTATGGGGCTGGCCGTTCTACTGACATGTTTAACTAAACCTTTGTCAAACATTTAAAGTTAATAGTTTCGTAGTGTTTATAGCACAAGGATGAGGCCCGTTTCTGAGATCCTAACAATGAATCAAATTATAGGTTTGAGTCTACATTATTCGCAACACATTTTCCAAGTGACGGCGCTTGCACATTATGTTAGCATTGTCTAACTTCAGGGTGAAAGTGTATATGTCATCCGCACGGAGGAATCGAGTTGGGCGTCACATGTTTTCAATACCTTTATCCTCATGTTTCACAACAAAATACATGAAAATGTAATGCAATTTAAAGCAAAATCGTATTCATCCGGCAAAAGTAAGTTCCGCATCATTTATTGTACCTTGAATTACCATACGTTTTGTAGTGAAACATGGGGATAAAGGTATGTGACGCCCAAGTGACGTCATGAGTAATTTTGAACTTGCACGGGTTAAAAATTGACATTGAGCGCTTTTTGTAATACAATATGTATTTTAAGTCATTGACGTCATGTGACGCTGAATTGATGCCATGTGTCTACAGACACTGGAAACAAACCACGAGTGCATATGAGTTTGGATGTATTCTGTGTTTACCATTTCGTTTCAGTGAAAAATACTTAAGTCATTTTTAATTCAATTTGCAACTATATTTCAAAAGGGGTCGACATGAAAAACCGCATATTGAAACAAACTTCAATCCGTTTTGAAATAATTATTTCAACGTGCAACTTTATTTCAAAACGGATTGCTACACAGGCTGTGTCTCAACACTCAGCAGTAGCCTTTGGAGATGACCGCAGTCAACGCATTGCTGCTGCACACGTAAGGAGACACACAATGAAGTCTACCCCTGAGCCTACGTTCGGTTTTCAATGCCCTACCTGTATTCGCATACATGTGCCTCATATTTTGAACTCCGAATCCACATGCATACCTATAGATGAACGTACAACTAATCGTTTCCCTCGATTTCGAGATGCAACCAAAAACACAAGGTTTTAACCTGTACTCCTACTATCTATCCTAATGACTTGGACTTATTAGAGGCCGCTAAAGAGTTATGTCGAGTTATTCTTTATGTCAAACGTGACGTCACTATATGACTGAAGGCGACGTCGTTATAAACAAACAGATTATCTCAAACTCTCAAAACATTATCTCTGATTTGAGCATTGTTCTCAAGTTTTGATTGGTCAGATTTGAGCCTTTGGCTCAAATCTGACCAATCAAAAGCTTGAGAACAAACTCAGACTCAACTAAAAAGCTTTATAAGCATGGACCCAGAAGTCAGATGGGAAATTTAAAAATGACACACGACAGTGCATAGCAGCACCAGAAGCACAAATGAAATGCGCGCTCGCACGCGACCTTCCACGTTCCACAACAACATCATTTAGAGCACTGCAATACTAAAAGTGAGGTGCCACGGGATATAAAATATAAACGAACTCAATAAAACCGATCCAATGCACACGAAGAGCGCCCACACACATAGAGCGCCCACACACATATGATACACATACAAGTGCCATACACATAAACTGTACCGCCAAACACTACTCCACAGCGATAACATGGTCGCGGATAACATGGTCGCGACATTAAACCAAAACTAAACTCACCGAACACAACATGCAATATATTGCGTCATAACGTAGGCAAGAGTATGTATAAGATATAAATTCTGAAGGGAGGTGATCCCCGAAAGCAAAAATTGCAACACAAAAAGAGAAAATTGCAGACTCGGTTTTATTGAGTCTGTTCATGAGCAGTAATTGAAAGTGCAACACTGCTCACGCCCTATAAGACATAACATCACAAAAGGCCTCACTGAAGAGCATATCGGTTGGATTGAGTCTAGGGCACTGCGACACTTAACAGTGTAGTTTGGCGCACAGCGACACAACAAGGATCACGCAACGCTAAGGACAATTAGCATAAAACGCCACAAATACCAAATTACAGTAGAACACACATACACACACATTCACATACAAAAGTACAAAAGTAAGAAAGATGCGCGATACAAACACAAATATAGGGTGGAAACAGGAGTAGCACTTTGGAACGGGCAGTGGTACAATTACCACTGAGGGTTCAATCATGGTTAGAGGATACTTCCATCCTCACACTTATTCCATCTACACCCAATATCAGACGAACAAGGTAAATAAATATAACCCCGCCCGACTGCTCCACAATAAACAAGACGGTTAACTCAGCAGTGCATATGCATGTAAAACAAGGAACATATAGAACAAGGATTCGTTAAACGCACAAACCGGAATTATATCAAATAACCCAACCATATGCCTTCAACAAGCCGAGAGGTGTAATTCTAGTCACAATTGTCTGAAGTCAGAGCAATTGTAAAGAAGCCATTAGAAGTACGATAGAACGAACAACGTGCGAGCAACCTCCTTCCGTTGCTAGATTTGGGAGGCCGTCTTCATAGAGCGCTATGTCCTTCTCGTCATCGCACTAACAAAGAGGGCAGCATGGTAATTCATTGTAGACGGATCGACCATCAAACATGCAGTACGTTGCAATACAGAACCGTCATTATATATCACCAAAAAATAAACAGTAAAGTCTGGCTAATACTACCACTCAAAATATGTTTAAATCTAAATGTTTAAAACAAGTAATAATGCAGAATATATATATATGTAAAAAAACTACCAAGGGAATGTTCTGCATTACTCTGTTCCTGCATTAAGCAACCCCCTGCACTTACAGACACCAATGTTAATAGATTGTGTGGTCGCACGGATGTTAATTAGCGAGACTCTACTATTCATTCATTCATATCGAAAATTCAATTTACCGTTGTTATATGGACATTGAAGAGCGTGTTAGTGTGAACATATTGAAGTTAAGCCCCTAATCCGAATTGTCCGTCATGTTGTAATTAAAACAAGTTTTATATGACTTCTACTACTTCTGTATACAGTGAAGACCCTGATCGGACTCTGTGTTGTCAACACTATCTGAGATGGCCGAGTAGCATTCTTTTTTGAAACAGTATCGGAATCATACCCATCCTGATTGTAAGTACATGGGGCAATCAGCTACTGTGAATATCATGTGATAACCATAATTAGTGGAGAACATGTGCAACATTATTGAACCATTATTCTCATTTATTTGTTTTTCAGAAACTTTAAATAATTCAACATGTCAATGGGATATAGAGAAGTCTGTACAAACACAACCCATATAATGGATGCCTGTGAGAAATGTTTTAGTAGACCCTGGCCTAAATGGTACCAACCGGGTAACCCTTTAAACCATGGAATATCATAATGGAATAGCCCATCAGTGTTTATCTATAGAGTCCACTCAGTATGAAAGGCTAAAACTTGCTAGCGAATGACAAAAAGTGCAGACCCTGATCAGAGAGCTACTCTGTAAGCTCTCTGATCTGAGTCTACTCTAAACCAATAACAACACATGCTTGTCCCGTGTTGGAAGGGTTAGTTGTCTGGGGCAAAAGCTAAACACGGTCCAATAAAAGGATGATCAAATTGCGAACTAAGTATTGCCAAAAATGGTAAAAGGCGTTTATTGGACATGGGAGAGTTATGGCAGTGAAGGGCTAGCACGTACTATATAGTCTGTAGTGGTCGTAGACGTTTATAAATGACAATGCCAATTACTTAACCCTTTCGCTGCCAAATTCTGTCGTCTGCTAACTTTGTCGTCTGCTACAAATTTTCATTTTTTTTATTTTCTTCATTTTTGTTTCAAAAACATAGTAACAGCAATAAACAGTTTGGATCCTGATGAGACGCCGAGTTACTCGGCGTCTCATCTGGATCCAAACTGTTTGCATAGGTAATCACAGATCCGGCATTGGCAGCGAAAGGGTTAAAAGCATTGTGAGGTTCTGCAGTACTGGAAATTTCTTCCACGTGATCATCTAAAACAGGTCTAATTCAGGGTCTTAAATTCAGGTGGTAGCTTAATGCAGGCTGATATGTATGTACAATCTCCTATATCAGTTTTCTGCATTATTTTCATCTGCGTTAAACCACCATCTGCTTTTAATGACACCAATTTATATTCATATAAGTGGTCCCTTTAGAGTGTTTCTACTATATGGTGTAATACTCATTTCAAGTAGATTATTGCTGTTTGAGTCATTCATTTTCCATGTACGATCTTAAATACATGTATGTGTTTGTTCTCGTAATGAGTTAAGGATATACCGTAATTTGTACACAAGAGATTATCGCAACACATGTTCACTGTTAATGGTGACTGTCACGTGAGTCGTGTAAGTAGATTATAGAAAGAATATGGGCAATGTAAGTCTGGCAACAGTAACTGTAATTGTAGACAATATCCCAATAGACTGGGAAGTTTATAGTTCATTAGCTATACGACCGTACTCTAACCCAACTTTAAACACTTACTATCTGCTCAAAAGTGGGCCCGTGCAAAAAGTACTACTTCCGGTTCGAACAAAATTTTAGAAATTATAAAAGAGTGTCAAACAAGTCAGTCATCGAGTTATTCGACCTCTCTTCTGGATCCAATATGTTTGTAAATGCGAGTCAGGTCGTGGTTAGCATGTAAAATGATAATTTAACGTTAAACTTTTAGCAATCTAGACTCTGTTATTTGCTCAATATCTTCTCGGATTTTACCGACATTGAATGAATGAATGAAATATTTTATTTAACGAGGGTAGCTCAACTAGTCATAATGACTAATCTACCTTGAGGTCCTCAAACAAGCATTTCATACAAAATACAAAACAGCAAAACATATTGGTTGTAGCATTTTTATATCAATCAAAAGACGATCACCAAATGGCAACGAAATGCCTTGATTACCCAGCAGGTACATTGAATGTTGATAGCATATGTATGTCCATAGTACTGTCGTTACTTGACCAAATGTATAAATTATGGTTACATATTTGCATTGATAAAGAAATGAGTATCAACGATAAGTGGCGATTCATAATGAACGAAACAAACTTTTGCGATGTCGGTTTGAGTCTTGTGACACCGGAACAAGGCTAATCAAGGAGGAGATCACGACACCACAAGGAGGATCCCGACACCACAAGGAGGATCCCGACATCACAAAGAGGAACCCGACACCACAAGAAGGATCCCGACATCACAAGGAGGATTCCGACACCACAAGAAGGATCCCGACATCACAAGGAGGATTCCGACACCACGAAGAGGATCCTGACACCACAAGGAGGTTCCCGACACCACAAAGAGGATCCGACATCACAAGGAGTATCCCGACACCACAATGAGGATCCGACACCACAAGGAAGATCCCGATATCACAAGGGGAATATTGACGTCACAGTATTGCATATGCATCCATTCATCTCCTTTCCGGATGACACCTCCCTTAGCGTTTCTCTTCGAAAATAAGCATAACAATCTGAAACTGATTCACCAACTAAATGTTTTACATTAAGTATAATTCTCAAAGTTATCGGCGCGAGGGCTTCATGGAACGCTTACCGTGGAATTTTACTGGCAGGAGGGCTGATTTGTTTAGAATTCCGCGAATATTATTGAAATGTAATGTTTGATTTATAAGTGTAATAACATTATGCATGGGAATAATACAGTTTTATATAGTTGGAAACAGGTTGATAGATTTTTATCCCTGGTGTTTTGTTTGTACTTTGAAAATAAAAATATTATAAAATGATTTCTCTAATTTCTTCAATAGTCAGGACTAATAAAAAATTTAGTACTGCTCCGGAAAGATTATCAACTGTAACAGCCGAGGTACGATGACTAAAACGTTGCGGAAGATAAATGCACATTCCAATGTATTTCTTATTGGTTTGTGCACATTCCAATGTATTTCGTTTTTGGTTTAAGCCAGTTTAAAGCTAGTTTTAAGAAAATAACATATATTTGCTTTTTAAAGTTTGGTCCACTTAAAAATCCTACAAAATACACTGTATAAATAAATGTTTTAGTTTATTATCGACTTAAAGTCAGTCACGATATCGATGTCATTTCAACGGAACTTCGCATGCACTCCGTAACAAAGAAATATTTTGCTTACCATTTCGAAACAGAAATAATTTTTTTTTAATGTCATTTGTTATTGAATACTTCGTGCATTATGTTTCAAACCAAAATGTGACCCGATTGTCCTTGATAGATTGACTTGCTGATTTAAATGACCATATTGAATTGAAAAGAACGTTAGTCTGGTCGAAATTAATCTAAAACTAGAACAGAACTCAAAGTACTGAAGGTGCTTGCCCGGGGCTCGTTTATCCCTGTTGCATATTCACGTAAGAAATAATGACAACATGAATAGTTATTAGCTGATTGTTTTTTATAATGACAGGATTATTTTGGTGCTGGTAGAAACTAGAGTGGAGTCTATGATAATTTCATAAGCAAATAGAGAAGACCTTGCTCAGATGTACGACTATTCTAGGAGCTGATTGATATGGGTCTACTCTGTATGCAATGCGTGAAAACGGTTATGGGAAAGGGAAATTGTTAAGTAAAATAATAGCTGTTCAACAGCACTTTCTTTTATAGCTATCTTTGCAGAGGAAAGCGAAGTGTATGTTAGATAGATAGATAAATTTATGTCAATATTGTTCAAATAACATGGTTACAATAGTAATTTAAACCAATTTAAAATAGTTCTTTCTTACGGAGTGACCTCCGTTAAACAGGTAGGGTTCTTTCTGCTCTTCCAGGAAAACTAACCTATATATTAACATGAGATACTGAAATATTCATGATATCAGCGTACAGTTTACATTATAAAAAGTGTAAGATTATATTCCAAATATACATGTATATTTAACGGTATTAACTATTAAGTGGGTTTTTGTAACTAGAATAGAAAAAGTGCTATCGTAGCAGCATATGATCTAGATCCAAACCATTATTTTTTTGTAAATATATTTGATTTTATCTCGGGGACGTTAGTTTCTAAATCGTGATAAAGTTTTGCATACAGCTTTGATCTAGATTAGTTTCTGAATTTTGATTAGGGTGAAAACTGCGCTGTGTATTGGACCTAAATTGTTTTACAGCCATTTCGTGGTGGAATAATTGTAGAATATTGCAGGTTTATAAAGAGACTGCACTTTCTTAACTCGATTTTCCGTTGTAATGTTATTACGTGTTTGGTGTGGTTAGGCTACTTAGTAAACGGTATGGATCCTGATGACACATCGGTTAATTCAATGTCTCCTCCGGATCTAAACCGTTCGATGCTTGTATTGCAATATGATATAAGAATAAATACAATATTTTAATATGAAATAATTCAAGTTATGGAGCAGATGTCATTTTGATTAGCAGCTTAAAGATCACTCATGCCACAGAATTGATCATCACGTTCATCACCCTATTAAAATTGCAATGCACAGTAGAATCTGTATTAAAGGACTATTAATTCCTTGAACGCTCAAAGACAACAACAGGTGGTTGTTACTCCTGTCCTTCTCTGTTGTTTGTACACCAGTAAATAATGTTTGATCTATAACAAAATGGACACATTAATAGCAATTGATTTAGTGACGAAAACTAGCATTTTTACTTGTGTTGCACATCTAATGGGAATGTACAAGCGATATGGACATATATCACGTTTGTCTATAAGCATTTCAAGTTGCTCAGGTTTTTGTAAAGTTTTCCATGATATTACAAATGCTATTTGTTTTACCAGTTCCATTTATGCTAGTCAAGTTATTTGTTCAGTATTAATAAAGTTTATATGTAATTTTCTTGTGTTATCTTTATGAATTGTCCTATTTCACAAAGTTCACTTTCCACATTTAATGTGCTAATCCCCAGTACAAACGCACACTTTATATAACATCATACAGAATAGTAATTGTTGAGTTCAGTCATTCTTATGAAAAGTGTCTATTTGAACTTCTAACAAAACTTGTCTTTGTGATATAAAATATACAGTTTTCTTCAATAGTTTTTTAACAGTTACAATAACCCACACACGAATAAACACTATTACATCGGCAAAGCTTTTTATACAAACACATGAAATATTTGTCTTTTCCATGTTTTTTTTTCGTATGCTGCTTTTCCATATATGAACAAATTATTTCTGGAATTTTGGGCATATTTGTAATAGGTTTGCAAGTACAGACTGTAATACCATATTTTATTTCTCATTTGCTGTTATCCAACTCCATTCGCACCATTTGATGCTTGCATCAATGGTTTTCTTGTCTTGTCTATAAGACACACTATCCCTCTGTGTAAAGTAGGATTAACCTACTTTAAAGCGTTGTCGACGTTCAATGTGAACATTGCATGTATCCCAGCTTGTAAAAGTTATTACGCTAAGCAGTGCGTTTCTATTGTTGATTAGTGTGGAGCTACAGTACACTTTTAAAACCTTTACTCCATGAATATTTATGTAAGAAATGATTAGTTGTATAACAATACATGGACACAGAAAAGATTTGCCCTGGCAGAAATTGTAGATCATATCTATATCACAAGCAAACAGGGCAGATCTACTCTGTTTAAAAATGCGTAGAATGGCTCTTGTTTTGTAATACGTCTCCGAAGAAGTGAAGACGCCAGTGACCACAGGTCGTGATGATATGATGGCCCCTGTATGCATCCAACACGATGCTAAATATTTGCTTCGATACAAATCAAAACTATTGAACATGTCGGGTGATCTGTTTGCAGAATTTGAAGAACGTTGTACATACTGTATCCGATGTGTACGTAGATACATATCTCTTGACATACCGCGAGTTACATTCCGTCAACTGCCTCAACCCCCCCCCCCCCCCCTTTTATCAATTCTTATTTTATATAATGGCATGTGAACAGAGAATGTTTGCCTATGGCCGAAATTTACAATCAGCTGTATACAATTCCATAAGCAAAGAGAGCAGACGCCGATTCTTGCAGGAGCCGTCTGATCTGGGTCTATTACGTTAGCAAATGTGTTAATGGACGTCTCTATAAGGTGAAGGTTTAAATGCGCCGTACATTGGTCAGACACAATTTTAAATTTATCATTTAAAGAAACGGTAAATGTATTTACATGTCTACGGCTGAGTGTAGAATTATTATAACTACAATAAACCTCGATAGATCGAACACTAAAACAAGTCTCATTATCGGTCCTTAAGACGGGTGGCAGCTAAATGCATGATGTGAAAGTCATGCAGAGAGCTCCTCCAGTAGTTCTCTGCATAACTTTCACCCTGCATTAAGACACAAAGGCATCACGTATCGATAACTAAATTTTCGAAAGATCGAGTTTTTAATGTACATGTATATTCTATTGGGCCAAACAACGATGACCTCTGCAAATATTTCGGAATCAGATTAAGACGATTCATCATGATTCAAACTCTTTGATTCTCTGATCGTGAATTGGACAAAATTAGGTGAAATCATTGTTCTCAGAATAAAAGAATATGACTGTTTTCCGGGTGCGTAGAGCTATTTTAGAATGTGGTTGAACGTATTTTCTGATAAGTGCTCGATTTCGGAGCTAAGCTTAATCGTTAACTATTTTACTTACCACTGCACAGTCTCTCGTCTACTACAATGTTCATTCAGTTTGTTTATTATGTCTCCCCCCATATTTATATGGGGGAGACATATTGTTTTCGTGAGAGTTGTCTGTCTGTCTGCCCGTCTGTCCGTCACACTTTTTGTCCGGACGATAACTTCAATATGCCTGATGCCAGTTGATTGAAACTTCATATATGGAAAGAGCATAATGAGAGGAGGTGTCATGCACAAGGTCCATAACTCTGGCTTTACTAATATAGGAGTTATTGCCCCTTGTAAAAAACCAACACTTTTTTGTCCGAACGATAACTCCTATATGGCTCATGCCATTGGATTGAAACTTCATATATGGAAAGATCATGACGAGAGGAAGTGTCATACACAATGTCCATAACTCTGGCTTCACTAATATAGGAGTTATTGCTCTTGTAAATTTTATTCACAATTTTTTGTCCGGACGATAACTCCTATATGGCTCATGCCATTGGATTGAAACTTCATATATGGAAAGATCATGACAAGAGAAAGTGTCATACACAAGGTCCATAACTCTGGCTTCACTAATAATGGAGTTATTGCCATTGTAAAAAAAAATCAAAATTTTTTGTCCGGACGATAACTCCTATATGGCTCATGCCATTGGATTGAAACTTCATACATGGAAAGATCATGATAAGAGAAGGTGTCATGCTTAAAGTACATAACTCTTGTTTCACTAATATTGGAGTTATTGCCCTTTGTAAAAAAAATCACAATTTTTGTCAGGATGATAACTACTATATGGGACATGCCATTGGTGTGAAACTTCATACATGGAAAGATCATGATAAGAGAAAGTGTCATGTATAAGGTCCTTAACTCTGGCTTCAATAAATTGAGAGTTATTGTCCCCTTGTACATTTGTTTAACGCTTTCTTGTCCGGATGATAACTCCTACATGGCTCTTGCCATTGTATTGAAACTTCATACATGGAAAGAGCATGATGAGAGAAAGTGTCATTTATGGAAAGAGCATGATGAAAGTAAGTGTCGTGCACAAGGGCCATAACTCTGGTGTCAATATTTTTGGAGTTATTAGCTGTTATCATTTTCTTCTTGAAAAATGTGGTGTGGAAAGCGCATAATGAGGGGAAGTATCAATCATCAAGTCCATAACATTTTTAGTGATTTCCCTTTACATATTGTTTTTATTAGAGGGGAGACATCCGTTTTTGTGACAGAAACCTCTAGTTTTTCTTCCTTTTTCTTTAAAACAACATAATTACATTATCATATAGTTTGGGCCTGGTTTGGTGGCATGTCTGGATCCAAACTGCTTGCACACGTAATAACATTTACACCACTGACAAAAATGAGTTAAACGAAATAATTCCTGAATTTTAAAACAATGTATATACAGTTGACCTTCGATATATCGAACTCAGATAACTCAAACTTCGGAATAACTCGAACAAAAAGTGCAGTCCTTCCAAAACTTGCAATACATAATTACTCTAAAATGTATCGCTACAGATATCTAGAAACACATGTGACAGCTTAATACAGGTCTAAAGTAATGCTGAAAGCTCCTACAGGAGCTTGCAGCATTACTTTAGACCTGTATTAAGCTGTGGCCTTGAGAAATCGTTCAGATTAGAATTCGGATAACTCGAACTCCTGTTATCTCGAACTAATTTATACGGTCCCTTGAAGTTCGAGTTATCGAAGTTCAACTGTAGAACTATTTTATACTGTCGTGTAGACACAAACGACGCAATATATAGTTGATCTGTCGTTTTGTTTACCACTGCTCCTGCAGTATTTAAAGTAATTAGAACATCTGTATAGCGACCACTTATCTCTTTACTCCATAAATATTCATGCAAGACGTAATGACATCATGAATATTAATTAATTAGTTGAATTTATGTAATGGATCTATCAACACGTGCATTTGACCATTGCGGAAACGTAAGAATCATAACGATATTGTATTATTAGCAGACACTGATAAGACGGCTCCTACAGAGCTGTCTGATCTGGGTCGTCTCTGCTAGCAAATGTGTAGAAAGGGGTAATACCATCTGTCTTTACCCCTTACCAGGCTGGGAGAAACTGTCGGCTCACATTTTGACAAGTTCAATGTTGAATACGCTCGGTTATGGTTTTGAGAAGTGGAGCGGTAAAACGGCTGCATGCCTGTTCTATAATCACTCTGTAACTGAGGTCCCCTAAGAGAAATAGATGTGCTCAATCGATGGCGATGCCTGCACAAATGGGATATAAAACTCCAATGTATTCTAGTTTATAAAATGCGTCTTATCTATCTTATGCTGAACGAAATAAGGTTTGCTCAAATTTCTGATCTGTTAAAATGTTTACTGACATCCAATTCGTTCAGCGTTTGAGAAATTACTGATATAATACCAACCAGTTCGGTGTCTGCACTGCGTGTCGCTTATCAACAGCATCAGTGCGGTAAACAATCCAGTCACAGATCATACGCTGACTCACAACAGTTTTACACGTGTCTGAGTGACCTATGCATTATGTCGCCGGTCATACGCCACCATATGCTTTTCCCACGTGTCCGGATGACCATCACCACATTGTCGCCGGTCATAAGGCGCCTCACATTTCTTATACACGTGTCCAGTTGGTATTTTTCTCATGCCACCGGTCACATGCCACCCTGTGATTTTCACGTGTTCGAGTGACCTTTACCTCATTTTCGACGGTCTGATTCGCCCTCATCTCATGTCACCTGTCATACGATTGCCTCTTTGTACGCTTCAAGTATTTTCCGTCAACTAAATAGTCTTAATGTGGATTTTATACATTTTTTTTCTTTTCAAAAATATGGTCAGAGTGTCAGTTTGAATTCTGAACTGTCTTAATGTTTAATGTTTGTATACTGGTATCACGAATGTGCGTGTCATGACTTAACCCTTTTCCCGCTAACCGCAACTGGATTTGAATATGCAAACTGCTGGGATAATTTGATGGCCCATCACGACCCAGCTTGTTTGACTAAAGCTTGATCGAAAATGGAGTAGTCAAAATTGTACCGTATCCAAATTTGAGCAAATATCAGTTTTCTTACCGCGGAATAAGGGTGACAATTTCCTCTAAAGTCTTATTTCTTGATGTGCACTAAACTTCTCCCGTCTTATATATCGCGGAAGAGCTTAACAGGAGATTTACAATGTGTCCACCGAATATGACAAACGACAAAAACATTGCGTCAAGCAGACAGCAGGTCTGTGTCTTAAGACGATATTCAGTATTATTTGCATAGAATAACCGTATAGTATAATGGTCTTTAGCAATTAAGTGACAAATTGTTTGCATAGAATATCCGTAAAGTAACCCTTTACCTCATGTTATAATAACATCGTGCATATTTATAAACATTTTCATTTGTATATGAACACAGCACGGCATATTTTTGTCCATGGCAGAAACTGTAGAATGAGATCTATATGAGTCCATGTATGTAAACAGAGTAGACCCAGATTAGATGCTGCCTGATTTGGGTCTACTCTGTTTGCAATGGTGAGAAAATGCGTCTCTATCAGCTTTTGTTATTAAATGATAAATTGGTGAACATACTTTTCGATTAAATATTGCATGAATAATTGTCAAACAAACGACATATTTCTTATTTTGAAATCAGAAGGACATAAAGAGTATTCATTAAATTATGGTGTTAAATTTCAGCGTGGAAATGTGAAAGAACTGACTGGGTTATGGTTTTTGCACACTAAAACTCTAATCGTGCTCCTCCGTTTACGCTGTGTTATGTTTCAAGTCCGTCCGTCTACTTCCGACCATGATCGATACATACATATATATTTACATTCGCCCTGCAACGTCATTATATAACCTTATTCTAAAAAGAAAGTTGCATAACCTCATGAACATCGGAAGCACGTCATTCATTTCTTAAATATAAGAAATACAATGGAATATAAATATAAGAAATAAATGACGTGCTCCCGGTGTTCATGGGTTATGCAACGCATAGCTTTACGAACAAAGTTTCACGTGAAGCCCTTCGGGCTTCACTAACTTTGCTCGTAAAGCTATGCGTTGCATAACCTCATGAACACCGGAAGCACGTCATTCATTTCTTAAATATATTTCTCGAACACAAGATGACATGCGGATGCCTTCTCTCGTCTGTCCGCGAAATGCTCTGCTTAAAAAACGCCATGCCTCTCTGATTACTATGTATGACAGAGTAATTGTCCCTAAAAGTGTATAGGCCAACTATGTCAAGCCAAATTTATGAAACACAGACATGCTATCGAAAAGTAATTCACAAAGGGAGATAACTCATTTCAGTCAAAACTTGACTCAAATCTCGTACCCGCTCTCTATCTTCGGGATGCACCGAGTTGATACAACTTCACACAAGTGCTGCTGATGAATACCCTCTTAACGATATTCATTTTATTCCGCACAACTCAAAAGCAGGGGACAACCCAAACGGGCAAAGATGACGTTAAACTATCCTCCACGCCACCTCTGGCTTTAGAGTCCATCCACAGAGCAAGAAATATGAAATAAAACAACGCTGCATAAACCTTAGCGCTGCATCTGTACACCTTCCATTGCGGTCTCTGTGAAACGGAAGCGTGAAACGCCGTTGGTCTTTGTGGAGTCGAGCCATTACATGATTAAACACATTTGGATTTAACCCTTTCTGTGCGGGAAACGAGTCACTAGTGCCCTTTGCAAACAGTGTAGACCAACATGAAAGAGTTTCTAGAGGAGCCCTCTTACCCGGATCTGCACTGTTTGTCATGTTAATTTTCTTTTAAAAAGCCCTGAATATTCACGACACGCTTGACCTGTTTAAACTTTGGAATATTCCATTTGAAAATTCAGCGTTGAAAGGGTTAATATTATGTCAAGTAGTCTACAATCAGCGTCATTTTTCTACACATGAACTATCACTCCGAAATTTCTCATAGTAAATGTGTTACCGGTAGAATGTTAAGCAAGAGTATGGCAATGCTGTAACACGTTTGTTTTGCTGTTTGTTTTTGCTTAACACATTACCCACTAGTGACGCATATTTGCCCCTCTATAAAATTCACATTGTGAAACCATTGTGATAAATAGAGCATCTAAAATTCTCCTTTTCTCTAGTTAATGCTCCTTTTCGGTAGATTAATTCAAAAAGGTTGGGTCTAAAAATAGCCCAGGAAAGAATGAGTTAAGCATCAACACTCTACTGATAAATTTGTGAGTACCTTTGCTAATAGATTAGACCCAGATGATATGTCGAGTAACGTAGCGCCTCATCAGGATCCAAACTGTTTGACACTGCTAGATTTTGAAAACAAAATGGATGAAATGCATATTTAATTAGAATCGAAGCAGACGGCAACATTTGCAGAAGACACTTCCTAAGAGTGCAGGCGGTTGAATATGACTGAATTATGCTAATATGCCTATAAATGATGCTTCTTAAAAGTCTGTAAAAGTGGAATAAAATTGTTTGTTTAATCTATTATTTCATAAATACTAATTTAAGGATTTATTGCTGCGTGAATATTTATGGACTGAAGTATTACTGTTACACATTTACAAGGGAGTTATTTGCTGTGACAAATACCTCAGAATGGATCTGTATTAGCCCAATTGCTCCCAGTGGATTCTTTCATGCTTATATATTGGATTAGTCTATCTTTATCTAAGGGATGTCTGGTCTAAATTATTTTCATTTTCTTTTTTATGTTGAATTTCCTATCAGCAAACAGTATAGACTCTGATCAGACGCCGCATTATGCGGCGTCTGATCAGAGTCTACACGGGTTGCCTATGTCCCATAAATAGGATCGTGGGAGCAAATGGGTTAATTTAAAGTAAACAGAGCAGACCCTGATCAGACAACTTCTACAGTGCGTCAGCATGCCTATGTATGGTTAAAGGTATGCCTATGTATGGTTAAAGTAGTAGAGTGTGGAAATTTCTTAATAATCACTTAAAATTAGTGTCGCCTGCTTCCAGAAATACATTTTTCTTCTATATGTTTTCAAAAAAGGGTGTCGGAGTGACAGACAGTTTGGATCCAGATGAGACGCCGATCTGGACCCAAACTGTTTGCAATGGCTATCGCCCCAAAAGAAAAGTATTGATGCAAGAGCATTAAATTGTGTCTAATAGTGAATAGTGAATTAAAATACAACACATGAAATGAAATATAATAATTCAGATGACCCTAGTAATAAAACCATTTTAGTCAAAGGGGACCATTTCGTGGGTCTACATGGTCTAAAAGGTAAAAACAATGATTGGGTCGATTTTGTGGTATATAATATAACACTAAATCGACCCAATCATTGTTTTTACCTTTTAGACCATGTACCACGAAATGGCCCCCTGTGATTTTAGTTTAACACTGGCTCCATTAACTCTTTCCCTGTTGAATAGTCATGTCAGATATGAACATAATGAATATTTATTAGCGGATTTTTCATAATGGCATATGTACCAAAACAGCCGTTTCAGTCTCGCCCCGGGCTATTTTAACAACAGCCATTTTAGTCGACGGTCCTTGTAACACAATAAGTTTTACTGTTTCAGTTCCACCTCGTCTCTGGACAGACAAAAACGTTACATGTTTGGAAAATATGGTGTACCAAGGTCAATGTAATAATACTTACAAGGTCGCATGTCAGATTCATAGAAAACCTTCAAACAATTTTTCGGAAATGACTCCAGACAAAAATCAACGTTACATTTTTGGGAAACTAAGGACCATAACACTGATGTTCCAATGTCAATATGGATCATATTTGCAGTGCCGCTTAACGTTTTATCAAAGTTTCATAGAAAACTCAAGAAAGTTTCTGAGATATGTCTCCGGAGAGTCAAAACCTTTACATCCTCCGCAAAAAAATGCCCATAACCTTTGATATTCCAAGGTCAATATGAAACATACTTGCACGACAGCATGCCCTTAAGCTACTTAACATTTACATAAAGTTTATAGAAACATTCCAGTTTCTTAGAAATGGCTCTAGACAGACAAAGGCGTTATATATTTGGAAAATAAGGACCATAGCATTGGGGTTCCAAGGTCAATATGGATCATAGATATGCAGTACCGCATGACCTTGTGCTAATTAACATTTACAGTTTCATAGAAAAAACTCCACGCAGTTTCTGAGAAATGGTTCTAGTCAGAAACGTTACATTTTTGGGAAATAAATGGCCACAACTCTAGATAGTGTTCCAAGGACAATGACACTTGCAGGACCGCATGTCCTTATGCAACTTAACATTAATACATAGGTCAGGTCACACATTCACAGATTTGACGCCGGATTAGGTACGGTTACGATCCGGCATCGTTCGTGGCAATCTGTATTGGTCCGTAGCTTTCTGTATTTTAGCCGAACTCATACGTAGTAGTACGTGTATATCCGTAGTTTTCCGTATTTTAAGCGTAGTCATACGTAGTAGTACGTATATATCCGTAGCTTTCCGTATTTTAACCGGTCATACGTAGAAGTACGTGTATATCCGTAGTTTTCCGTATTTTAACCGTAGTCATACGTAGTAGTACGTGTATATTCGTAGCTTTCCGTATTTTAACCGTAGTCATAAGTAGTAGTACGTGTATATCCGTGACAATTTTTGAATATGTTCAAAATTTGACCACGGATCAAACAACCGTAGTACATCCGTGTTTTCCGTATTAAACCTTTCTTATTCGTGCTAACTCTTACTTATACCTAGCAAACCGTTGTTCAATCGAAGTGCACACGCCCTGACACGTGTCGTTCCGTATTTAACCGTGTTATTTCCGTATTAATGCCTATGTCACACATGCATGGATCACATCGCCGGTTCCACTACATATTAAATCTCACAGATGACCCCGGAAATGCCAATTTCCGTAGTCCGATACGGATGCAAACAACGGCGTGGCTACGGTTTTCGACGTACCTGTGGTAAGATAATGTAGGAATAGTCCGAGTGATACGGATTGTTCCAGTACGACACGGAAATGACACGGTTTAATACGAAAGGACACGTGTCAGGGCATGTGTATGTTGTAATAAGTATGGATTAATTCGGTTTAAGTACGGACAAAAACGGATACGCACGTTCTAATACGGTTTAGTAAGGATGTACTACGGTTGTTTGATCCGTGGTCAAATTTTGAACATGTTCAAAGATTGTCGCGGATATACAAGTACTGCTACGTATGACTACGTCTAAAAACGGACAGCTACGGATCAGTACAGATTGCCACGAATGATGTCGGATCGTATCCGTAGCTAATCCGGTGCCAAATCCGTGAATGTGTGACCGTCAAAGCCCGTTGTCACACCATTGTATTCAACCATATCGCACTACGGAAATTGACATCCGTGAGATTTAATCCGTAGCATAGAAAACAAGATGTGTTTGTTAAACACTTATGCCTCCGGTTATCGCCAATACAAGTTCGACCCGTAATTTGACTTTGATATATGACATTGACCTTAATAAATCACCCCGAAAAGTTTTGCCTCCATAAGTTGCACATGCATGCCAAGTTTGAAGTATGTATGTGCAATGGCTACAAAATTGACGCAAACGTTAAAGTTGGGGACAAACCAACATACAGACAGACAGGGCAAAAACATGTACCCCTCCTTGATCGGCCAGCATAAAAAACTCCAAACCGTTTTAAGATATGAGTCTATGAAGAACACACAGACGGACTGTGAATGCCAAAACTTTATCTATAGGATAACAAAGCAGTTCATTTAGAGTACGAAGAAAACCGCTCATGTGGTGTCAAAAGTTCAGATGGAGTAGAAGGAAGACACAATAACAAAACTACCTATCACAGTTTATTAGATATAAAACGTACCAGTAATTAGGAATGCTGTTAGTATTTGAGATATGGATAATATATCCGTCATACAAACAATACTGAAAATAGCTTTTAGTTCGAAATATAAAATGACCGGCGTCTTTTTAAATTGTTTGCATAAATGTTACATAACTGTTACATACACATGTAAAGATTGTCTTTTATCCAGTCACCAGGCTTCTCTAGTGACATAATAAAGGGGGTGCAAATAAACTTAGGTTTATTAGGTTACTTCCGGTAGTGGAAGGTTTATTAGGTTAGTAGATAGGCGTAATGATTCTATAACCATGGAACTATTTTAGTTTTCTGTAAATATTCATAAACATGTTGATGGAATAGATCTAACAGATCTATTTGGTCACCAGAAGAATTATTCAAATGAGAAAAAATAAAAATAATTGGCTACAGCTGGATTCGAACCCGCGCCTGATCCTACAAAAACAAATTCTCATCTCTCTAGAGACGTCGCCCTTACCGATTACGCCACTGAGGCCACATACAAAATGACGTTGATTTATCAGTTTTATTAATTTAATCCACCGCTGGCAAAACCCGTTTTTGATAAAATCAAACCTGGAAGCAAAGATTGACAGATAAATAGTAAATGTTTTCCTTTCACTCTTATGATTATTTGATTGATAAACTCTTACAGGGGCGGTGATGGTCATAAACCTAAATATAGCCTGTTCAGTTCCATCGATTTCTGAGTGACGTTAGGTAGAATCTAAAAATAGAAACCGAGACTACGTAACTCGAATTTGACCAAAGAATATAGATCATGTCCGTTTGAAATAACTTATCGACCCTCGATTCAAATCATCTTATTTTTCAAATTCAACCACGTTTCCCTTCTAGTAATACAAGTATCGAAACTATATTCCTCTGCGGTAGCTCATTAGATCTATTTACGTCTAAATGGAAGTGAAAAGGGAGGGATCCGTTGATCGAAAAACTGCATTTTCAATGTAAATTATTTCAAGAGTGTTATGAATCTATAAAAAGACATTTAACTATATTGACTGGATAAATCGAATAATAGGTTAGTGCCGTAGATGGGACGCCTTTATCCGACTCGGAGAGAAAACAGTTGAGGCTCGGCAAGCCTCGCCTCAACGTTTTCTCCCCTCGTCGGATAAAGCGTCCCATCTACGACACTAACCTATTATTCTCTATATATCAGCTGTAATAACCATTTACCTCATGAATATTCATGTAATAATTGAGGTCATCATAGATATTTATTAGCTGTAGTTATAAGTTATATGAACATGTGACGTCCTGGCTATGGCAGAAATTAAAGAACCAAGTCTATATAATTATATTAGCAAACAGAGCAGACCCTGCTCAGACAGCTCCAACAGGGGCTTTCTGACGTTAGCCTACTGTTTGCAAATGCGCCAAAAGATGTATCTATGAGGTGAAATATTAAAAGAACTGGACAGGTAAACATGAGGTGTAAATATAAGTATATATATTGCAATAAAGTAGGGTAAACCCTCTTTTAAAGTACAACTGATTAATCACAAGGACTTTGAACACAGGCGGTTAGTTACCTGATGCATGGCAAGAGTAATAGATCCTTTGGGAGCTTTCTGCGCTACTTTTGTTTTGCCTTAACTACTACCAGCCATAAAATTCCATAACAACACATTTCTATTTCTCACATACAACAGGTTTTATTGTGTTTTACATTAAATCCTGCCCTGCAGTATTTTATTTGCAAATTGGGTCAAAATTGTTTAACCAGTATGCTTTTAAGTCGAAGAAATGGTCATTTCTAATACTAATATCCGTTTATCATCATCTACAAATTGACCTACAAAAGCATTGTTAAGTAACAAAAACACATCAGATTGAGACAGAATTAGAATCAAGCTAGTGGTCAGTTATTATTGTTACCACAGATGATCAGACGGAGGATAGGGACAAGTATTTTGTCCTATTGTCTTTCAGAGATGAATTGTGGAAAATGTGCATAGAAAAATATACATGTACTTGACAACGACATGAAAAATTGTGCTAACTGGGTGAGGAATTACCCATGGGCAGTGGTGTTTAATTAGTTCGATTTGAAACAGAGAGCTTAAACAATGTTTTTATCAAAAATCATTAATAAAATCAAACATAAATTTTCCCAACAGGAAAATATCCTGTAGTAGCAAACATATATTTTCTTTGTCATAAGAACTAAAGCCGAACGCTTCAAAACCTTTTACAAAATCTACCAACTATAAAACTACTGGGTTGTATACACCTCAAGTAATAAATCACCTATTAACCCCAAGTATTTGGTAAGAACCCTACACCAATGGTATGTAAGGATGAATAAATTTAATTGGTACCGTTTCCATAACTTTAAATCAGACTGCTGTAGTAGCAAATAGTGTAGACCCTGATCAAACTGCTCATTTAGGAGCAGTTTGATCTTGGTCTGCACTGCACTATTGGCCTAAGTTTGTCTGAATACTTAGAGTAATTAGGGTATGTTTTGCTAGCTCTGCAACATTTCTGATTAACCAATTGCATGTGCTCCCTTCCCAAACAACAAGCAATACAAACGTCATAATACAAAACTTTAATAACTATACCTATCATTAAAATATATAAACATTTACAAAAGTTTCTTTCATTAAGGGTCTTTCATTTCTGCCCAAAAGCATAACCAGTGTCAAATAGTTGGGATACTTATGTGACACTGAGTTATGCCTCAATTCAAACTGTTTGCAAAGGTTACCACGAATTTGCTCTTATATTGTATTAAAAAACAGTTTGGCCACAAGCTATATTCTCTTACCCCCCCCCCCCTCCCTCTCTCTCTCTCTCCAAATATTGACCCTAAAAAGGTCAATCAGTTTGAATTCTCGTGGGACTCCTCAAGTTTCTTCTCATCTCAACACGATCCAGAATTTCTGCAAATATAATCAGGAGTTCATACTTTCCATTTCTATGGTTACATATTAGCTTTTTTATATGGCAACATTGTCTGTTAAACAGCAAACATTTTATCCTATTCTTATTTACACTATAAAGTATTCTGACACAATCTCCCTTCTGCATGGGTTTATGAAGCTAAATATGTCAATTTAGCACCATATTGATAACTTTAAATCAGACTGACATAGTAGCAAACAGTGTAGGCCTTGATCAAATTACTTCTTCTGGAGCAGTTTGGTCTGGGTCTGCACTATTTGCCTAAGTTTGTCTTTCCAAATGTTTAGGGTATTTCGCGTATGCACTTAATTTAATTAATACTTGTGGTATTCATCTGAAGGAAACGTAAGTAATACTGTCTGTATCTATAGTAGCTAGATTAACGTTTTTGCTGCCAACTTTAGTCGTCTGCAAACTTTGTCATCGGCTACAATTTTCCATATTTATTTTTCTTCATTTTCGTTTCAAGAAATAGTCACAGTAACAAACAGTTTGGATCCTGATGGTAGGCCGAGTCTCATCTGGATCCAATCTGTTTGCATTGGTAAAAAGAGTTGATTTTTATCACGGCATATAAACCAGATAATGCTGGTCAATTGGTCATGGAAGAAACTGTAGAGTAAGATCTATATTAATTCATGAGCATACAGAGCAGACCTTGGTCGGACAGCTCCTACATGAGCCTATGATATGGGTCCATTCTGTATATACAAAGATGTTAAATGGCTTATCTATGAGGTCAAGGATTAAAAGCACATGATCTATCCAAATGGGTGCATGATCTATCCAAATTGGTGTACAGCACACAAATGGTATATGTTAACCCTTTCCCTGTTCCATATTCATGTAAGAAATAATAACATCATGAATATTTATTAGCTGAAAGTTCTAATATACTTTTTTCAAGAAATGTGTTTGCTTTGACACAAACTGTAGAATTGGGTGTATATCATGTCAAAAGCAAACAGAGCAGACCCTGATCAGATGGCTCCTATAGGAGCTATCTGGTCTGGGTCTACTCTGTTTGCAAATGTGTGAATACATTTTTATATGTGGGAAAGGCTTAAAAGCACATGATTTATTCGAATGGGTGTACAAACAAGAGTTGTCACAGGACAGCATGCTCGACTATTCTCAGTATTGTTAGTGTAAAAATGCTTGATAGTGGACTAAAATGGTGTCCAATGATACTAGAAGCAGTAAAATATCTTTAATAATATTCAAGATGTTGGATCTTTTTGAAATCTTTAATGAAAAGAAGAACCTAAGTTAAAAAGGGCAATAATTTCAGTTAAAATGTTAGACAGAGTTACATACTCTTGCCTACAGATGAAGCTTGTGATGGTGAACAAGTGTTCAAAGTTTCAAAGCGTTATCTCAAAGGGTTATGTAAATAAGCGGACTTCAACAAAAACCGTAACCAAAAATTCTAAGTTAAAAAGGGCCATAATTCTGTCCAAATGCTTGTCAGAGTTATGTACTCTTGCCTACACATGAAGCTTGTGATGGTGAACAAGTGTTCCAAGTTTCAAAGCTTTATCTCAAAGGGTTATGTAAATAAGTGGACTTAAACAAAAACCTTAACCATAACAAAAATTTAAAGTTAAAAAGGGCCACGATTCTGTCAAAATGCTTGACAGAGCTATGTACTCAAGCTTGTGATGGTGAACAAGTGTTCCAAGTTTCAAAGCTTTATTCCAAAAGGTGAGAGACAAAAAATGAACTTTAACAAAAACCTTAACCAAGGTGTGACGCAGACGCGGACACCTACGCCGACACCAACGCCGGAGCGAGTAGGAAAGCTCCACTCTTCTTCGAACAGTCGAGCTAAAAACAAAACTTAAGAGAAAAACTGTTCTTGAGCGTGATACCAGTTGATTTTGTGATCACTTCTATTTAAAGCATAAAATAATATATCAAACAAAAAATAAGAATCTATATGGCAAGTCTTTGTGTCTAGATGATCACTATTCACAGTATCCACATGTCTCTGGTTATAAGATTGACAGCATACAAATGGTATATGTTAAACTTTTTCCTGTTGAATATTCATATAAGAAATGATAACATTGGGGATATCTATTAGATGATTTTTTAAAATAGGACATGAGGAAATGATTTTTTCACCTGGATAGAAATTGTTGAAATCTATATAAGCAAACAGCAGACCCTGATCAGATGGCTCCTGTAAGATCTGGGTCTACTGTTTGCAAAGGCATTTGTACGAAGGAAAGGGATAAACTAGTCTTAAACAAGTGTCTGATTATGAATTGTTAATGATGATGATCCATATTCTATGCTGTAGCTATTTCCTTCATGTACGCCCCAAGAAGTTTGATCTGAAAAAACAAACAAAAACAAATCATTAGAAATATAATGAACACTTAAGAAATTGTTCAATTTGTCAAATGCATATATACAAATAAAATCAAGTCCTAGTTCTTCATCATGTTGCACTAGTACTCAGAGCTACAGACACAGGTGCGTACTCAAATAATATAACTTTTTATCTACTTTGATGGCCGTTAAATCATTTATAACATCTTATTTGGTTAACTCTTTCGCTGCCTGTCACATCTGTAATTTCTATTGCAAATAGGTTTGGATCTGGAAGAGACGCTGAGGAGCTCGGCGTCTCATCAGAGTCCAAACGGTTTCTTAGTGCGACTATTTTTTCAATGAAAAATGAAAATTGCAGCAGATGACTCAGTTTGCAGATTAGTTTGCAAAATATGGAAGCAAAAGGGTTTGGGAATTCATTAAAACCCTTTATCTGATGAAAATTCAATGAAAAAAATAATCGCAATTTAAATACTAATAAAGCTGGGGGGGGGGGTTCATAATGGCAGGATTAACAAGCAAAGATTTTGTCATTGAAGAATCTGTAGATCATTATGAATTTAGGCAAAGTCTGGCAAAAAAATATTTATAGGATTTGTATTCTTACTCCTTGAATGTAGTTGTATTTGTTGATTTTCTCATTCTGTGAGTGGGCACCATCATCAGAGGACCCAATAGGGAGCAACATCACACTTTTCCCTGTGGCTTCCTGGAAGGTCAAGGTCACTGGAATACTGCCACCTTCTCGGGTCATGTCTGGTTCAACCCCAAACACTGTTGAAAGAAATTAACTACATGAGCCAGAGACAAAACACATGAATCTAGGAGTTTGCAATTAACGTTTAAATATTTGCTTAACCCTTTACATGATAGGGACGTTTTTTCATGCCTTTGCAAAAAGACTAGACCCAAATCAGATGGCTCCTGTATGAGTTGTTTGAACAACGTTTGCCCTGTTTGCTTATTATGTTATAAAAAATCAGTCAATGAATATTCATTAAGTCATGAATTCTCGTATAGATATTTATCAGACTGAGGAATTACTGGTCACTGCTTGTACTTCAAAGCATTCACAGAAAGACACAATGTGTCCATATGCCACATTAACCTATTTCCTCATACCGATAACTTTTGACACCTCTCTAAAAGTCACTTTTTGAACCAATGTGATACAAAAAGCATTTGTTTCATATGAGCAAATGCTCTATGTACACAATTTCAAACTAGAAAACTCACTTAGGTCAGACAGGTCCCTGTAATCAAGGGCAAATAACTCTAGACATAGTAATCTGATTCAACCCGAATACTACAGGTGTCTTCCTCTGATGATACTAGGCATATGCCCTGAATATGAAACCAATATGTGAAGTACTGTTTGAGTAATCGCGTCACATCAAAAGTGTTGACGGACTGACAGACAGGAAATGTGATTCCAATAGGGATCCCGCATTTTCATTGCAGGGCCCTTTTTCTAAAAAATGCTACTTTTCAGTAGACTTATTCAAAGAGGTTGGGCCTAAATATAGCCTATGAGGGTTTAACACTTACTCTGCCTTTAAGAAATATTATCTGGTCAAATTTAGATTTGGTGCAATGTTCCAATTCTATCAAGCTGTTGAGATCCATAGTGTCAAGATCTATTGACCAATTGTCAAACAGATTAAACCTTGATGAGATGCCATGATCCATTGACAAAGTGTCAAACAGCTTGAACACTGATGAGATGCCAAGATGTACTGACTAAGTGTCACACAGCTTGAACTCTGACAAGATCCCAAGTTACTCAGCATCTCACCAGGCCCCAGGTTATAAAACTTTTTTCTTGAGTCTGAGATCATTCTCAAGCATCTGACCAATCAGATACTTAAGAATCATCTCAGACTCGACTCAGAGGATTTATAACATTGGACCCTGGACCCAAGCTGTTTGCAAATATGATTCAGGTCACAGTTAGTGGGATAAGGTTTAACCTGGTGCTAAAGTCACAAGTGATCAATAAAACTTGCTAATAAATAGTATTTCCTTCTAAAAGATTCAAAAGCAAGAAATGTTTGCATAGCAGTTAAGTATGAGTCATATCACAGGACACCTGACCCTAGTTTCACGATGATTCTTAAGTATTTATTTAATACCAGGCTTAACTGAATAGGGGTATTAAACTTGCATCGAGAGAAGACAAAGTGAAATATCTGTATCTATACAGAATCCTTAGAGACAGTCTGTTATATTTTATTAAATAGGAAATGATGTTTTTTGCATTGAATATCTAATTAAACCCAAAATGAATTTGATAAAATCCTTAAGTCTCTTACAAATTCTTAAATATTTGTTTTCGTTGTTTTTTTTATTAATTTCAGCTATTATCAAATACCAATATTTGTTCTTAAAATGATAACTGAGCAAACATTTTACCTTTTCTGTCGAAATAAACACTAGTTCATGAAAAGGTATGCTCTAGTATAATTTCTAAGTAACAGACTTAGTTAAATAATTACGTAAGAATGTTTGTGAAAATGGGGACTGGCTCAAATGGCCATGCAGTTGTTGTATGGACAACAAGGGCTACAACTCTAGTGTTACTGACAGAAAACTATAATGTTATCTCAGGCATCCAAGAGTAACTAGAACTATCACTAAAGGTGATGGAGTACCTCTGCTCAGCTGCCTTGATCGCAAATCAAACAAGATTTGTGCCAGGTTGTGCCACGGACATACAGACCAACAGATTGACAAACACAGTAACACTGACACAAAAATGTATGGCAGAACGACAAGGATGCATCTAAAATAACCCCATCCCCATCTGAAGTGGTACTATAGAACTATTAGGTGAAGAATGAATTCACTACCTGTGTTAACAGCTTTCCTACCCGCCACATAGTTAGGACTATCAGAGCTGCTGACCCACGGTTTAGCAGAACCTTCTTCTGGCCAAATTCTGATCCGGAATAAACATAATTTTTTTCAAACTTTGACAAAACAAAGACCTGTTTTTTATTCGTAGATGTTTTGGTATACACATTGAGCTCTTGCACTGCCTATCTTTTGGTTGTGAGCAGCATGTGAATTAGATATCTCATTTTTGTTGACTCAGACCAAAGAGTCCCGACAGGAGCCCTGTGATCAAAGTATGCGCAGTTTGTAGCAGCAAAGCCTATGCACTAAATTAACCCTTTCCCTCATATAAACGTGTTTTCACACATTTGCAAACAGAGAAGACCCAGATCAGACGGCTCCTAGAGGAGCCGTCTGATCAGGGTCTACTCTGTTTGCTAGTGGAATTTCAAAGATCTGTTTCTTTTCTTTCTAAAATGGCTACAATGTTCCACCTTCCATATTTCATTATAACTATTTTCTCCATGAATAATCAGTAGGTATTAAATTTTGAATAAACATAGAACAGGGAAAGGGTTAAACAGCCGAAAGTTTAAACAACAGAACAGTCCAATCTTCAAATTAGGCATCAGTAGGGTCAACTCAACTTATTCAAAACACTGAAAGACCTGTTCAGTCTGACATGAGCTAACAAAACCCTTTTTTTTTCAAAAAAATAATAATAAGTTAATAACCATATCTCAAGAAATTAAAGTTTTTAAGATTTGCAATCCCAGACCAATCATGATATACAAAACATGGTTACAAAACATGGTATGTTATCCAAGTCAACACTTTTTAAAATTCATAAAAATCTGTCAGACTAGGCATCCTAAACTGAAAAACTGTAGACTCCTACCACATTCCATAGTAGCAGCTTTTCTGTATAGGAAGAGTCAAACACAGAAAGTATTTTGCTCATGGTACAGTACACAATGTCCAGTATGGGCCAAAATGGCTTCGCCGTGGGTCAGCAACTCTGCAGCAAAGTGTTTTCAATGAAACCTATTTTGTTGGTTTACCTATTTTTTATCGAGATATAGAGGATCTGTTGCGAATTGTCTTTTAAGATCACATTTTCCTAAACGAACCTTAGAAAATGTTATTAAGCGAGCTGTTGGCAAGCTTAATAACATTTTCTTGGTGAGTTTAGGAACATGTGATCTTAAAAGACAATGAGCATCAGATTCTTTTTCTCACATAACCAAAACAGTGTAGATCTAGATCTATTTTCGCCCTTTTAATGACATGTAAACATCGGTTTTTCCATGTTTGACTTCAGATATGACGTATGACGTCATATATATTCTAAAGTGTTCTTACACGTGTTACTGATAAGAGAATCTTAACCCGTTGTTCTAACCCAGAGATAAGGGAAATTATGTGAGAAAATGATTGTTTATCAAGATAATGATTAGAACATCAAATTACTTACATCAGCTCTTATCCCGCTGTAATACATTCCAAATTCTTATCTGGAGCAATTTTACTAGATTCCAATTTGTTAAAAAATGTGGGCAACTTGTAACTAAGTGTCATACAGCTTTGATCCTGATGAGAAGCCAAGTGACTAAAGTTTCCTATTTGCAGTTAAAGGATAATTTCATATTTCCTGAACAGTGACCTATTCTTTAATTTACTCTTGAATGAGAACCAGAAATGGTGTCAAAGCCACCTGATGCTCGCCTGTTTAAACGTTAAGTAAGTTAAGTCTACATCGTGTCATATTGAAACAAGAAATCTTTTAATTTTCAATTTAAACTTAACTGCATCAATATCTGAACCAAAATATATGCAACCAAGTACCAATTTTCTGCAACTTAAACATACCAAGTATGGAAGCCCTAGGTCTATTGGTTCCGATGTAATAGGCAGTTAAAGACTTTTTGCAAAAGTAGGTCAAAGGTGAAGGCAGAAGGGCAAAAATGTTGGCATGGCCATACCAAGTATAGAAGCCCTATGCCAATGGAGTCCAATATTATAGGCATTTAAAGATATTTGCAAAAGTAAGTCAAATGTTCGAATCAAGGTCACATGGTAAAACATGGGTATGGTAGAAAAGACTTAAGAAAGATACATACCAAGTATGGAAGCCCTAGGCCTATTGGTTCAAATGTTACATGCAAAAGTAGGTCAAAGGTTAAGGTCAATGTCAGAAGGGAAAATTGTTGGAAAGTCTTAACACAAGAAAATTGCATACCAAGTATGTAAGCCCTAGGTCCAAATGTTATAGGCATTAAAGATTTTTGTAAAAGTAGGTCAATGGTCAAGGTCAATGTCAGAAGGGCAAATATGTTGGCATGGTCATACCAAGTATGGTAGCCCTAGGCCAATAATTTCCAATAATACTGGCATTTAAAGATTTTTGCAAAAGTAAGTCAAAGGTCCAGGTCAGAAGGGCAAAACTGTTGGTATGGTTGGAAAGGTATTGACAGTATGAACCTTCTCACCAAAGTTCAGCATCATGGCACAAATATTAAGCCTTATACCAACCAGTCCCAAAAACTTTAACCTGGTGATTTTTTGCTAAGTCCAAAACATGTCCAAAATTGAATAAAATTTAAAAATATTTTTAATGTTTAACTTTATAACAGTAATATTTGGCCCCAAAAGAACCTCCATACAAAATTTCAGCATCCTAGCCCAAATATTAAGTTTTAAAACAACTCATCCAAAAAACTTTAACCTGGTGATTTGTGACCAAAAGAACTAGTCCAAAACTTTAACCTTGGCTACGCACACACTAATGCTCATGCTGGAGGGGGGGGGGGGGTGCATATGAACAGGCGAGCTAAAAATGACAAACTACTCACAATGAACATCCAGTAACAAAGCTTAAGTCAACTGTAAACAATGTTGACCCAGACCAGAGTCAAACTTCTTCTCTAAGCTCCCTTAACTTATATAGATTATCCATAAATATTTGCATTATAGACATGCCTTTAAACCCTTTCCCTGTTCTATGTTTTTCCAAATTTCAATACTTAATGAATATTGATGGACACAAATTTTAGAAAGTAAAAAAACAGATTTTTCAAATTCCATTTGCAGACAGCAGACCCTGATAAGACAGCTCCTACAGCAGCCGTCTGATCTGGGTCTATTCTGTTTGCAAATGTGTGAAAACATGTTTATATGAAGGAAAGGGTTAATGCCTTTATCTCATGAATATTAATGTAAGAAATAACGACATCATGAGTGTTAATTAGTTAAATGTTTTACTCCTTTCCTTCGTGAATATCAATGCATTTTCAAGCATTTGTAAAGAGAGTAGACCCAGATCAGAAGGCTCCTATAGAAGCAGTTTGAGCAGGGTCTGCTCTGTTTGCTTATAACATGATAAGGATCTGATTCTACAGTCTTTATCAAATCAAAACATTCCCTTGAATATTTAACATTATGAAAATCAGCTTAAAAATATGCATGATGTCATTATTTCTTAGATGAATACTGAACAGGTAAAGGGTTAAAGGCATTTCTATCAGGTGAAGATTTTTAAGAAGGGAGTTAATCAACCCATATTTGGCTTTTGGCTGCTTTGATACTCTCCCTGTTTAGCATCTACGGTTAAGTCAAGTTGCTTGAATGCGCTTATTGTTTTTCAAAAACTTGTTTCTTTTAATTGTCAATTTCTAAATATGAAACTTTGCAATAATTATATCACATACATTCAATTTTTGTAGTGAATCTATGAAAGGAAACGTTACAACAAAACGCCATGGCATTATATTTATTAACCTTCTCTGTTATATAAACGTTTTTTACACACACTTGCAAACACAGTAGACCGATATCAGATGACTCCTATAGGAGTAGTCTGATCAGGGTCTGCTCTGTTTGCTTTTGACATGATATAGATCTGAGTGTACAGTTTTTGACAAAGCAAAAAAAGTTAACGTAATAAAAATTGAGCTAATAAATACAGTAAAACTTTGATTAACCGAACACTATAATACGCATTATTATCGAATTTTAAGACAGGTGGCAGCTTAATGCATGGTGAAAGTCATGCAGAAAGCTCCTCTAGGAGCTTTCTGCATGACTTTCACCATGCATTAAGTAGTCACCTGCCTAAAAGGGTCTAAATTCTTCTGTACCGAAAATTCGAATAATCGAGGTTTTACTGTATTCATGATACCATTATTTCTTACATGAATACTGAACAGGGAAAGGGTTAAAGGCATAAAAACTCAGCCTTATCAAGGCAAAACAAGTGTATACCTGAATCAAATGGCATGTTCTAAGTGGCTCAAAATGGTTGATTTGGGTCAACTCTGTTTACAAATGTACTGGTGCCCCACTTCAAATAACATCAACCAGAAGTGTTAAGAGAAAATGATGCAATGCCCAAACCCAAAAACTATTCTACTTCTAGAATATAAGAAGCTGTAAGAAACTGAAGCTCTAATAGCATTTGAGCATCTTCACAAGAAACAAAGCCTTCAAGCATAGTAAGCAGTGTAGATCCAGACCACTTTGTAAAATATGGCATTCTGCTCATTGATGTAATTTGGTATTGACCCCTACCCAACTATGTGCAACCTGAATTACATCTACAAACAGCATGGATCGAGATGAGACACAGAGTAATGCTGCATCTCATCAGGATCAAAGCTGTTTGATACTCAGTCCATAATAGATCAATTTAACCCTTCTCCACATATTGAACTTTTTGCACGCTAATGCGTAGACCAAGATCAAAGAGCTCCTGCAGGAGTCTCAGAGTCTGATCTGTTTGGGGATAATAGATATGATCTTAGTTTTTGTCAAAGCAAAACATTGCTTTGAAATTTTACATTAAAAAGTTGATGAATATTCATATAGTGACCAAATATTCATATAATGATACAAATTTAGATATCTAAAACTTTGGGATAACTCAAAGTAAAAGTTCGGTCCTTCCAAAATTTACAATACAGAATTATTCTAAAATGTATTACTATGCATATCTCGGAACACATGTGACAGCTTAATGCATATCGAAAGTAAAGCTGAAAATTCCTACAGGAGCTTTCTGCATTACTTTAGACCTGCATTAAGCTGTAAACTTGAAAAATTGTCTGGTTAGATTCAAACTTCTGTTACCTTTAAGTAATTTGTACGGTCCCTTGAAGTTCAACTGTATAAAAGTCCTTTGAAAACAGTGTAGATGGAGATGAGAGGGCTAATACTGGAGCCCTCTCATCATGGTCTGCACTTTTTGTCATGTTACAACTTTCTTTAGAAACTCCCCATTTGAGTTTTGGAATAGTCCATATGAAAAGTCAGCATTGAAAGGGTTAACCCTTCTCTTGCTGAATTCTAAAATACATTTCTCCTTCTTTACCCATGCCCTGTTGTATAATTACATATATCTTCACTGTGTACAAGTATATCGCTGTACAATCACTGCTGTGGAGTGCAATGGTTGCACAATCAACTTGTAAATAGTGCAGACCCTGATGAGACAGCTCCTGCAGGAACTGTCTCATCTGGGTCTTCACTATTTACAGGTACGTATATTGACGTGAATAGCAAGCGAAGAGTTAAGCAGACATCAAGTTTTACAGAGGGATATGGTTAGGGGTTCCATAAACTCTATTAAAATTGTTCAGTTCTTCATCAGCAAATTCAGTTTCAATGCCGCCATTGATATGATCTTTATCTACCATTGTTAAGACATCTAGGTAAACTATTTTCAATAATTTTCTGACAAACACTATCTTGCTATTATTAACTATTTTCTTTTTATCTTGCTATTATTAACTATTTTCTTTATTTTTCCACATATTAAAACTCTTTTTTGTCTGAATTCATTAGAAACCATTCTCCAGGAAGATTCTAGTAGATAGGATACCATTTACTCAATAATATGTCTTCCTACGCCTTGGCAAATAGAGTAGATCCACATTAGATGGCTCCTGTAGGAACTATCTGAGCAGGGTCTGCTCTGTTTGCTTATGCTATAATACAGATATGATTATACAGTTTCAGCCACATGTCCATGACCAAACCCATTCCTGTGTCTATGTTCTATTATAACAATTAATCTAATTATTATTCAAATTATTTCTTACATGAATATTCCTGGAGTAAAGAGTTATTATAGGTTAAGTGATTTGAATAGACCAGTTATGACTTTTACCTATAGTTCTTTCTATATCTTTCTTTACCTTTTTTTATTTCTATCAATGACAAGGCTTGTTTGTTTCTTGCATATACTGAAGCACTACAAGAGATAAGCTATATAGAGAATGGAATGTAAGCCAGAGAAAATTCTGTATCCACATAGAAGCCAGGGTACCTGTTTTTACTGCCTTAATACCAGCCTTGTAGTTGGGATCTGTAGTGTCACTGACCCAGGGCTTGCCCCCATGTCCCATACTCACGCTAGAAAATACATATCTCTAAACATGGTTGCATTACTCTGTTGTCAAATACTAAACAAATGACAACACTACAGTTTCTCTGTTTTAACCCTTACCCCTCTATTCCACCACATGACTCAAACAGCTTGGATCCAGATGAGATGTTACGTAACTCTGCATCTCACCAGGACCCAAGCTGTTTGATGCTTGTTCAATAGTTTCTTAACCCATTACCTCATAGGTTATTTTTACAGTCTTTACACCTCTTTGAATGAATCTACCGAAAAGGAGCATTTACTTGAGAAAAGGAAAAATTTAGAATTGCATAGTATTGAAACTATTGTGACAAATAGAGCATTTGCTCCTATGGAGCAAATGCTATATTTATCACAATCGTTTCAAAAAGTGACTTTTACAGAGGCATAGAAAGGCGTATTTATGGAGGAAACGGTTAACCCATTATCTCATAGGCTATTATTAAACATAAATACAGCTTCTTTGAATAAATCTATCGGAATTGGGTATTTAATAGAGACAAGCAAATTTTTAGAAATGCGTAGTATTGAAACCATTGTGATAAACAGAGCATTTGCTTCTATTGAGCAAATGCTCTACTTTTCACAATGGTTTCAAAAAGTGACTTATACAGAGGCGTCAAAAGGCATCAATATGAGGGAATGGGTTAAAAGCTTGATAAAACGGGGGAAAAGTCAAAATGTCATTATATTTTCACAGTGGGGCAATGGTTAAAACTTGTTTTGCCGTCATCTGAAATGTAGGAAAACATTCAAGAATGATATAGCATACTTCTTCAGTCTGGCTGTAACACCTCATCTCTACATTATTCTGACCTGGTAATTATTATTCTTGCATAAAACATGCTGTTGTAGTCCCGATTAACCATGTATTAACAAGGCGATTCTCGTGCTCACGCGTTGTTGTTGACCGGTTTTAAATAAACCTTTGCGTGACCTAACATCAACAGTAGACTTGAGTACTACAGCGTTTTAACAGTGCCCTGGTAATAGCGTAAATCAAATGAACTGTCAAAGAAATAGCATATAGTTATGGTTGTATTTTGAACAATTAAATGAACACGGACTAGAAAATTGTGTCTGTGAGACACAGCGATGCCCCCGTGGTGGAGCTTGCCTAGCTGCACGTAAGTTTCTAAGTAATTTGACCTTGACCTTGGGCTTGCGGGCAGCATGGGCTGGGTGCGCAATGAAAGTATGGATGGTGGTTTATGTGTATATGCAATTCCATGCCAATAGCTATAGTGGTTAGTGAGATATAAGACAATGAAATAACTGTGACAACCAACTGCACCTACCAACTGCACGTAAAAGTGTGACGGACGGACGGACGGACAGACGGACAGGTGCAAAACATAATGCCCCCTGACTATTGTCAACAGGGGCATAAAAGCAGAAAAAAGGTTTAATACAAGAATAGCGATAATACACGTTCGTGTCCCTTGGGACTGTTGTTGCCCTCGCCATCTGGGCTCGGGACAACAACAGCCCCTCAGGAAACTGCTGATGTTATTGCCCGAAAAAACGTAAATTAACCCTTTATTATACCACATTTATATAATACTCTTTTCACACAGGATATATGAATTCAATACATAAGGCTTCTCTTGTGCCAATGTAGGATATCAAATCAATGATATGTTGTGTAATAACATATGATAAGAATGTATAGCAAAGACCCTTTACTTCATAAATATTTATATAAGATGTAAATATATGGCGTGTAATAACCTGTAGTTTTATAATAATAAGCAATTGTTTTGACCATAGCAAAACCTGTAGAATCAGATTTATATTACTTCATAACCAAACATAGCAGACCCCAATCAGACAACTTTTTAGTTGAGTCCGAGTTCGTTCTCAAGCTTTGTATTGGTCAGATTTGAGTTCTCAAGCTTTTGATTGGTCAGATTCGAGCCAAAGGCTCAAATCTGACCAATCAAAAACTTGAGAACGAACTCAGACTCAACTAAAAGTTTTATAAGCATGGACCCTGATATGGGTCTACTCTGTTTGCAAAATGCATACAAAGTTCAATGTTCAGATGACAAAATAAACATTTAGCTGACAAGTATGCACAATGACATTATTTCTTAAGTCAATACAGAGCTCCAGATAAGATGCGTACATTTAATAGCTCCTTAAAGCCTCCTTTATTACTCTACCAAACCCTATACTTTGAGATGATTCTAAAGAGTGGTCACAGTATAGGGTTTGGTGTAGAAATGATGATTTTTGAATTAGGGTATGCACCTATATTTGTAGCTTTGTGAATATACATAAATTACGAGGTTTAAGTGGTGAAACCATTAACCTTAAAGTCGCTATTCTTGAACTAATCAAACCACTCAAAGCACTATTTAAGATATTCATTAAATGTATATGAATGAGTGAAACAAAAGACTTTACCTAAGTTTATTCGGGCTACCCCTCTCTTTATGCACTTTTTCAATGTGAGTCTTAACCAGCTTTTCCACTGTATCTGGCAGCATGTCAGGCACCAGGCGAATGGAGAATTTTCCAATGACTTTTCGAGGAATGACTGTTTTTGCTCCAGCGTCACTGAAGGCCCCTTCAATACCTGTAAAACAATTAAAGATATAGAAGAGGAGATAGGCGTTGTGTGGTTATCATCTGTACCCTAACCATAATTTTCAAAATTCTTCCCAATAAAGTTGACTCTTTTCTTTAGAAAACCACAAGCGCTGGCAAACAATTTATCTCAAATTGTATTGTTTCAATCAAATAGAGCATGTAAAATAACATGAAATGGACAATTTATAATTGAAACATCTTTGCTTGGCTTCTTTACAGTTGACAGATATCTTTGGCACATACCATGGAGGGATAGGGATGGGTATCTCCAGCGTGCCTTCAAGATATCCTCCTTGGTATCATGTATCAGCTTGTCTGCTCCAATGTCTGCCCTGTACTCTTCCTGGAACACAGTTTATTTTTCACTAGTATTACATATATTTCTTCTCATGTTAACCCTTTATCTGACAATTATTCATGCAAGAAATAATTAATGTATGGAAAATTAATAAGCGGCCTTTTTATATTGGCATCATGACCATAGGAAATTTTTCACCATTGTAGAATCACATCATAATTATTTCATTAATAGCGAAAAGAGCAGACCTTGATCAGACGACTCCCTTCAGGAGCAGTCTGCTTGCATAGATTTCAAAAGGCATCTCTGTGCAGTAGACTTAACATACCATGCAATCTGAAATAATTCAAATTTGTAGCTTAACCCTTTACTACGCATTTGCAAACAGAGTAGACCCATATCAGACGGCTCCTGTAGGAGCTGTCTGATCAGGGTCTGCTCTGTTTGCTGATGATATAATATAGATATGATTCTAGTTTCTGCCTATATGCCAAATATTCCAGTGCCCATGTGCTATTATAACAACTAATCCAATTAATATCTATGACATCAATATTTCTCCATGAATATTTATGAGTAAAGGGTTAAGAAACAACTTTAATACAGTGAACCCTCGTTACAACGGAGGTGTTTGTTTCCAGACATTTTGCTGGTATAACGAGGTTGTCGTTATAATGAGTTTAAATATAAAAGGAACCATATGGCCAGTTTTAAACTAGTACCAACAGTTAAACGCTTAATGCAGAAAACAAGAATTGCAAAAAGCTCCCTTTGGGAGCTTTTTGCACTTCTTGTGTTCTGCATTAAGTGATCACCTGTCTTATTGGCATTGCACCCATTTATTTATTGGTTGTTTCGGTAAACGGTAACTTTGTTTCAATGCATACTGCCGTTATAACGAGGGTGACGTTGTAACGAATGCCGGTATAATGAGGGTTCACTGTACATCCAAAAAGATCAGAAACAAGTCTGTTGAATCCTTGTGGCAAGAGCATGTAAAATACCTAGTTAGAGTCTACTTTCAGTCCGAATGACCTCTCAGCCGACTGTACATTTACTCCAATGTATTACCTCATAGATTTAACATCTTTTCAAACAGAGTTGACCCTGATCAGACAGCTCCTGTGGGAGCTATCTGATCAGGGTCTGTTATGTTTGCTTTGACATAATACAGATATGATTCTACTGTTTCTGTCATGGTTAAATAATCTAGTATTTACAACGCCATTATAAAATATCAGTTAATGAATATTCATAGACATTACTTCTTGCTACATGTTGATGAGGTAAAGCGTTAACCCTTTCCTTGTTCACTATGCATGTAAGAAATTATGACATCATGAATATTTATTAGCTGATTTTTATAATGCTGAATGGATACAGTATTTATCTGATCTGGCAGAAACTGAAGAATCAGGCCTATATAATATAAGCAAACACAGCAGACCCTGATCTGGGTCTACTCTGTTTGAAAAGGCATGAAAAGTCGTTTATATGAAGGAAAGTGTTGACTGTCAACATTTACCTTGTCAAAGTCAATGGGTTTATACGAAGCCTCCTCCTCATCTGTCACCTTGGCTATGTCATCATTGATGCCTGGTATCAGTATCTTACCATTCAAGTCAACCAGTGTTCCCATTACGTGCATCAGGTCACTCATTGCCTCAAACCTGTTTCAAAATAAAACACTCTTACACATTAACTTCTGGTTAATTGGCATATTGTCATGTACACAGGAAAACAGGTAAGAAGAGTATTCTGGTTCTTCATCCAAATAAAATCAAGCAATACTTAGAGCTCAAAATAAGATGCGTAAATTTAAACATTTCCAAGAATAACTACTTTATTTCTCCATCTCGAAGAGACGATTCTAAAGAGTGGTCACCTTCTAGGTTTGCCAATTTTGATCCCCGGCCTGAGGGCATTATTTATATAACTTTTGTAAGGACCTGAAGATGATGCTATGTGCCAAATATGAAAGCTGAGGACCTTCAAGTTTCAGAGGCAGTAACTCAAGAATTATCAGGGGGAGACAATTAAAAAAATCCAGGTGCACAACAACTCATGCTGGTGAACATTCCTGGTGACTCTAGCCCTAGTGGTTTTAAAGATATGCATGACACAAACTTTCTCTAATTTTAAGTAAGCATATCAGGGGCAATAACTCCAAAGTTATCAAGGTGAGACAATTCAAAAATCCTAGGGGCACAACAACTCATGCTGGTCAACATTCCTGTGACGTTTGGTGACTCTAGCCCTAGTGGTTTCAGAGATATGCCGGACACTAAGTAAAGTTTGTCTAATTTTAAGTCATCAGGGGCAGTAACTCCAAAACTAACAGGGGGAGACAATTAAAAAAAACCAAGAGCACAACAACTCATGCTGGTGAACATTCCTGTGAAGTTTGGTGATTCTAGTACTAGCGGTTTCAGATACGCGAGACACAAAGTTTTTCTAATTTTAAGTCATCAGGGGCAATAACTCCAAAGTTATCAGGGGGAGACAATTCAAAAACCCCAGGTGCACAACAACTCATGCTGGTGAACATTCCTGTGAAGTTTGGTGACTCTAGCCCAACCGGTTTCAGAGATACGCGCGACACAAGTTTGTGACGGACAGACAGACAGACCGACGTACAGATGGACAGACGGACAGACAGACAACTCTGGCAAAAAACAATATATCTCCCCATAAATGGGGGAGACATAATAATTCAAACAGCTAAAAAAGAAAGTGTGACAGACAGACAGATGGACGGACAGACAGATGACGGAAAAGTGATCCATAAGTGACATGCTGCCTCTCAGCAGGTGACACAAATATTGACAAATATTTTGGTATCTATATGCCAGTGTGGGTGCATAAAATAAACAGAATGTATACCAGCAAGTTGCAATTTGCAGAATAAAAGCGACAATTACAGAACTGAAGTGAGCAAGCTCACATACCCCTCACTGCCAAAGTGTCACAGAAAAAAAGTGGTTCCTCATAATGAATCGACTGATCCAAAGTTTTATCCATAAAAATTCTTAAGCAAATTTGAGAAAAATTGGTCCAGAAATGAAAGTGCTAGATGAGTAATGTTCAATGTTTTAGGATACATGGACAGACTGACGGACTGACTGACTGAAGGACATACAGGTCAAAAACTATATATCCTGTGTAGCTTCTCTGTGTGGGGCATACAGTATAACTTCGATGTGTCGATCTTCTAGGGACCATGGCAAAAAGATCGACTTATCGAGAGGTCGACTCATACAAAGTAGATCTATATGAACAAACATTTACATGAGTTTCGGTTCCAATCTCGGAAGTGCATGTATGCCTGAACACGTATTAAGTCTACATGATATTCTTTCTAGAAATCCAATTGAATGAAAACACAAGACACAGTTTAAATCTTTATTTTATGTCAAATAAAAATACAAATAGACTACTAAAATGCAAAGACACATTAAATATCAACACCATTCGATGTTTCATGATAGCACACATCAACTTACAATTTCGTTTCCAGTTGTTCGTAGAAACGTGCGAAACCAATTCTTTCAGCATAAACAACCGTTATTACACATTTGTACAGCAAATTTTTGAGTTTCTCGACACTATTTAGGAACAAAAAGATTTAAGAATGGTTTTCAACTTACAAATACTACAATGCAAGATGAAGACACACTGTACATGTACAAAATACAAATCTAAGCACTGGCACAGTTCTGTCCCAACTCGTGTTTTCCTTTACACCATAAATACACATATGTCAACGCCTTTATGAACAGAGTAGAATTATGGCGGTGTGTGTTCACCTAATTACGATAATTTTTTTTAATTAAACCACACAATTATCCCTGCCTACGGATTAAAGATGTCGGAGGTCCTTGATTATGCATAAGGTGTGAAACGTGCACAGATCTATGCTGGCCAGTCGATGTGAAAACACCCCGAGGACGTTACTTATGTACATAGGTAATTGCCAGATCAACTCATGTGTGGTAAAAATCCATTTGATCAATGCCACAGGACCCAAAAACATGATCGACATGTTGAAAAGATCGACTCATAAAAGATCGACACGTAAATGGATTTTCATATAGAAAATATAAGAAAACATGTTGGGACATGGAAGAAAGATCGACACATCGAGAAAGTCGACATGTCGAGAAAGTCGACACATAGAAATTGAAATGTAACTAGAGGTTTTTGTCACAAAAACGGATGTCTCCCCTCTAATAAAAACAATATGTAAAGGGAAATCACTAAAAATGTTATGGACTTGATGATTGATACTTCCCCTCATTATGCGCTTTCCACACCACATTTTTCAAGAAGAAAATGATAACAGCTAATAACTCTAAAAATATTGACACCAGAGTTATGGCCCTTGTGCACAACACTTACTTTCATCATGCCCTTTCCATAAATGAAATGTCATTCAAATAGCATCAGTCGAACAGGAGTTATTGATCGGACAAAAAATGTAACAAAGGGCAATAAGATATGGCCCTTGTTCATGACACTTTCTCTCATCATGCTCTTTCCATGTATGAAGTTCCAATACAATGGCAAGAGCCATGTAGGAGTTATCATCCGGACAAGAAAGCGTTCAACAAATGTAAAAGGGGCAATAACTCTCAATTTATTGAAGCCAGAGTTAAGGACCTTATGCATGACACTTTCTCTTATCATGATCTTTCCATGTATGAAGTTTCACTCCAATGGCATGTGCCATATAGGAGTTATCATCCTGACAAAAAATTGTGATTTTTTAACAAAGGGCAATAACTCCAATATTAGTGAAACAAGAGTTATGGACCTTAAGCATGACACTTTCTCTTATCATGATCTTTCCATGTATGAATTTTCAATCCAATGGCATGAGCCATATAGGAGTTATCGTCCGGACAAAAAATTATGAAAAAACATTACAAGGGCAATAACTCCATTATTAGTGAAGCCAGAGTTATGGACCTTGTGTATGACACTTCCTCTCGTCATGATCTTTCCATATATGAAGTTTCTCTCCAACGGCATGAGCCATATAGGAGTTATCGTCCGGACAAAAAAAAGTGTTTTTTTTTTTACAAGGGGCAATAACTCCTATATTAGTGAAGCCAGAGTTATGGACCTTGTGCATGACACTTCCTCTCATTATGCTCTTTCCATATATGAAGTTTCAATCAACTGGCATAAGGCATATTGAAGTTATCGTCCGGACGAAAAGTGTGACGGACAGACGGACAGACAGACAGACAGACAGACAACTCTCACGAAAACAATATGTCTCCCCCATATAAATATGGGGGGAGACATAATTATTTGCCAAATCAGGAAACGTATAAGAATTTAGCCATTTTGAATCAACCCAAACTCAAAAATTACATGTTTGAAATTTTACATCAAAGATAAGCATTTTTAGACATTCGCAAAAATAAAAACTGTAGCAGATAAAGTTTGCAGACGACAAAAGTTGGCAGCGAAAGAGTTAAGTATCAATTAGACACATCCTTGAATCTGTTAGCAATTTTCTACTGGTGCACCTCTCCTTGTAGGAGTTTTGACATACACACCCTGACATACAACAATACACGATGTGATGATACTTACAAAAGAGTAGATACTGAATAACTTAACATATGATTAGGATCAAAACTACATGTAGCTTTATAAAAAGAATATTACAGTGACTGTTCAATTTCAAGAATAAAGCAATCTTGTAGAACAAAAAACTTTCTGTAAATAAAACAATCAGGACTTACACTGTGCCACCAAACAAGCCACTGTGTAGATCTTTATCTGCGCACTGGACCTCCACGAAGAAATAGCAGATGCCCCTGTAATAATTAGCAAACATTAAACATCACTGAAGTAATGATTTCAAATCTACACAATGCTAAGTTCTCCTTTTCTATAGTTAATGCTCCTTTTTGGTAGATTTATTGAACAAGAGGGCCATGATGGCCCTGATATCGCTCACCAGACAATCAGAAGAGAAGATTTTCAAAGTTTTCACTATGCTTCTATAGAAATCTGGCCACCCCTGGGACGGGGCTTCATTTGAACCCAGGGGCATAATTCATATACGTTTTGTAGAAGACTTCAAGATGATAGTATGTGCCAAATATGAAAGCTCAGAAACTTCCAGTTTCAGGAGAAGATTTCTAAAGGTTTCATAGTATGTTTCTAAATAAAACAAGAAGGCCAATGACAGTGTTAATTTTTCAGCAGACAACATTTCTAACAGATGACAGAAACTCAGTGTACATGTATACCCTATCACTTGACTGAAATTAGCACATAGTTTGGATTCTGATCTGACGCATATGTAACTTCATATGTGGTTTGTACAAGAGGGTTAATTGTAAGATTGATATGTATTAACCCTTTCCCTCATATAAATGTGTTTTCACGCATTTGCAAACTGAGTAGACCCAGATCAGGGTCTGCTCTGTTTGCTAAACTAATTTGACAGATCTGTTTCTTTACTTTCTAAAATGTCTACAATGTTCCACCTTCCATATTTCTTTAAAACTGTTTTGTTAATGAATATTTAGTAGGTATCAAAATTTGGAATAAATATAGAACAGGGAAAGGGTAAAAAAAACAGTGTGAACAAACAGACAATAATTCTGAAGCAGACATCATTACTGTACTGCTAGAGTATAGAACAGGTGAACTTAAGCTTGACCTCTCCAATACACTAACTGGCTAGCTGGTGGATAAGGGGAAACATTTATACTGTAGAAGTCTATTTTAAAGTATAACCCACAGGGCAGGGCCAATTTTAACCTCAGAACTATGATATTAAAACATTCATAAAGGTATACTAAGTAAATCTATACACCAAATATCTAAGCTCTTGGACATGTAGTTTTTGGTAAGAAGATTTTTTAAAGTTTTCAATATGCCTAACGAATGAACCAAGCAGTCTGTAACAGAAAACTGAACAACAGTCTGCTTCAGAAACCTGGCCACTCCTGGGGCGGGCCAATTTTCACCCAATTCATATAACTTTTGTAGAGGGCCTGAACATGATGCTATGTGCCAAATGTGAAAGCTGAGAACCTTCCAGTTTCAGAGGAGAAGATTTTTCAAAGTTTTCACTATATGTTTCTATTGAAAACTTGACACCCCCGGGGCGGGGCCAGTTTTGACTCCAAGGGCATAATTTATATAACTTTTGTAGAGGACCTATAGGTGATGCTATGTGCCAAAGATGAAAGCTGAGAACCCTGTAGATTCAGAGGAGAAGATTTTTAATGGTTCAAATTGTTGATGACGCACGACAAACGCCAATGGACATCAGGCAATCACAAAAGCTCACCCTGAGCACTTTGTGCAATGGTGAGCTAAAAAAGTCTAGGAGGGAATGAGTTACACGTTTACTTCATGAACATTTATGTAAGAAAGAATGACATAATGAACAGTAATTAGAGGCTTTTTTATGCACATATATGAACACAGGAAATTTCGACCTTGGCATATCTATATCATTTCAAAAGCAAACACAGTAGACCCTAAGATCAGACGGCTCTTACAGGAGCCATCTGATCTGTGCAAAGGCGAAGAAAGGCATATCTAAAAGTGTTAAATTAATTTTTTTTCTTACATTGTTATATAAAACAACAAGTCAATACGTTGCTGTGACAGAAAGTACAGAATCATATCTAATCATATTCTAGAGCAAACAGAGCAGACCTAAAGGTCAGGGTTTACTCTATTTGAATACGTCATCAAAGGGTGTTTCTATCAGGCATTATGGTTATCAGTAAGTAACAGATGATTTAATTCCTTAACACTTCTCTTCATATAAATGTGTTTTCACACATTTGCAAACAGAGTACATCCAGATCAGAAGGCTCCTTTAGGAGCCGTCTGATCAGGGTCTTCTCTGTTTGCTTTTGGAATTTGATAGATCTGTTTTTTTGCCTTCTAAAATGGCATCACTGTTCCACCTTCAATATTTCATTACAACTATTTTGTTCATGAATATTCAGTAGGTATTTAAATTTGGAATAAACATAGAACAGGGGAAGGGTTAACAAATATTATCTAACCGTCTTCTAACTTTATGCAGAGCAAAACAACCTTAACCCCTTTTTACTGAACAACATGTTAAACTTCTAAATGTTAACAAGCTGTTATAAACACTTCCATAAATATATTACCCTGGAAATCTGCATTAGAAAATTCAACTAGCTATTAAAGTTAACAACCTTTTGAACAACCAGGTCTTCTAGTTCAATAGATATGGTACATGTATCTAATTTGGGTCTCCACTATTTGGTAAGTTTGGTAATTAAGCCATACAGACCCTTATCAATTGATCCAGGTTTGCTCTGCTGTCAAACGCCCTATAGTACAATTCTTTGTTGTGGGAATCATTTAACCCACTCCCTGTTCAATATTCAAATAAGAAATAATGACATCATGGATATCAAATAGATTCATTTTTATGGTGTATTTATGGTTTATGAACACAGGATAGTTTGGCTCAGGCAGAAACTGTAAAATTAGATCTACTATATCGTAAGCAAATAGACTGATCAGATGTCTCTTATAGGCGCAGTCTAATCTGGATCTACTTTGTTTGCAAATGCATATAATTCCAATCCATTGACGCTTACACAAAATCGCCGAATCTGATTGGTTGAAATTCGACATTTATTTCTCAATGAATGTAAAGTGCTTGTTCTTTGCCATTGCTCCATGATTTACATGAAGTCGGTAACCAGTAGCCGATACACAATGGAACTACTTCTTTTTACTATACATGAAATACTGGCGCTCTATTTATAGAAACCATGATGACGTAGAATTATTGGGGGAAAATATTGTTTTGAAGGTTTGTGGAGCGCGGTATTTTTAAATTTATGGGTAAAGAGTTAGTAAAAAGAAAGTGATTGTCTATATCAAAAGCCAGCAGAGCCAGGCGGCTCGCACGGTGTAGAGAGAAAAGGAGGAGGTGAACATCTGGGAGGTGGGATAAAGTGAATTTTTTTTCGGATGAAAGTAAAGTGGTGATCGACAGTGATAACCGTGTGTTGATTTGGAGAAAATTATGAAAACTAAGCGAGGGCTACAGACCAGACTTAGTGTCAAAGTGGCATGACCACTCCGCCAGTAATAACAAGACACCTCCCCATCAAATCAGTTATTTCAGGACAACAATGACACAGGTAGGATAGCCGTTTACCAGGCCAGAAATAACATTAGATCCAATTCTTGGCCTGCACAGTAACCGGGATTTGAACATAAATGAGAATGTTTGGCTGTACATCAAATGTAAACTTTCGTGTAGAGTGCATTTTATTGAAAATAAAGGATTTGTTTTGAGGATTTGGACATGTATTCCACTGATCTATGTTCAGAGCTTATACAGACCAATTCCAAAGAGGATTGTGCAAGTTATTCGATTAGGAGGAACTCTGACAAAGTAGTAAGGTAGGACATGTGTTGAATTAATGTTCGGTTGTTGCTTTAGTTATTGTTAAGTTCGATTTGTTGCAACTAGGTCTAATAGTTGAGAACAGTCTACGATACGTCATCTATGACGTAGGATACAGCACACAGTGACGTAGAGTTGTTAGAATGTGTATCAATTAGATTCCTACGCACGTCACTTAAAAAAGCCAATGGCAAATTTGTTTCTATTCTATTCTATTCTATTTTTTTAAAAGGACAGATGGATGGAATTATAAAGATTGAATTACATTTTTGTTGTGTTCATCGATGTATAAATCCAGACCTGATCACACACAACTTTTTACATGAATTCTTTAAGTAAAAGTATCTATATGAAGGAAAGAGTAATCCCACTACTTCGTATACAGTAAAACCCATCTAAACTGGAATTCTGGCTTAGAAAATGTTAGATACTTTTAGGCAAGTAGCTGCTCAATGCAGTGAAAGTCATGCAGAAAGATCCTGGAGGAGATATTTACCGATATTTATACTAAATAAATGTCCGCTTTAGAGAGGTTTTACTTTATAAGTTTTTTTTACATCTTTGCAAAACATAGAACACTAAGATCAGATTGCTCCTGTAGGAGCCTTCTGATCAGGGACTGCTCTGTATGCATATGAACTGTAGGAGCCCTCTGATCAGGGTCTGCTCTGTATGCATAGGAACTATAGGGGCCTTCTGATCAGGGTCTGCTCTTTATGCATATGAACTGTAGGAGCCCTCTGATCAGGGTCTGCTCTGTATGCATTTGAACTAAGACGAGCAGATTTTACAGGTTCTCCTAGATCAAAACATTCCTGTGTTCATATGCCATCAAAACATTCAGCTTATAAATATTCATGATGTCATTATTTCTTCATGGAGTAAAGGTTTAATGTTTTGTTCTGAAGTACTGTTACACTATACATGTATCTCGTTTTTCAATGTTCTAAATGTGTGCAATTGTCATATAACTCACAAAGGAAACAATGCAAAAGTTTGATTCAAATCCTTTGTAAGGAAACACAAAAAGATGGACAATGGACTATCCTTGGAAGATGTTATCACAGAACAATGTTTCCAATGACAGTTATTTATTTACCTGTTGACAGCTACGACCACAGTCAACCATTTTCATAAGACAAGGTTCTGGGTCTGAACTAATTCAGCTCTCGACTATTCAGGACGAGAACTGCCCTTTAGACTGCATAGAAAAATCTGGATCTACCCTGTTTGCAAAGGTCATATATACTCAGTTCCTGCAGATTAAGGGTAAAGCAGTTAAAATTGCAATGCTCACCTGAGACCGTATGTTATGCATGGTTTTTTCTTCCCCAACCAGTAGTTGTCAGAGATACACACATAGTCAACACCCTGAAATTTATAACAATGAGCTGTAGGTTTTTTTCTGTTTTTGTTGTTGTTTTTAGACATTGTTAACCCTTTCTTTCATATAAAAGTGTTTTCCAAATTTGCAAACAGGGTAGACCCAGATCAGATGGCTCCTAGAGGAGCCGTCTGATCAGGGTCTGCTCTGTTTGCTAATGGAATTTGATAGATCTGTTTTTTACTTTCTAAAATGACTACAATGTTCCATTTTCTGTATTTCATTATAACTATTTTGTCCATGACTATTCAGTAGGTATTGAAATTTGTGATAAACATTGAACAGGGAAAGGGTTAAAGATGTATGCTGCGCAATTTCCACAAATTTGGCCTTCAAACTAACTTCAGAATCGGAATCTATTTACCTTAACACTTATTTAACACTAAACAGTACAGGTAGTAAATGGTTGTTTGTGTCCAAAAAATAGAAAAATGGATTGCTACGGAAACCAACGGACAGCTTCGCCATTGGCCTGAATCTGTCGTAAGATTCAAATTTACATACCGAAAATAATAATTTGATGTATATGTAGGTCAACAACCAGTATCAGCAATTGTACATGTGATAACAACCTAATTCATATTCAAACCGTGGTTCTGAAATAGAATCTCGGTCATTCAGAACTAGACCGAAGATGTCCGCTGATTTCCGTTCAAATCCTCGTTTCTAAAAAGGAGGTTCCTTTTTAACTATTTAGCAGTATTCTGAAAATGCGCATAATACATCTTTAAGCTTGTCATTCTTTTGTCTGTTAATTCACTTATTTTGATATAATTGCGACACCTCAAACAGCAAACCCAGCTCCGATGACCCTGTAGGAGCCATTTGATCAGGGTCTTCTCTGTTTGCTAATAAATGTTACAAAAATATTTGCTGTATGTCATTGCAATAAATTTCCTACTTTCATATTTCTATATAAGAATCAAACTAATATTAACTAGAAAATTGTGTCTGTCAGACACAGCGATGCCCCTGTGGTGGTGGTTGCCTAGCTGCACGTAAATTTCCTAAGTCATTTGACCTTGACCTTGGGCTTGCGGGCAGCATGGGCTGGGTGTGCAATGAAAGTATGGATGGTGCTTAAGGTGTATATGCAATTCCATGCCAATATCTATAGTGGTCAGTGAGACAGAAGACAATGAAAAACCTGTGACAATTAACTGCACGTAAAAGCGTGACACACGGACAGACAGACGGATGGACAGGTGCAAAACATAACAGGGGCATAAAAATGGGTAAAATCTTGCAAGAATGTTCAAAAGTTTAGGATTAAAAGGTAAATTATTAGAACAGTATTGGCATACAGACTATATACTCTACCTTCAAAAAAGTGTCTTTCAAGGACAGAACTAGTTCATCCAATCCCTCTGATCCAGATTCCTCCATTCCTTCAAAAATGAACTGAAATGAAACAATTCAGTAATTCATCAAAATCAGTTGCTTGACCATTTCCCTGTTCTAGATTTATTCCAGATTTCAATACCTACTGAACATTCATTGACAAAATAGTTATAGTGAAATATCAAAGTTGGAGCATTGTAACCATTTTAGAAACTGTAACATGGTGAAAAAGTTGTGATTCGACTGGGGCTCGAACCCAGGGCCTTTGGCTTACCATGCCAACACTCTATCGACTAAGCTATCAAGACACAAGTAAAGCCTATCACCTGTTTCACCAAAATCTCTACCCGGCTACACACACACCCTCTACACAAGAACTTGCCCCGAATTCTTGCTCAAAGAACACTCCACCAGTTTCTTAATATTACAAATTATCTTGATATAAATCACACTGTTGGTTATTTATGTTGGGTGCCAAATATAACATGGTGAAAAAATTGTGACTCGACTGGGGCTCGAACCCTGGGCCTTTGACTTACTATGCCAACACTCTACCGACTGAGCTATCAAGCCACATGATAAAGCCTATCAATTGTTTTACCACAATCTCAACCTGGCTACAAAACTAATGAAACCGATCTATCAAATACCATTAGCAAACAGAGCAGACTCTGATCAGACCGCTCCTATAGGAGCCATCTGATCTGGGTGTGCGGTGGTCTAGTGGTAACACGCCTGACTACAAATCCAGAGGTCCGGGGTTCAAACCCCGGTCCCTCCAAGAAATTTCAGAGACGCTTCAGTGTGTCCCATCCACACCTCCTCTCTACCCAGGGGTTAAAATGGGTACCTGTGAGGGTCACTAGCCAGTACTGCGGCTCCATGATTGCGCCATATGTTAGCAGTGCTCAATATTGTAGGTGAATGACTCAATGACCAGGGGAGCAAATGTACAGTCGGCTGAACAGTCCTTCGGACTAAAAGTAGACTATAACTAGGTGCTTTTACTCTGTTTGCAGATGTGTGAAAAAGCGCTATTATGAGGGAAAGGGTTAAACCCTTTACTCCATGAATATTCATGTTTACAAGAGTTAGTGACTCCTGAATATCAATTAGCTTAACAGAGCTACAGATAAAGGTGCATACTCAAATACTAAAATAGTTCTTTCTCCATCAAACCCTATGTTGTCTTCAAGACTAAGTCTCAAGATACAATTCATAAGAGTGGTCACATTATAGAGTTTGGTGGAGAAATAAAGGAGTTATTCTTACACATCTTATCCTATAGGAGCAAATGCTCTATTTATCACAATGGTTTCAAACTACAAACTTCTAAAATTTGTTAATGCTCCTTTTCGATAGATTTATTCAAAGAGGTTGGGTCTAAAAATAGCCTATGAGGTAATGGGTTAAAATGGCATACAAGCACAGCATATCATGACAATGGCAGAAACTTTAGAATTATATCTATATAATATCATAAGCAAACTGCAGACCCTGATTACACAGCTCCAACGGGGGTTTCTGATCTTGGGCCCACAGTCTGCAAAGGCATAAAAATGTCAATATGGAGTAAAGGGTCAGGAATATGGGCCTAATATTATAACTTGTTTTGCTCCTGAAACTGACATTTTGTAACTGCTTATGTACACAGGATGTGTTGGTAATGGTAGGAACTGTAGTCGGATCTATTATAATTTGACAAGCAAACAGCAAACCCTATTCGGACAACTCCTACAGGGGCCATCTGATCTACTGATTGCAAAGGCATGAAAAGGTGTTTATATGAATGAAAGGCATATATTTAGGTGGAGATAACAAAGTACTCAAATCTGAATGTTTGTTGACAACTACAGTGGTAGGCTGCAATAGCATGTCATGTATACAGGCGTTTTTGGTTCAGATCCAGATCAGAGAGCAGTTTGACCTTGATCCAAGCTATTAGCCACTCCATCTGCTTCATTCAAAGATATTAGACTGTGCAAAATTAATTCTTCTCTCACCCATTATCTGATGAGTATTAATAAAAAATTCTATCCTTAGAATATTGAGTTGATTCTAGTATAAACAGAATAAAACAAGGACTTTGCAATGGAAACTGTAAAGAATATATTGTAACATATTTAAGCAAACGGAGCAGACCCTGATGAGATTGCTCATACAGGATATCTGAGCTGGGTCTGCTCTGTTTGGAAAAAGAGGCATCTCTATCAAGTAAATGGTTAACCCTTTACTCCATGAATATTCATGTAAGAAATAAGCACATCATGAATATTAATTAGATTAATTGTTATAGCAGCACATGAACACAGTAATTCTTGGCCATTGCAGAAACTGTAGAATCATATCTTTATTATATTCATCATAAGCAAACATAGCAGACCCTGATCAGATGGCTCCTATAGGAGCCGTCTGATCTGGGTCTACTCTGCTTGCAAAGGTGTAGAAAGGCATATTAATGGAGTAAAGGGTTAAATATCTCAGATATCTAATAAGATTCTAATGAGTTCCAACAAAAGAAGCTTTGGCAGAGAAAGAAATAATATATAAAATTGATCAGATATTGCCTGAATATACCTCATATCGAGTTCTGGAGATGGGAGATTGGCCCAATGGGTGTCCAGATTCTAAGTGTAAATACAGTAATAGCCAGATATGGCATAGCCTACTGTGTTATATTTGTTTGTTACTCTGAATCAGGTTTTACATCACTTTAACAATATTTCAGTCATATCGAAACGCCAAGCTAATTACTAGTGGAGGAAGACCTAAGATATTTTTCCATGTACGGAACAAATTGCATTGTTTCATACACGGAAGAATGTTCAGGTAGAACCACTGACCTACCACAGGCCTGTTGGAAGGCCTGTGCTACAGTAAAACCTCTCTATAACGGCCACTAAAGTATGTTAATAAGTTGGTATTTAGGGCAGGTGGCAGCTTAAAGCAAGGTGAAAATAAAACAGAACACTCCTTTAGGAGCGTTCTGTTTTACTTTCACCTTGCTTTAAACCGCCACCCTCTTTTAACAAAAAATACTTGATGTAATTTAGTGGCCGTTATAGAGAGGTTTTACTGTATATGAATCTACCAATTTCTGTTCGCTACTTGACTCACATTTACAAACAGCTTGGATTCAGATAAGACACTGAGTGACTCGACATTTCAGCAGCATTCATGCTGTTTGACACTCGGTAAATAGTTTCTCAAAAGCTTGACTGAATCATGAAGTTGTCAAAACTGCACCAGATCCCAATTTGAACAGACTGCACTTTTTTTTCACAGTGGGGTAAAGGTATTGGTTTGTAGTTAAACATCTGCTCTAATTATCCTAAATTCTCTGAAAGACAAGCTTAAGCAAAGACTGCAGACCCTGATCAAACTGCTCCTGAAGAAGCAGTCTGATCAGGGTCTACACTATTTGCTACTGCATTCATTTTATTTGAAGATATCAAAACAGTACAGAATTGTTTCAGTTTACAAACCTGAGAGGAGGGGAGAGAGAATGTATATGTATTTTTGGTAAGACAAAGAGAGAGTGAGTGTCCAAATAGTTATGGTATGACAGAGGGGAGAGAATGGGTGCCAAATACTTAGGGTAAAACAAAGAGGGGAGAATGAATGCCCACATATTTAGGGTAAGACAGTGAGGGGAGAATGAGTGCCCAAATATTTAGAGTAAGACAAAGAGGGGAGAATGAGTGCCCAAATATTTAGGGTAAGAAAAAGAGGGGAGAATGAGTGCCTAAATATTTAGAGAGGGGAGAATGAGTGCCCAAATATTTAGGGTATGACAAAGAGGGGAGAATGAGTGCCCAAATATTTACGGTAAGACAAAGAGGGGAGAATGAGTGCCCAAATATTTAGAGAGGGGAGAATGAGTGCCCAAATACTTAGGGTAAAACAAAGAGGGGAGAATGAGTGCCCAAATATTTATGGTAAGACAGAGAAGGAAGAATAAGTGCCCAAATACTTAGGGTAAGACAAAGAGGGGAGAATGAGTGCCCAAATATTTAGGGTAAGACAAAGAGGGGAGAATGAGTGCCCAAATAATTAGGGTAAGACAAAGAGGGGAGAATGAGTGCCCAAATATTTAGGGTAAGTCAAAGAGGGGAGAATGAGTGCCCAAATATTTAGGGTAAGACACAGATGAGAGAATGAGTGCCCAAATATTTAGCGTAAGACAGAGAGTGGAGAATGAGTGTCCAAATCAGACTTTTTTCTGACACTTTTGGGAAAAACCCATTTTAATAATTAGGATTTTTTTTGTGTGTGAAAACTCACTGATGTGGACAGCATTTTTAGTCCTATTTTAACTTATTTTTGCAATTTTTAGCATTTTAATAAAAATTTGGTCTCTGTTGGGATTTTCTCCAAAAATGAGAAAACTGTTTCCTATTTTGCGTTGGAAATGGGTCCTTTTAACAGATCTGTGTAGATGGGAAAAAAAAGCCTGCAAATATGGTAAACACAAGTTTATTATATGTTGTTTGTGTACCTTGAGGTTGATAGGGTTTTCCATTCCTAGTTCCTTCATGGCCTCAAGGCAGTTGATCCAGGCCAGCACTGGACCTTTGTCGTCAGTTGACCCTCGTCCATACAGCTTTCCATCTATCTCTTTCAACTCAAATGGCTCAGTGTTCCATCCATCCTCCTACAATAACAAATTCAGGCCATATAATTTAACCCTTTCCCTGTTCAGTATTCATGTAAGAAATAATGACAACATCAGTATTAATTAGCTCACTTAATAATATAAGATAATATAAACTTATCAAGGGATTTTTTTCCTTTGACAAAAACTGTAGAATCAGATCTATATCATGTCATAAGGAAACAGAACAGACCCTAATCAGACAGCTCCTATAGGTGCCAGCTGATCTGGGTCTACTCTGTTTGCAAATGCGTTTACATGAGGGAACAGGTTAATAAATCTCATTACAGTTTCTATTTTGCCAGCGTTTAACTATTATCAGTGAGATGTGCCAGTACACATTTGATGCCGTTATAGCAAATATCTACTTCCACATATAATTTTTATGATTCTTTAAAATATTAATGAAAACATAAAACAAGAGGGCCAGAATGGCCCTGACATCGCTCACCAGACAATCAGGAGAGAAGATTTTCAAAGATTTCACTATATGTTTCTATAGAAAACTAGCCGGCCCTGGGGTGGGGCCAATTTTAATTCAGAAAGAATAAATTAATCTATACTTATGTTCAAAATTTCAGATATTTTCATTACATCTTCATGAGTTCATATTATTATTCATATCTTATCTTAAGATTGATGTACTTTTAACCCTTCCCCTGTTCTATGTTTATTCAAAATTTCAATACCTAGTTAATATTCATGGACAAAATAGTTGTAATGAAATATGGAAAGTGGGACAGTATAGCCATTTTAGAAAGTAAAGAAACATATTTCAAATTCCATTGACAAACAGATCAAACCCTGATCAGACAGCTGCTATAGGAGCCGTCTGATTTGGGTCTGTTCTGTTTGCAAATGCATGAAAAGTCATTTATATGAGAGAAAGGCTTAAGTAAACATATTATAAGTACATGTATATTGTACACAAAATAAAAACAAGATGATGCTATGTGCCAATATGAAAGCTGAGAAATTCCAGTTTAAGAGGTGATTTCTAATTTGCACACAGTTTGGATTCTGATATGGTGCATATGTGAACTTCATATGTGGTTTGTACAAGAGAGTTAATTGTAAGATTGATATGCACTAACCCTTTATTCCATAAATACACCTTTGTATGCCTCTGTAATAGTCAATTTATGAAACCATTGTGATCAATAGAGCATTTGCCCCATAGGAGCAAATGCTCTATTTATCACAATGGCTTCAAATTTACACAATTCTGAAATTTTCCTTTTCTCTAATTGATGCTCATTTTAGGTAGATTTATTGAAAGAGGTAAGATCTAAAAATAGCCTATGAGGGAATGGGTTAAAAACAGTGTGAACAGACAATAATTCTGAAGTAGACAACATAACAGTGAACAGGAACTTGACCTCTCTCCAGTAATTGCATAAGACTAACCCAGGCTATCTGCAGTCCAGAGGGAAACCCTTAGACTGTAGAAGTCTATTATAAAGTATAACCCACAGGGCAGAGCAGGGCAGGGCAGGGCCAAATTTAACCTCAGAACTATGATATTTACAAAATTTATAAAAATATACTAAGTAAATCTATACACCAAATATCTAAGCTCTGGGACTTGTAGTTTTTGACAAGTAGATTTTTAAAGCTTTCCCTATGCCTATAACTACTAAGTGAACCCAACATTCTGCTAGTGCTAAAGAAAACTTAAACAACAGTCTGCTTCAAAAAACTGGCCACCCCTGGGAAGGGGCCAATTTTGACCCCAGGGGTATAATTTATATAACTTTTGTATAGAATGTGAATATGATGCTATGTGCCAAATATGAAAGTTGAGAACATTCCAGTTTCAGAGAAGAAGATTTTCAAAGTTTTCACTATATGTTTCTATTGAAAACTTGACACCCCCAGGGTGGGGCCAATTTTGACACCAGGGGCATAATTTATATAACTTTTGTAGAGGACCTACAGATGATGCTATGTGCCAAAGATGAAAGCTGAGAACCCTGTAGATTCAGAGGAGAAGATTTTTAAAGGTTCAAATTGTTGATGCAGGACGACGGACAACGCACGACGACGCACGACGACGCACGACGGACATCAGGCAATCACAAAAGCTCACCCTGAGCACTTTGTGCTCTGGTGAGCTAAAAAAGAACATGCAATAGATGCAGAAACAAGAACACCGCATGCAGGTGTCAATGCTCTTCTGTTTAATTAAATCCCTTGTGACAGTGAACAAGTGTGTGAAGTTTCATAAGATTTGCATGAATAGTAAAGAAGAAATAACCAACATTAAAGTTTCCAAAACGAAAACAATGACACCGACAATTGCAACGTAGACACCAGAATTACGACAGTAGCTCATATATTTTTCTTCAAAAGGCAGACAGGCTAAAAATAGTATCATTTCCTCGTCTATAAACATATCCTAAGTGATGAGAGGAGTAGATTGTTCTGTAAAAAACAGAATAGATGAATACAGCACTAAAATTACATGGACCCAGGTGTTCTTCAACATCATCTAAGACTATCTGAATTATTATTCAAACTGAACTTGTGTTTGTGCCAAATAAATTAAACGGAACATTTCAGTTTTCTCCTGATAATGACAAACAAAACCCCAGGTGCACAACTTCACATGCTCGGGTAAACATTCCTGTGAAGTTTCATGTCTGCTTCATTTCTGGGTGACTCAGGTTGATAATCTCTAATTTTCTCTATACACAAATTGTATGACAAAACTGCAAGATTAACACTTTCCCTGTTCCATATTTAGGCCAAATCTCAATACCTACTGAATATTCATTAACAAAATTGTTATAAAGAAATATGGAAGGTGGAACATTGTAGCCATTTTAGAAAGTAAAGAAACAGATCTATCAAATTCTATTAGCAAACAGAGTAGACCCTGATCAGACGGCTCCTCTAGGAGCCGTCTGATCTGGGTCTACTCTGTTTGCAAATGCGTGAAAACACGTTTCTATGAGGGAAAGGGTTAATGCAAGGAATTCTGCTGCTTCTGCTTTCTGATACAGGATTAAGGTATATGACAGTGGGCAAAATGCATAGATGTACTACTTCTTAGCGCATTCCTTCATAAATTTATTAAAAAGGTAGGATCTAAAAATAACCTAGCGAAAGGGGCATTAACTAGAGAAAAGGAGAATTTTAGAATTTTGTAGTTTGAAACAATTGTGATAAATGGTTTCAACAGATGACTTTAACAGAGGCGTCAAATGTCAATATGAGGGAATTAGTTAATCTGGAAGTTACTGAAAAACATCTTCTCTATTGTTATACTAAGCCCTGGTACATGAACTAGCAGGAAGTTTTCTACATTCAGTAGAACAGCATTATTTAGAAAGACTTTTTTCTGAGACACGTGCTTATTCCAAGGTTATTTTCAAATCCTGGCTTAAATTCCATTAATGTCATTGAAAATACGTTACTCTGAACACCCATAATCCAAAATTTGTAGCACCTGTGCCAGTCCCATTGATCATTATGGTTGCTTTTTATTGTTTGTTCCAAGCAAATGTGACTTTAATTTAAAGAAAATAATTTGGAGAGAATAATGATGACAATTTACTGAATCTAATTAAACAAAAACAAACGTGCATGTGTTCACAAACATAATATATACATTAAACAGTTTGAATTTGACAATAATGTTAAAAAAACTCCACACCAACAGTGAAGATCTGTCATTGGTGAAGAAAGAGAAACAATGATTCTTAGACAAGAGATGTTTGTAAAACATGTATACCCCCCAGACCCCCTGACCTTTGATCTAGTGACCTCAACTATAGAGGTCATCTAGTGGTCATGACTAATCAACACAGCAACATTGAAGATCCTAAACCAAACCACTGATCATTTATTGATCTGAAAACATTTCACAAGTTCAGGGCATGGTGACCTTGACCTTTGACCTAGTGACCTCAACAATTATAGGAGTCATCTAGTGGTCATGACCAACCACAACAGCAAGTTTGAAGATCCCGAACCAAACCATTGAGCAGTTATTAATCAGAAACCATTTCATCAGTTAAGGTCATGGTGACCTTGACCTTTGACCTAGTGACCTAAAAAACAATAGGGGTCATCTAGTTGTCATGACCAACCACCACAACAAGTTTAAAGATCCTAAGCCAAACCCTTGAGCAGTTATTGATTGGAAACCATTTCACCAGTTAAGGTCATGGTGACCTTGACCTTTGACCTAGTGACCTAAAAAAACAATACGGGTCATCTAGTTGTCATGACCAACCACCACAGCAAGTTTGAAGATCCTAAGCCAAACCCTTGAGCAGTTATTGATTGGAAACCATTTCACAAGTTCAGGTCATGGTGACCTTGACCTTTGACCTAAAAAATTATAGAGGCAATCTAGTGGTCATGACCAACCACCAGAGCAAGTTTGAAGATCCTAAGCATAACCCTTGAGCAGTTATTGATCGGAAACCATTTCACCAGTTAAGGTCATGGTGACCTTGACCTTTGACCTAGTGACCTCAAAAAACGACAGGGGTCATCTAGTTGTCATGACCAACCACCTAAGCAAGATTGAAGATCCTAACCCAAACCCTTGAGCAGTTATTGATCAAAAAACATTTTACCAGTTAAGGTCATGGTGACCTTGACCTTTGACCTAGTGACCTCAAAAAAAAATAGGGGTCATCCAGTGGTCATGACCAACTACCACAGCAAGTTTGAAGATTCTAAGCCAAACCATTGAGCAGTTATTGATCGGAAAACATTTAAACAGTTAAGGTCATGGTGACCTTGACCTTTGACCTAGTGACCTCAAAAATGATAGGGGTCATCTAGTGGTCATGACCAACCACCACAGCAAGTTTGAAGATCCCAAGCCAAACCCTTGGGCAGTTATTGATCGGAAACTATTTCACCAGTTAAGGTCATGGTGACCTTGACCTTTGACCTAGTGACCTAAAAAACAATAGGGGTCATCTAGTTGTCATGACCAACCACCACAGCAAGTTTGAAGATTCTATGCCAAATCGTTCATCAGTTATCATTCGGAAACCATCGATCTACCGACCGACCGACCGACCTACCGACCGACCGACCGACAGACCGACCGACCGACATGTGCAAAGCAATATACCCCCATTTTTTCAAAAGGGGGGTATAAAAATGACAATCACTAAATGCTCTCAAATTTTCTAGCATCATGATAATCCTAGCTTTTTTTTAACCCTGTTGGTCATCAAAAATATTTCAAATATACTGTACATACATATTAGGTTATATTACGTCTTTGCAAACGAGTAGATCCAGATCAGATGGCTCTTGTAGGAGCTGTCTGATCAGGGTCTGCTCTGTTTACTTAAAATAAAACAAAAGCTCCATGTGTTGGAGCATTATATACCCGAAGTGACCTTGAGCTTTGACCGCCTGACCTCAAAATTGATAGGGGTCATCTTAGTAACTGGCCATGACCAACCTGCATACTAAGAATGAAGACAGCACACCCAAAAGTTATCAAGTTATTGAGCAGACATGGTTTTTTGAGTGAAGGTCACTGTGACCTTGACCTTTGACCGACTGACATCAAAATCACTAGGGGTCATCTTCTTGCCATGACCAACCTCACAACAAAGTATGAAGACAGCACACCCACTAGTTATTAAGTTATTGCGGGGACAAGATTTTTGAGTTGAAGGTAACTGTGACCTTGAACTTTAATCGAATAACCTCAAAATCAATAGGGGTCATCTACTAGCTATGGCTAACCTTCTTACTAAGTATGAAGACACTAGCATACTTAATACTCGTCAAATATTTAGTTATTGAGCTGACGAGATTGAGTTGAAGGTCACTGTGATCTTGACCTTTGACAGACTGACCTCAAAATCAATAGGGGTCATCTACTAGCCATGACCAACCTTCCTACTAAATATGAAGACAGAACACCGAATAGTTATCAAGTTAATGAGCGGACAAAGATGTGGCTAATGGACGGACAAGTACCATACCATAATAGGACCGAAGTTACCTTCGGGCGTATAAATATGATCCTACAGTTTCTGCAATGGTCAAAGATTCCTGTGTCCATGTGCTATCTTAACAATTAATCTACTTGATATGCATGATGTCATTTTTCTTACATGGAGCAAAGTGTTAATGTAAATACATACATGTACTACTATTATTAGCAAAAGTATTCTGACACCTAATCTTCTCTCTCCAAGGGTTTGTACAGCTAAATAAGAATTACTATGCAAGTAGTTTTGAAGTTCAGCTGTATTTTAGCGAGTTAGAAAAGTTGTTAAATGCGAACCTTTGCGAGCATTTAACTACTTTTCTAACAAGCCAAAATATTCAAGCGATTTTTCAAACTTGACTCCTGGAATGTTTTATAACTTTGGGACCAGGTGTAACTATTTAAATCTTTTACCCTAATTACCTCAAGTATTGGGACTTCAAGTCTACCCTTTCTACTATCTTACAGAAAAGGTAAGATATAGTAGAACCAACGCTCTTGGGGATTTGGTGATGACTATTTCTTTATTTGACAAAGTTTCTACCATTTTGTACACATAAGTCAATTTGGTACCAAATTTGCAACTTAAAATCACACATATTAGTAAATAGTTAAGACTCTAATCCCATGACTCTTCCAGTATCAATTTGATCCAAGTCTGCACTATTTGCCCTGAGGTCTGTCCAAATACTGAAGGTATTAAGGGTCTGCACTATCTATCCAAATACTTAAAGTATTACCAATAGAGCAGGCTGGACATCAAGATGACCATACACAAGAAGTGTCTTCTTCTTTGGATCATTACCAAGAGTTCCCAGAAGTACTTGAGGTAGAGGGATCTTGGACTTGTCCGGCAGGGTCTGCATGCCAAGGTCCTCCAGCTTACAAGTAGCCCCAAGCTTCTCCAGCTCCTAGAATACACAGAGATGACATGATACCCATATACACAGGGAAAGCATCACTTGGACATTTGAAAAGAGTTCACTCAGTTAACCCTATTCCTGACAGAGACGCCTTGTCAACTTTGCAAACAGAGTAAACCAAGATCAGACAGTTTCTTTTGAAGCTGTCTAATCAGGGTCTGAACTACTTCTTACAAAAGAATATTAACCCTTCGCTTGCTGAATTTTAAAATACATTTCTCCTTCTTTACCCATGCCCTGTTGTATAATTACATATATCTTCACTGTGTACAAGTATTTCGCTGTGCAATCACTGCTGTGGAGTGTATTGGTTGCACAATCAACTTGTAAATAGTGCAGACCCTGATGAGACAGCTCCTGCAGGAGCTGTCTCATCTGGGTCTTCACTATTTACAGGTAAGTATATTGACGTGAATAGCAAGCGAAGGGTTAAATCTGACTCTACAGTTTCTGCTACGGAAAAAAAATTCCCTTGTTCATAATGAAATTACGAAATTAACCCTTCTCTTGCAAAATTTTAAAATACATTTCACCTTCTTTACCCATGTCCCGACTCCTGTTGTATAATTACATATACCTTCACTGTCTACAAATATGTCTCTGTGCAATCACTGCTGTGGAATGCACTGGTTGCACAATCAACTTGTAGACAGCTCCTCTCTTCACTATTTGGATGGAAGGTATATTGACTTGAACAGCAAGAGAAGGGCTAAATGTCATCCAGTCATTATTTCTTTTTGAATATTCATCAGCTAAAGGGCTAAAGACTCTTGTCAGAGTTCACTCTCTTGTTGCTACAGTTTAAGTGGTATTTGCAGTGCTCGAATTGCTACATCTCCTGACAATGGACAGATCTAGCGTAGATCCTGACTGTGATAATTGTAACATTGTCACATTAAGTACTGGTATACTGCAATTAACAGCTTAAACTGGATCAAAATGCTAAATTAATGTACATTTATCAATATTTGTCAATATTATCTGTTGGTGAAGGATAGTCCATGAATGTTTTTGCTCTCTTGTTCCTAATAAAATATTTTTCTTTTCAAACTCACATTTTATTTGTGAAGCTCACGAAGACAGTCAGACCATATCAGATTTAAACAATATGGCCAGAATGGCCCTGACATCGCTCACCAGACAATTAGGAGAAGATTTTCAAAGTTTTCACTATGTTTCTATTGAAAACTGACCACCCTGGGGCAGTGCCAATTTTGACCCCAGAGGCATAATTTATATAACTTTTGTAGAAGACCTGAACATGATGCTTTGTGCCAAATATGAAATCTGAGAACATTCAAGCTTCAGGAGAAGATTTTCAAAGTTTTCACTATATGTTTCTATTGAAAACTTAGCACCCCTGGGGCGGGCCAATTTTGACTCCAGGGGCATAATTTATATAGCTTTTGTAGAGGACAGAAACATGGTGCTATGTGCCAAATATGAAAGCAGAGAACCCTGTAGATTCAGAATAGATTTTCAAAGTTTTCACTTTATTATTTCTAACAGATGACAGAAACTCAGTGTTATAACCCTATCTGTGACTGCTGAGCATGACTTGACTGAATTTAGCACAAAGTTTGGATTCTGATCTGACACATATGTAACTTCATAATATTATGTGGTTTGTACAAGCGAGTTAATTGTAAGATTGATATGTATTAAAAACAGTGTGAACAAACTTAAACAAGCAGACAACAATTCTGAAGCAGATAACATCACAGTACTTAAAGAATGGGTATTAGTGCATAGAATACTGGAACTTGTATTAAGCTAACTTCACAACAGATACACTGATAGGCTCTATATTGATAGCTGGCAGCTTAATGCAAGGCATAGGTATGAAAAAGCTTTAAGAGCTTTCTGCATTTTGAGAATTATCCAATTAGTTTTCTCAATCTAAAATGAGTGTGTGTTATTTGTCTAAACACAATTCTACTCTACTGATCAGGCTAAGGGTGATTACATCAGCACTCACACTGGCTAGTCTCAGTCTCGTTTAAGGGGGAACTTTTAAACTGTTGTTTCTGATGTGAAAAAGTCTATATACACAGGGCAGGGCAAATTTTAACCTCAGAACTATGATATTAACAAAACTCATAAAGGTATGCTAAGTAAATTTATACAAAAAATATCTAAACTCTGGGACATGCAGTTTTTGACAAGAAGGTTTTTAAAGTTTTTCCTATGCATAACTAGTGTTCCCATGGGCTGTTTAAGCAGTCAGTTACAAAAAAAACTGGCAATCCCTGGGGTGGGACCAATTTTCACCCTAGGGGCATAATTTATATAACTTTTGTAGAAGACCTGAAGTTGAAGCTATGTGCCAAATAAGAAAGCTGAGAACCTTCTAGTTTCAGAGGAGATGTTCAAAGTTTTCCACTGTATGTTTCTATTGAAAACTGAACACCCCTGGGGCGGGGCCAATTTTGACCCCAGGGGCATAATTTATATAACTTTTGTAGAGGACCTACAGATGATGCTATGTACCAAAGATGAAAGCTGAGAACCTTGTAGATTCAGAGGAGAAGATTTTTAAAGGTTGAAATTGTTGACGCCCAAAGACGCACGATGGACATCAGGCTATCACAAAAGTGCTCTGGTGAGCTAAAAAGGTAATGTATAAAACATTGCATTGGTAAAGATGGTTAAGAGAGGTGCCGATCAACAGAGGTTATACTGTAAGTGTATATAATTCCTACCTCTTTAGTCCATTGAATCATTTTAGTGATTTCACCTCTGACCTCCGGCCAAGCTGACACACTTTTGATGGCAACAGCATCAGCAAGGCGCTTTATATATTTGGCCTCATTCTTGTCTATTTGGCTTCAAAAGATACAGAAAATCATGTCACAAGACAACAGGTACTCAAACATTTCTGAACAAATAAAATAGCACAAATCGAAATCAGTTGCAGGAGAGACTAGTGGATAGTCTGGGTCTTTCATGGAACGTCTCATTAACCCAGTGCCTCTTAACCCATTCCTCCATAAATATCTTTCTACGCCTCTGTAAAAGTCATTTTTTGAAACCATTGTGATAAACAGAGCATTTGCTCCTAAGGAGCAAATGCTCTATTTATCACAATGGTTTCAGAACTACAAAATTCTAAAAAATTTCCCTTTCTCTTGTTAATGGTCCTTTTCGGTAGATTTATTCAAAAAGGTTGGATCTAAAAAAAAAAACATTCCCACATGTTGACGCCTTTGTAAAAGTCACTTTCTAAAACCATTGTAAGAACCAGAGCATTTGATCCATAGGAGCAAATACTCTATTTTTCACAATGGTTTCAAAACTGTACTATTGAGTATTCTAAAATGTTCCTTCTCTCTAGTAAATTCTCGTTTCTGGTAGATTTATTCAAAGAGGTAGGATTTAAAAATAGCCTATGAGGGAATGGGTTAGATAGATACATGTAGATAGATTTATTTCAATATTGAGCAACAAGAAAAGACAAGACACATACATGGGTTAATAAGGTGAATGGCAAACAGTGTAGATGCTCCTGATGGAGTCCTCCAATCAAGGTATGTTAACCCTTTCCTCCATAAATAGAAAAAGTCACTTAATGAAACCATTGTGATAGGAGCAAATGCAAATGCTTTATTTATCACAATGGTTTTAAACTACAAAATTCTAAAATTTTCCTTTTTTCTAGTTAATGCTCCTTTTCGGTAGATTTATTCAAAGTGGTTGGATCTAAAAATAGCCTATGAGGGAAAGGGTTAATTAAAACAAGAGCACCTGTAATGTATGTAGCTGTAGCACAGAGATAGCTCCGCCTCTGTGGTCACTCTCACTGACCAACTGATAAGCCCCGCCTACTGTAAATGTGTATGAATGTATTATGAAGAATGATTAGAATAGATTTAGTAACCGAAGAGTAAGCTTGTGTCTTTAGAGAGTCCCCTATCAAAGGTTATTTCATTTGGCGACGAGGACGGGATCTATTTAAATAGTCAAGACCTGTAAAAAGGAGGACTTTGTGAAAGTGCATTTTTCAAGACCTTTTCAAACAAGACATTTCAAGACCAATGTGGACATATTCAAGACCTTTGTGAAAAGGACATATTACAAACATTGAAAAGGATCCTATTCTTTCAAGATGGCATCAAAATTAGATCTGCCAACACCAAAACCATTCAAAGTTTTGGGACAGAACACAAATCTCGCAAGTACCTGGGACAATTACATGAAAAGATTTGAGTATTATATAGCTGCCAGTGGTGTTACAAAGGATGAGCAGAAACGGGCTCTCTTACTTCATCTTGCCGGTGAAGAAGTTCAAGACATCTACGAAACGTTTTCGGATGTAGGCAATACTTACAAGGACACCAAAGACAAAATCACAGAATACTTTCAGCCAAAGAAAAATATTTCATATGAACGTCACATGTTTAGACTGGCATGTCAAGAAAATGAGGAAACAGTTGACAATTTCATTGTAAGACTGAAAAAGTTAGCAGTTACATGTGAATTTCCGGTTGGATCTGTTGACGATATGATCCGTGATCAAATTGTTGAAAAATGCAAATCAAAAGAACTGAAGAAAAGATTTCTAAGCGAAGAAAACCTGACTTTAGACAAAATACAAAGTCTTGCCAGATCATCTGAGTTAGCTTCGCTCCATGTTTCGAAAATGACAGAGACAACCCATGAGAAGAGTCACTATCAAAATGACGAACCATGCAAACCAGAAGAAGTACAGCAACTGAGAGGAAACCAGAGTAGACCATCAACACGAAAGCAGTACCAGCCAAGAACCATGCCGAAATCAGCACCCAAACCCGCCAGGTTCAAAACTTGTTTCCGGTGCGGAGGAAAAGGCCATGCAGGACATGAGTGTCGGAAGTCGCGAAATATTGTTTGTCATGAATGTAAAAAACGTGGTCACTATGCACATATGTGTAAATCTAGGAAAAGTGGTGAAGTACGGTATATTTCAAATCAAAATTCACGTGATAGTGGTGATGATGAATTTGTGTTTGGAATTGAAGCAAAACAAGGATCTCCATTTCTTCAGGTGAAAATTGAAGGTAGGCCATGCAATTTATTAATTGATTCAGGCGCAACAGTCAATTGCATTGATAGGTTTACATTTGAGTCTGTTAGCCCAAATATACCTCTTGAAAAATCACACACAAAAATATATCCATATGCTTCCAAAATACCTCTCAGAATATTAGGAATTGCCATGTTGAATGTGAATTTCAATGAAACTTCACATAAGATTAAATTCCACATTGTCAACAGCAAGTGTACTCCTCTAATAGGTCACCAAACCGCATTAGAATTAGGCATACTGAAGATCTGTGTCAACACAGTATCAACAAGCAATGACTCGCAGGTAGAAGAACTACTCAAAGAATACAGTGACAGATTCCAAGGTCTGGGTAAACTCAAAGACTATCAATTGAAACTGAACATAAACAAATCTGTTACACCTGTAGCCCAACCAAATCGCAGAATTCCATTCAAAATGAGAAGACAAGTTGAGACCAAAATCAAAGAGCTACTAGACAATGGCGTAATAGAAAAGGTGGAAGGTCCTACACCTTGGATCTCCCCTATTGTCGTGATTCCAAAGAAAGACGACATACGCTTGTGTTTGGATCTACGCCAGGCCAACACAGCTGTCGAGAGGGAACGATTCCCAATGCCAAATATAGATGAAACGCTAGAAGAGTTGAGTGGTGCCAAATACTTCTCAAAACTAGATCTCAAGATGGGATTTCATCAGATTGAACTAGATCCAGAGTCAAGACACATTACAACATTTGTGACGCACGACGGCTTGTACCGCTACAAACGCCTTCTCTTTGGAATTTCATGTGCCCCAGAGATTTACCAGAGAATTATCCAACATACAATTCAAGACATTAAAGGCTGTAGAAATGTTTCAGATGACATAATTGTTTTTGGAAAAACCAAGAAAGAACACGACACTGCATTATCAAATTTACTCAAGAGACTGCGCGAAAAAGGCTTGACAGTGAACAAAGAAAAGTGTGTATTCGGCCAGACCTCCATTACATTTATGGGACATCAGCTTACACCTGAGGGTCTCCTACCACACGACGAAAAAATCACAGCAGTCCAACAAACAAAGCCCCCAACATCAGTGAAAGAAGTAAAAAGTTTCTTGGGACTGGTGAATTACTGTTCAAAATTCATCCCAAATTTTGCAACAATCTCAGAACCAATCAGAAAACTAACCCGCAAAAATCAGGAGTTTACCTGGGGCGTTGATCAACAACATGCATTTCAAAGGCTCAAAGAATTGATCACTAGTGCATCTGTTATGGCATACTACAACCCAAACGCCGAAACAACTGTGACAGTTGACGGAAGTCCATATGGAGTTGGAGCCATTTTATCACAAAAACAAACAAATGGACAAGTTCGCCCAGTTGCATATGCTAGCAGGACACTTAATGAAGTAGAGAGACGCTACAGTCAGATTGAAAGAGAGTGCCTTGCAGTTACCTGGGGTGTGGAGAAATTTGGAGTGTACCTTTACGGATTAAATTTCAAGGTAATTACTGACCACAAACCACTTGTGAACATTTTCAAACCCAAACATAACCCTCCAGCCAGAATCCAACGTATGCTACTTAAATTGCAGAGTTACAAATTTACGGTTGAATACCAGCCTGGCAGTCTAAATGCTGCTGATGTGCTGTCGAGATCACCCATTCACCAGTGTGAAAATCAAATTTCACACCAAGCAGAGGAATTCATTAATTATGTCTGCCAGAACTCAGTGCCCTGTGCCATGACCTTAGATGAAATAGATAAGGAGTCTGCTGAGGACAACACTACATTGGAGTTAATCCGCTGCATCAAGCATGACAAATGGCCAAAGAGCAGTAAAATTAACACTTACTTCAAGGTGCGCTCAGAACTGTCTGTGCAAAATAATATAGTACTGCGTGGGACACGCATAGTCATACCTGAGAAACTACGAGCAAGAGTGCTACAATTAGCCCACGAGTCACACCAAGGTGTTGTAAAAACAAAGCAGATATTAAGGGAGAAAGTTTATTGGCCAGGAATAGACAGAGATGTGGAGGAAATGATCAAGACATGCTATGAGTGCCAATTACTCTCAAACCCACCTGTCCCACCACAAGTACATACTACAGATTTACCAGGAAAACCATGGGACCGTGTCGGTATGGATTTGACTGGACCTTTTCAGTCAGGAGAATACTTGCTTGTTGTCATTGATTACTTTTCAAGATTCCCAGAAGTAGAAATTCTCAAATCAACAACTTCAATTTCAATCATTCATAAGTTAATGAAAATATTTGCAGTTCATGGCCTTCCCTCAGAAATCACTACTGACAATGCGCCAAATTTAGTTTCAGATGAAATGCAAAATTTCTTTTCCAAAAATGGCATAAAACACAGGCGTGTCACACCTTTTTGGCCTAGAGCTAACGGCTTAGTTGAAAACTTCAACAAAACATTAGGCAAATTCATCAAAACTGCTGTTCTCGCTCACAAAAATTGGAGAGTCGAGTTACAAAAGTTCTTACTCAGTTACCGTACTACACCACATGTTACTACTGGACGTGCACCCTCAGAAATTCTATTTAATAGAAAGCTAAGAAATAAAATGCCACATTTTGAGAAGAAAAGACAAATGAGTGACTTTCAAAAACGTGACAAAGAGCAAAAAGCAAAAATGAAAAACAATGCAGATAGACGCATGAGTAAACGAGTTATGGATTATAAACTGGGACAAAGTGTGCTAATTCTGAAAAGAATTAGAGGAAAACTTGACTCGAAATGGGAGAGAGACATATACACAGTAATCGGACAGACAGGTCATCAGATTAAATTGAAATCTCCCTACGGCCATGTGTTGTACAGACATGCCTCACATGTGAGGCCATTTTATCGCAGTTCGTAAGGGAATAAATGTGCTTAACCTCAGAACTGACACTGATTTGTGATCATGAAATTCTGATTACTTGGATATAAGTAGGTGCTATTTTCATTAGGACGGGTGTAAGACATTAGTCTATCAGTCATGTCAGAATTTATGTTTGTGCAAATGGTCAAGAACTGAAACACTATCATTAGATGGCTTTTGAAATAAGTTGCTAAAAGTATCATGTCACAGAGTTGAACTTATTGAACTTTGCAGTGAGTAGTGACTATGAACTGTCTTTCAAATTTAAATGAAAGAAGGGATGTAATGTATGTAGCTGTAGCACAGAGATAGCTCCGCCTCTGTGGTCACTCTCACTGACCAACTGATAAGCCCCGCCTACTGTAAATGTGTATGAATGTATTATGAAGAATGATTAGAATAGATTTAGTAACCGAAGAGTAAGCTTGTGTCTTTAGAGAGTCCCCTATCAAAGGTTATTTCAGCACCGCAAGGGGGTGCGAACGCTCGTTTGTCGGCATTGTCAAGATGAACATGCATACCAAAAATGAAGGTTGTAAATGAAAAATTAAAGAAGTTATGGTCAATGTTAAGATTTCGGATGACAATGAGGACGACAACGACGACGACGACAACGATGACGACGCGAACGCTGGAGTTACGACAATGGCTCTTGATTTCTTCAAAACAGATGAGCTAATAACCTCTTTCTTGTAGATAAAGATCAAATATACTAATTAATTGACCTTATTAATATCCATTAACCCTTTACTCCATGAATATTCATGTAAGAACTAGATTTTTTTTTAATGGCACATGGACACCAGATGTTTAACCATAATAGAAACTGTAGAATCACATTTGTATTATTTCATAAGCAAACAGAGCAGATCCTGACCAGACAGCTCCTATAGGATCCTGGACCTATTCTCTAGTAACAGGGTGGAAAGGTATATTTATGGAGTAAAGTGTTAAGAAATTATGACATCTGATCATGAATACTAATAAGCTGAAGTTATATAACAGCATAAGAACAAACGTGCTTGGCCATGGCAGAAACTTGAACCAGAGCTATTACATACGGTACATGAGTTATCTGATCTGGGTCTACTCTGTTAATTTTGGAGACTTGTAAAGGCATTTCTATCAGGAAAAGGGGTTAACTCTCTAATAATTACACTAGCTGTACACCTGTGTATTTGTGATTTATAACATATATACATGTACATAAGCTGTGTATTTATGATATCATATATATAGACATGCAATTTCAATCCAGATGCGGTACTGAGTAACATCATGATCAGTATCCAAACTGTTTTTAAACACAGGGGTCTGGACCTCTTCATTGGGGTCTATATGTACTATATAATAACATTATTATATAGTACATATAGACCCCAATGAAGCGGTCAAGACCCCTGTGTTTTTAAATAAATAGACAAGGCATTCCAAAGGACAGCTACATCCCCCACCGCCGCCACCTAAATTAAGACATTGACCTTAAGGTGATACAATGGGTTTTAAAACTGCATTTCATGCATTAGGATAAGATAATATTTGACTCAAGTTTTATGAAAATCCTTCAAATGGTTTAGAAGATATGGAGCGGACACGAAATGTAATGGAAATTGAAGATTAAATCACTTGGCCTTCAAATGTGACCTTGACCTTGAGCCGACATGACTGCCACATATGTTCTGCACATTGTCTCAACGTGGTTAACATTTGAGGCAAGTTTCTTGAAAATCCTTCAAGGGGTATAGGAGATAACGAAACTATAATGGAAATTGAAGGTAAGAACACTTGATCTTCAAATGTGACCTTGACCTTGAGCCGACATGACTGGCACATGTGTTCTGCACATCGTCTCAATTTAGCTAACATTTAACTAAACTTTTATGAAAATCCTTCAAAGGCTTTAGAAGATATGGAGCGGACACGAAAATGTAACGGAAATTAAAGGTTAGAACACTTGACCCTCAAACGTGACCTTGACCGTGAGCCAACATGACTGCCGCATGGGTTCTGCACATCGTCTCAATTCATTTAATATTTGACTCAAGTTTTATGAAAATCCTTCAAAGGGTTTAGAACACAGGGGTCTGGACCGCTTCATGGGGGTCTATATTTACTATATAATAACAAGGGTTCCAACTAGCAGAACGAACATCCGTGTACCACAAGTACAAATATGAATGTAACTCTTGCAATTTCAATGATAATTTTGTAATTCTTTCGGCTATTGAAAGCCAATATATTTTACTATCAAATAAATATAATCTTCTCACGGTAACTTACGCGCAATTGTCAATCCAACAACGATTTTCTCAAAATTTCACGTGTTTTCTGGGTCACTGACAAACGTTTTTCTCCCCTGTGAATTGATTGTACCTTTTTGGATTGGGGATGGGGAAGAAATGGCCTAGGCCTTTTTTTCTCCCCTGTGAATTGATTGCATCTTTTTAGATAGGGGGGGGGGGGGGAAGAAATGGCCCAGGCCTTTTTTCCTCCCCTGTGCCAAGGCCATTTCTCTGCCCCCTCCCCTGTCAATTCACAGGGGAGAATAAAAGGCCTAGGCCATTTCTTCTCCCCTATCCGAAAATATACAATCAATTTACAGGGGGGAAAAAAAGGCCTGGGCCTTTTCTTCCCCCCCCCCCCCTATCTTAACAGATAAAACATATCAAAGGGGAGAAAAAAAGGCCTAGGCCATTTCTTCCCCCCTATCTAAAAAGATAAAATCATATCAAAGGGGAGAAAAAAAGGCCTGGGCCATTTCCTTCCCCCCTATCTAAAAAGATAAAATCATCTCAAAGGGGAGAAAAAAAGGCCTGGGTCATTTCTTCCCCATCCCCTATCCGAAAAGATACAATCAATTCACAGGGGAGAAAAAAAGGCCTGGGCCATTTCTTCCCCCCTATCTTAAAAGATGAAATCATATTAAAGGGGAGAAAAAAAGGCCTGGGCCATTTCTTCCCCCCATCAAAAAAAGATAAAATCATATCAAAGGGGAGAAAAAAAGGCCTAGGCCATTTCTTCCCCATCCCCTATCCAAAAAGATACAATCAATTCACAGGGGAGAAAAAAAGGCCTAGGCCATATCTTCCCCATCCCCAATCCGAAAAGGTACAATCAATTCACAGGGGAGAAAAAAAGGCCTGGGCCATTTCTTCCCCATCCCCAATCCGAAAAGGTACAATCAATTCTCAGGGGAGAAAAAAAGGCCTGGGCCATTTCTTCCCCCCTATCTAAAAAGATAAAATCAATTCACAGGGGAGAAAAAAAGGCCTGGGCCATTTCTTCCCCCCCCCCTATCTTAACAGATAAAACATATCAAAGGGGAGAAAAAAAGGCCTAGGCCATTTCTTCCCCATCCCCTATCTAAAAAGATACAATCAATTCACAGGGGAGAAAAAAAGGCCTGGGCCATTTCTTCCCCCCCTACCTAAAAAGATAAAATCAATTCACAGGGGAGAAAAAAAGGCCTGGGCCATTTCTTCCCCCCCTATCTTAACAGATAAAACAGATCAAAGGGGAGAAAAAAAGGCCTAGGCCATTTCTTCCCCCCTATCTAAAAAGATTAAATCATATCAAAGGGGAGAAAAAAAAGGTCTGGGCCAATTATTCACCCCTATCCGAAAAGATAAAATCAATTCACAGGGGAGAAAAAAAGGCCTAGGCCATTTCTTCCCCCCTATCTAAGAAGATAAAATCATATCAAAGGGGAGAAAAAAAGGCCTGGGCCATTTCTTCCCCCCCCCCCCCCCCTATCTAAAAAGAGAAAATCAATTCACAGGGGAGAAAAAAAGGCCTGGGCCATTTCTTCCCCCCCTATCTTAACAGATAAAACAGATCAAAGGGGAGAAAAAAAGGCCTAGGCCATTTCTTCCCCCCTATCTAAAAAGATAAAATCATATCAAAGGGGAGAAAAAAAGGTCTGGGCCAATTATTCACCACTATCCGAAAAGATAAAATCAATTCACAGGGGAGAAAAAAAGGCCTAGGCCATTTCTTCCCCCCTATCTAAGAAGATAAAATCATATCAAAGGGGAGAAAAAAAGGCCGGAGCCATTTCTTCCCCCCTATCTGAAAAGATAAAATCAAGTCACAGGGGAGAAAAAAAGGCCTAGGCCTATTCTTCCCCCCAGGCTGAGGAGGGGGGAAAAACTGGACTAGGGGGGGGGGAAAAACTGACTAGGCCTTTTTTTCCCCGGGGGAAAAAAAGGCCTGGCCTTTTTTTCCCCCGGGGAAAAACTGGCCAGGGGGAAAGATAGGCCTGTTACACCGGTTTCACTATATCACAGCCATAACCTGGCGATTTTCAGTTCAAAAGATGGCGTGGTTCAATAAAACAACCCAATTATATCACCAATCTCCATTTGTTTTGTCCTCTTAATAAATAAGCAACTAACAACAGCGGCCTTTCAGTCTGTCGTTATGTTTCTATTTCGGATGCTGCCATTTTGCAACAAATTTGAATGGAGCCATTTCATTGGATGAGCGAACGAAAAGTTGGAAAATCCGTGACGTCACGTACAATGGCTCCTTCCTCGACGATTTGAAGCAAACTGACAAAACTCGCTAGTTTTATATCATTCTTTTGATGCTGGAGACTAAATAATTGGAGGTGGGTGTTAGAATTGATTCGTTTTATTGACTCCCGCCATTTTTTGAACTGCACATTGCCAGGTTATTGCTGTGATATAGTGAAACCGGAGTGAACGAACGTTTGTCAATGACCCTAAAAACACGTGAAATTTTGAGTAAATCATTGTTGGATTGATACTTGATCATAAGTTATCGTTATAAGATTATATTTATTTGATAGAAAAATATATTGGCTTTCAATAGCCGAAATAATTACGAAATTATCATTTAAATTGTTACAGTCATATTTGTACTCGTGGTACACGGATATCCGTTCTGCTAGTTGGAACCCTTGTTATTATATAGTACATATAGACCCCAATGAAGCTGTCCAGACCCCTGGGGTTTAGAAGATATGGAGCGGACACGAAACTGTAATGGCAACTGAATGTTTAAACACTTGACCTTCAAATGTGACATTGAACTTGAGCCGACATGACTGCCACATGTGTTCTGCACATCGTCTTAATTTGGTTAACATTTGACTAAAGTTTTATGAAAATCCTTCAAAGGGTTTAGAAGATATGGAGCGGACACAAAAATGCAATGGAAATTGAAGGTTAAAACCCTTGACCTTCAAATGTGACCTTGACCTTGAGCCAACATATCTGCCACATATGTTCTGCACATCGTCTCAACTTGGTTAACATTTGAAGCAAGTTTCTTGAAAATCCTTCAAGGGGTATAGGAGATATGGAGCGGACACGAAATTGTTACGGACAGACAGACAGACGGACGGACGGACAGACAGACAGACGAAGGCCATTCCTATAACCCCCCCTCCGCTATGCGGTGGGGGATTAAAAACTATGGTTTAACCCTTTCCCCCCATAAATACACCTTTCTACGCCTCTGTAAAAGTCACTTTATGAAACCATTGTGATAAATAGACCATTTGCTCCTATAGGAGCAAATGCTCTATTTATTACAATAGTTTCAAAACTACAATTCAAACTTTTCCTTTTCTCTAGTAAATTTTGCTCCTTTGCGGTAGATTGATTCAAAGAGGTTGTGTCTAAAAATAGTCTATGGAGGAATGGGTAAAAGCAGTAAATTCCCTTGAATAAACTTTCTGCTAATAAATATTCATGCTGTCATTCTTTCTTACTTGTATATATGGAACAGGTAAAGGGTTAACTTAATTAACCCTTTCCCTCATATAAACACACTTTCACGCATTTGCAAACAGAGCAAACCCAGATCAGACGGCTCCTATAGGATCCGTCTGATCAAGGTCTGCTCTGTTTGCTAAAGGAATTTGATAGATCTGTTTCTTTAGTTTCCAAAATGGCTACAATGTCCCACCTTCCATATTTTATCATAACTAGTTTGTCCATGATTGTTCAACAGGCATTGAAATTTTGCCTAAATATAAAACTGGGAAAGGGTTAAGAGGTTGTACTTCTGTATAATCTAGTTTGTTCCGATGATCAATGTTTATAATCTATTAGATCATAGATTGGTTGAGCCTGACGTTAGAGACAATTGATTGTTGTTTCAAATTGATGACGATGGTTCGTATATTGCACAATTTCCAATTCCTATTATACATACCCATTTGCCTGATTTATTTCAGTCATATCCTTTAGAAAAGATTGATACATTAGTTTCTTAATCTAAATCTTAACCCTATCCCTGTTCCATGTTTTTCCAAATTCCAATACCAACTGAATATTCATGGGCATATGAGTTTTAACAAACTATGGAAGGTGGAACATTGCAGCCATTTTAGAAAGTAAAGAAACATATCTATCAAATTCTATTAGCAAACAGAGCCGACTCTGATCAGGCGGCTCCTCTAGAGGCCGTCTAACTTGTTTGCAAATGCATGAAAACATGTTTATATTAGGGAAATGGTTAATCCTTGTACCTAAATAATTGATTGTTTAGGGTCACCCGAACCTACCTAGCAATACCATCTCTGCAAATATTGTTGACTTGCATAAACACATTGTTGGTAATATACAGGTTTGGACAAACCACACTTCGGAAAGATCAACTTGCATTCAATATCGAATATATAATTGATGATTGACCGAAAGAACACGTCTGATTAATTCTGATTATCGACTATGGATTTTGTTCGATTATGAAACTCTAGATAGTATAATCTATTACTAAACTTTCCTTGTTGAGAAGAGGAGCTAAAATCCTAGAAAAGGTGTCCTTGAAAGTTTGCCGAGCAATCCTTTTCAAAACATTTATCAAGGTTTAACATGTGACAAACCACTAATCAGGCAAGGTTCATGTTCTATTTATCCTAAATGTTTGTACAACTCAACTCAGGCAAAACTTGCAGACCCAGATTAAACAGTTACTGCAGAAGCAGTTTGATCAAGATCTACACTATATATGCTTTTCTGACAGTTTCATTAAAAGATCAAAACAGTGATAAATTTACTTTTTCAGCTACACAGACTAGTGGAGAGGAGGGATTTAGTGTAAGTATATATAGGGTCATTTCTCTTATCTATAATATTATCTTCAACATACATCACATGAAATTTCTGTTGGGTATGTTAATACTGAGCTAATTGACACAAAACAATGGCCTTGGGACTTTGTGAATAATGAGGATCCTGATCAGCAATAATGTCAGAGACACAATATCTTATGATCCCTTATAAAGCTGGATCATAGAATTAGTACAAATACATGTACAGTGTATTGATGAACTTTTTCTTTTACCTCACATAAACACCTTTTCATGCATTTGAAAACAGAGTAGACCCAGACTCTTATGTACAGTAGACTCCTACAGGAGCTGTCTGATCAGGCTCTGCTTGGTTTGCTTGTGACATGATATAGATCTGATTTTGTCAAAGCAAAAAATTCCTTTGAAAAGTTTACATTATAAAAATTCAGTTAATAAATAATCCTGATGTCATTATAAACTAGAGGTTTTTGTCACAAAAACGGATGTCTCCCCTCTAATAAAAACAATATGTAAAGGGAAATCACTAAAAATGTTATGGTCTTGATGAATGATACTTCCCCTCATTATGCGCTTTCCACACTACATTTTTCAAGAAGAAAATGATAACAGCTAATAACTCCAAAAATACTGATACCAGATTTATGGCCCTTGTGCATGAAACTTACTTTCATCATGCTCTTTCCAAAAATAAAATGTCATTCCAATAGCATCAGCCGAACAGGAGTTATTGATCAGCCAAAAAATGTAACAAAGGGCAATAACTCCAAAAGTATTGAAGCCAGAATTATGGCCCTTGTTCATGACACTTTCTCTCATCATGCTCTTTCCATGTATGAAGTTTCAATACGATGGCAAGAGCCATGTAGGAGTTATCGTCCGGACAAGAAAGAATTAAACAAATGTACAAGGGGCAATAACTCTAAATTTATTGAAGCTCGAGTTAAGGATCTTATGCATGACACTTTCTCTTATCATGATCTTTCCATGTATGAAGATTCACTCCAATGGCATAGGAGTAATCATCCGGACAAAAAATTGTGATATTTTTACAAAGGGCAATAACTCCAATATTAGTGAAGCCAGAGTTATGGACCTTGTGCATGACACTTCCTCTCGTCATGATCTTTCCATATATGAAGTTTCAATCCAATGGCATGAGCCATATAGGAGTTATCGTCCGGACAAAAAAGTGTGATTTTTTTTACAAGGGGCAATAACTCCTATATTAGTGAAGCCAGAGTTATGGACCTTGTGCATGACACTTCCTCTCATTATGCTCTTTCCATATATGAAGTTTCAATCAACTGGCATCAGGCATATTGAAGTTATCGTCCGGACAAAAAGTGTGACGGACAGACAGACAGACGGACGGACAGACAGACAGACAGACAACTCTCACGAAAACAATATGTCTCCCCCATATAAATATGGGGGGAGACATAATTACATGAATATTGAACAGGATAGGAACCTTTTATCTGATAGAAAAGCCTTTTGACCAAGATCTGATTGCTCATGAATACATTCATTATTTCTTATAATATGAATACTCATTTGTTGAGTTGGATTTTACGGCACCACAACACTGATAAGGCTTATATAGCACCATTACAAGAGAAAAGTTACTGGATCCAGATCTCATTTACTTATACATTGACATAAAATTATGAGATATTAATTAAGAAACTTAACACATGCTGGAGAATCAGCGATACAAGAAGTAATAGGAATAAAACAGTGCTAGATCAGTCAATGTAATATAATAAGAGTGTTCAGAGGAACATGTGTGTCACCTGCTCGCAGCTGACACAAAAACTGGGGAATAACTAAAAACATATTGATCCTAGAGTTGTGGCCCTTGTGCATGACACTTCCTCTCATCATGCTTGTTCCATGTGTGAAATGTGAAAGCTCTTTAATGATTAGTTTAGAAATGACAGCCAGAAAAAGAAAGTGTGACGGACAGACAGACAGACGACGGAAAAGTGATCCCTAAGTGACACCCTGCCTCTCGGCATGTGACACAAAAATGAAGCTTTTTGTGTCTAAACCATTTCTGTAGAACCAAACCCATCATTGCCCATTACAGTGTTAACTTGTTAACCCTAAATGTACAATCTCTCATTTCTCAGCTTAATCCTATGATGCTGCTACTCATTATAGTTGCCAAAGAACTCTAGACTAGAAGTAAGCCGCAAAGCATGCTTGTTATCATTTATAACTGTTTTAAAAACTCTTTTTTTCTCGAGGTCTCGGGTGATCCCCACAGCCGACGGGTATATTTTCTTTTAGAGAAACCCGGCTACATTCAAATTTTAGCATCCAACTACTAGACCACTAAGTCTTCTTTCCCACTTTTTTCAGGTCTAGCTCACTTTTATTTTGCAATTTCTAAGATGGAGAAAGTTATGTTTTGTTGAGTTTTTGTAAGTTTGGTCCTCAGCAGCGTTCAAGCATTTGAATTGGTCGTTAGTCCGAAGGCTCTATAAAATCTATAGTTTAGAGCCTGTTCCGAATAAATAGGAAGTCGTAACGTGCACATTTAGTAGTTTGTGTATTAATAAAAAACATTTATTACAATGGAGCGGCAGTGAGGAATGTTATGTTTGGCTGAGGTTTTGTATATTTGGTCCTCTGCATAATTCAACCATTTGAATTCATTATTAGTACACAGGTAATAGTTCAGATAAGACAAGAGTGTTCGGAGGAACACATGTGTCACCTGCTCGCATCTGACACAACAACTGTTAATATGTAGGAGTGCGAAAATCACAACAAAGGGGAATAACTCAAAAAGTATTGCATGCAGAGTGTTGGACCTTAGTTATATCAATGGTCCTCAATGAGAGGACGACACATATGAAATTTGAAAGCTCTTAAATGATTAGTTGAGAAATTACAGCCAAAAAAAGAAAGTGTGACTGACAGACAGACAGATGGACAGACTGACGGACTGACAGACAGACAACGGAAAAGTGATCCCTAAGTGACACACTGCCTCTCGGCAGGTGACACAAAAAGTGAACTACACATGTAGCTGTGAAAGTTTGTTAATTGTTTTCATTTATCACAGCTGTAGTTCTACTTCTACCAGGTACTGGCCACATTCAACACACTGAACATTATTGCAAGGGTTTGCACATGAAAATAGAGAATGAAGATAAACGAGAAATATACACGTGTACATATAAAAATTCATGATAAAGAATGCTGTGAGTTTAGATAAAGTATGTGGCTAATGGACACTAGAATGCATTGACTGAGCCTGCTGATGCAATGTCCTGAGGGAGGCTGTTCCACTCCTTGGTGGTCTGCGGGGGTGAGTGTTGCCGATAGCTGGTAGAACAGTGTGGATTATTAAAGGAGTGAGATGCTGTGTGATGCTATTCTGGTCGACTCGGTACCAAACCAATTCGGTACCTAGACGACTCGGTACCTAGACGATTCGGTACCTCGGACGATTCGATACCATATAAATTTTTACCCTGGTCGATTCGGCACCACCTTTAAAATACTATTTATTTATTATCTATATATTTCTTAATTGGTAGTAGAAGTAAAACTAGTAATAGTAGTTGTATTTTGCATGTTTAAATAAAGACGAAGTTATATTTTACATGTTTTAATAAAGACGAAATTCAGTCGAAGCCGACTTTGATCCCACCGCCTAGATTAGTTAATTTAGTAAATTGGTGTGTTGAACTACCGACACAATTAATGTTATATATCATGCAGGTGTCAATAATTAGGGGTTTTACCGGTCAATAATACTTTGTTTCTTTGATGGAAGCCGAATTTGATCACATCTCCTAGATTCGGTGGGTGTAAAAGACCGCGTTTAATGGGTTTAAGAGAGGTATTTTATGTGTTAAAAGTATGGTATAGTATTTTAAAACCTATCACACAATTTCACTTTCTTATTCGGCAAACGTAGAAAAAAAATCCAAAGTACCGAGAGTTCGGTATTTAAAAAACACAATGTTCAGCTTCTGCACTGTTTTCAACCGCTAAGGTGGATTCAACTGGATCCATATCTGATTTGATACCTATATTCTGTTTGGCTTTTCTGAAAGTGTGTACCATGGATAGCACACCTATTCTCTCGCATCTGATCCTGTTCCGAATCATACAGCTGTTCTACAAGAACAGGTGTTTCTGTTGGGATGTGTTAATATGTCAACAACTTTAATTGTTTGCGCTTGTTCTTGTAAAATTAATGTTTTATTCGGGTACAACACGACATAATAGTAAAAGTTTAAACACATCATAGTGGATCCAGCTCAAATAAGAATAAAATAATAGGGGTTAACGCAATGTCTAATCTGAGTCCATGCTATATAAATGTGGTTATAAATTAGACAATTTGTTTTTACTAAGAGGCAAATCATTATCATTCTTTCAGAAATTATCAACACTGTTTGGATCCAGGTTAGACGCCGTGTCAAACAGTTACGCGTATCTATTAATGAATAGTCCGTGTGCACCCAAACCCGACCTATATTATTGGACCGTTTGATCTGGGTCTACACCGCTTACGATACCCGATGTCATCGTGATAACAGCTGGGGGGGGGGGGGGGGGGGGGAGCATACAAGAGACATGTAGACTGCTTCTGCTTCTTTAGTAGAGGTGATGAAATGTATAGGTATCTGCGTACAAAATCTAGAGTTTTACTTGCTTTGTTAGCGATAGTGTTGACGTGCTCTCCCCAGTCTAGTTGGTTATTAATAGTGAGGCCGAGATACTTTGCAGATTTGACATGTTGAAGAGAATGGTTGTGGATCGAGTTGGTAGTCAAAATAAACAGTAGATTTCTTGTGTGAGATGAAGAGGAATAATATTGTAACAGGACAACTGGAGCCATCTGATCAGCATCTGCTCTGTTTGCTTATAAATGTAATTATAGTAGTTCTGACTCTAGTATCAAGTTCAACCAATAAATTTTCAGCATCTTGTGTACAAATGCTATTATAAATATTCAGCCAATAAATAATTATTATGTCTTTATTTCTTACATGAATATTCAACTGAGAATATATCATGTGGATTTTCTGTTATTTCTTGAGTTGAAGGTAGAGAGATTAAAATGTATGGTGATATTTAGCTACTTTCAGTCAAAACGACTGAAAGATAAAATCATCAAAAACCTAGCATCATAGTCACAGGGATCTGGACCGCTTCATTGGGGGTCTATTTTTTATATATAGTACATATAGACCCCAAATGAAGCAGTCCAGACCCCTGTGATCATAGTAGCATGTCATATTACAGCTCATCAAATGGTGACAGTTTTGTGTCAGTCAATTGTATCTTGAAACTAGACTAATTCCTGTATAACACACAGCCCAGGCCTTCAAGTAAGTGACCTCAAATTCCATTGAGTAATCTTAAAAATAAATTAAATAATGACAACTGATTGGTTAAACAAGACATGAGATGTAGCACATCTACATCTAAACACCTATAGATGTACTGGAAGGCACATATCGTCGACGCACCTTCTCTCCAACCCTACCTGTTTTTCGAACCTTTCAATGTTTTGTGTATTTGTGCATGCGCAAGTGCTACGTCATCAATTCATGTGTACCGGTGCTTTGTCTAAATAACACCTTGTAGCTTTAAAAATGAAATATGCGTCATAAACAGGTCATTTCAGTCTAATTTTCCTTCAACTATGATAAAGATGAGAAACCTCTTAATACTTTATTAAATCAAATCAGAAAAATATAGAATATCAACATAAATTGAAAAGTACCACATTGAAAATGTTTGACGGCTCTGACCATGCAAAGGTTAGGAGCCCATGATGAAATCACGTGGCTATGAAATTTTATGTTACCGTAAACAATTTCTAAAATTAAGGTTCGAAAAGCAGGTGCTCTATTTATGATCGCCATTTTTGTTTTTGTTATGCTGGTGGTGGGGAACACTGGTTTGTTTGGGGATTAATAGATTGGGATAAGATTACTTAATTGTTTCCAGATATGTATAGATATATTTTGAATTGCTGATTTATTATTTTCTATAATATTCACGATAAAGTTTTCTGTTCCTGGTCAAAGATTAAGAGGTTCGAAAGACGGTGCGATCATATGCTACTTTCAATTTAAGTGCATGTCCTTTTAGTTTTACTTTCACTTTAGTCTTTATAACTAAGAAAGCATGCGTCATTTATTGTGGCCTTTTGTCATCGACTGCATTTGGTTTTTTTTTTTATTTATTTGTCAAGTATTCCATTTGCTGACATAAATGCACACGATAACACGCTTTCGTTTACAAAGGAATATGCTCGCTGAAACTACAGTCAAGATCTACAGTACAGTATTGTTTGTACTTTCACTTTGAGTTTATGAGCACCGTTCTGAAGTGTCCGATATAAAATACCGGTCACTTGAATTACCAAAGTATAAATAAAGTAATTATATGATATCTTACCCGAAAAGTGCCTCCATTTTGTTCGTTTAATATGCCCGGACCGGGTGTATCTAGACCTATCGACTTCGGCTTGTAAACCTTCAGACCTGTGCGCGTGACAGTTACCGATTGAGGAGGAAGTAAAATGTTCGTATTCTTAAAATATATATTTTCTAAGGTTTTGTTGTTTTTCATCAACTCATTATATATGAGAATTTATAAAAAAAATACGTATCCTCACTACAAAAGTCATCATTTGAAGTCATAGTTTTCGACGGGGAAAAAATACGAAACCACATTCCCTGTCTTAATATACGGAAGCTTTTGAGTGCCACTTTGTGGCGGCATAGGTAAATCCTGTGACACAAGCCTGTCGGTTCTCCGGATATTTCCTAAATCTCCGGATTTTTCATCAAATCTCAGGACTTTTTTTCAACTTCCATAAAAAAAATTTAAGATTATCAGAGAAAAAAGCAAAGACCTATGATGTGTTATCATAGGTCTTTGAAAAAAGTCATAAAAGGTCAGCTGGAAACAGTTTCTGCCAGTGTTTATCTAAAAAAGACACTTATGGACAAACATGGTCATAAAAAGAGGTCTAATTATGGCTCTTGTTGGGTGGTACTAAACAGAGACAACAAGTGTCAACTAGAGACAACTAGAGACAACTAACTTAAAAAGGCGTTTTAGGGTATCATTTATATATTAACAGTCAGATAAAGTAGTATTATACCGTAACAGATTGAAAATTATCAGTTTGGATCCAAAATAATGTCTTAGATTGCATTTTGAACCCCTGTTGCACCCCAATTACTCAAAACTATATTCGAAAGTGCGAATGTCATGACTATCTAAATCTCACGCCAACACAATTTCTAATTTAGAACACGGTTGGAAAATATCCCATTTTAAACGTTTACATCGCATATTTTTACATTAAAAAAATTCTTATAAACAGTTAGAATGACTTTAACAACTAATATTGAGAATAACCCTACTATATTAACCACAGTAACCCGATATTTATCGAGTTGGCTTTGTTGACTCTGGGTCGGCCGGTGTCGGCGTCTTTCTGTTGCTATAATTCGGGTTTTAAATGCAATCTAAGGCAATATTTCGAATATTTAAATATTTTTATTCATTTATCACAGTATAATATTACTATATATGGCTGTTTATATATAAATAATGCCCTGAAACGTCTTTTTAAGTTAGTTGTCTCTAGTTGTCTCTAGTTGACACTTGTTGTCTCTGTTTAGTACCACCGCTCTTGTTCTATTATCAAACTTCATTCATGAAGTTTCTTGAAACAAACTATAACTAAAGTAACTACTGCGCATGCTCATACACATACAGGTATGTTATAGCAGTCTGCTGGAGATTCTATTAGTTAGTTCGTTCTTGTAAATAAATGTAGAAACAACACGATTGTGTTTGACTCACTTGAGGCCATTTATATTATTATACTATCAATGTACATTTGTACGGATAGACCAAAATAACAAAACATGGTGTCAGAAGAAACTACTCAACTGTGAATTTACGGAATTTGTTATCGCTACTTTGCCATTTGCTTTAATTAACAATGGAACTTAGTGGTATTCCGCCCCCAAGGATTGATTGGGAATCGTCAAATTTACCCGAGGAATGGGACAATTTTAAAGATCATGTCAGTTTAATATTTTCCGGACCGTTGAATGAGAAGGAAGAAAAAGAGAAAGTTTCATACCTTTTACTTTGGGTTGGCGATAAAGGACGCCAGATCCATAAGACTTGGACTGATATTTCGGCTGATGATTCAAAACTCCTGGACACTTACTATACACGTTTCAAAAAGCACGTTCAACCAAAACTGAATCCAATATTCGCCAGGTATCGTTTTAACAACGAAATTCAAGGATCAGACACGATAGACAGTTTTGTCACTCGTTTAAGAATCAGAGCGCAGGACTGCAACTTTCAGATAAATGAAACAACCAATATAACGAACGATATGATCCGGGACAGGATTGTATTTGGTTGCTCAGATGGAAAGGTGCGTGAAAAGCTGATCAACCAAGGTGAAAAGCTCACTATGGACAAGGCAATACAGATCGTTCAAAGTTATGAGTATTGTCAGCAGCAACTGAGTTCGATGAGCATAACGTCAAATAACGTTGACGCAGTCAAACAGACGTCTCATGGTCGTGGAGGAAAGACGAGACAGACCAAGCAACAAGGAAGACCACGAATGGCAGAAGGGACACAAAGGACATGTGGACAATGTGGGTATACGCATTCAGGCAGCAGTGTTTGCCCTGCAAAAGGAAAACGTTGCCGAAAGTGCAAAAAACTGAATCACTTCCAGAAGATGTGCAGATCAACACGTTTTGTGAATCATGTGACACATGTGGAAAGTGAAAATGACACAAGTGACCAAGACATGTACCACGTAGACATGGTAAGTGCTTCTTCTTCTTCACAGCCAAATCGTGAACCCCTGTTTGTAAACCTTAAAATTGGTCCAAGAAGCTCTCATGTTAGATTCAAAATTGACACTGGGAGTAGTGCTAACATTATACCAATGGCTCAATACAAAACATTAGGTATAAGCAAAACACTGCAAAAATCTGACTGCAGGTTAATAGCATATTCCGGAGATATGCTGAAAACTTTAGGCATGACAACATTAGATTGCTGTCATAAAGGCACCGTAATGCCTACTCGCTTCTACATAGTTGACACGCAATCGCCGCCATTGCTAGGTACGCAAACGTCAATAGATCTTGGCCTTATTAAGTTAACGTTTGCTGTAGATCACACACCGTCAGACGCCACATTCGCCGTGACGAAACAGTCAGTCCTGAATGAATATGGTGATCTATTCAAAGGCATAGGCGTGATGCCTGGGAAAAGTCGTTTGCATCTTAAAGATGACGCCGTACCGACTGTAAACCCTCCGCGCCGGGTTCCTGAAGCGCTCAAGTCTAGATTAAAGTCGGAACTAGATCGCATGGTCAAAGACAAAATAATTAGACGTGTAACCGAGCCAACCGACTGGGTTAACAAGAAAGGTTTAGTACTCTATGAAGGCTACCTCTTAAATCCAGAAATGGAAGGAGAACGTCGGATATCTGTACTATTTCATTTTTGTCGTACCCTTTATTACTTTTCTACAGTTACTCTGTTTGCAGCTCAATCATTGAGTACACTAGCGATAGGTGGATACAGTATGTTCAATTAAATGTTTTTTGTTATACATGCACTTTACCACTGTATTTGCTGTCGCGGTTGTTGTAGATTAGTCGGAGAGGGGATACGTTTATTTACACTGTTTGTCTTTTAGGATGGGGATGGAATAAGGGTGAGGTTGGGCGCCCATAAACCGGTTTAAACCCCCGGTGACTTTTGTCACTGACCGTTCCAAGGCGGTACTTCCATCTTCCTCCTATTGTATGTTTGTTTTGTCTTTGTGCGTCTCTTGTTGTTTTTTCTACCCATGTATATTTGCTGTTTCCTTGTGTTGCTGTTCGGGCGAGTGTTTGTTCTGTATGTGGTATTTCCTGCATGACTCATTTTTGTACTTCTATAGTTGTAGTTGAAAAGCCCAAAACGGGAAAACTTAGGGTATGTCTTGATCCAAAAGCATTGAACGAAAATATTCGGAGACCGCATTTTCAGATTCCTACTCTCGAAGACGTGACGTCAAAATTAGCAGGAGCTAAATATTTCACCATACTTGACATAACACACGCGTACTGGAGCGTAGAGTTAGACGAGCAGTCGTCGCTGCTCACAACTTTCAGCACACCGTTTGGTAGGTATTGTTACTTGAGACTTCCATTCGGCATTTCTTCTTCTGGTGACATATTCCAGCAGAAAGTCAGTGAAATATTCGAGGGATTGCCTGGCATTCAATGGAAAAGTAGTAAAGTCAAGCAGGCAAAGCCACATGCAAGACGCAACCACCACCAAAACACCGATAGACAGCATGACACACACACACACACAACCACACACCCAAACGCACACACACACACACACACACGAAATGAACACAGAAAACACCAAAAGACACACAAGAACCAGGGACAAACGTTCCACAACATGAACAAACCACAAGCACAAAGACGCAATGCAAACAAAAGGAAGGGTGACAAAGAGAGTACCGCCTTGGCACGGTCAGCAGCAAAAACACCACTGGGGGTTTAAACCGGTTTACGGACGTCCTAACCTCACACTTCTCTCAAAGTCACCCTAGCTTTACAAATAGCCATAGTCGACGATACGCTAATATACGGTCGAACGAGACGTGAACATGATCAGAACCTAAAAGGAGCTCTGGATCGTGCACGAGAAAAAGGGATCAGATTCAATCCTGAAAAATGCATCATAGGCGTGACAGAGGTTCCATTTTTTGGACATGTCATTAGCGATTCTGGTTTGAAGCCAGATCCAAGCAAAATCGAAGCAATCTTGAAAATTCCTATCCCAGACAGCCGCGCGAAGTTAGAAACCTTTTTGGGTATGGTTAACTATCTAGCAAAGTTTGCGCCAAACCTTGCAGATGCTACGCAACCGCTCAGAAGCCTTTTGAAAAGGGAATCAGAATTCATTTGGGATCAACCGCAAACAGAAGCATTCGAGAAAGTCAAAACAATCATTACGGAAGCACCCGTATTAGGTTACTATGACCTGAAAAAGCCGCTTGTCTTAGAGACAGATGCTTCAAAGTCAGGGCTAGGTTGTTGCATAATGCAAGACGGGAAACCGATTGCTTTTGCATCAAAAAGTTTAACAAATAGCGAAACCATGTATGCTCAAATAGAGAAAGAGCTTCTCGCAATACTTTTCGGATGCAAACGATTCCATCAGTTTACATATGGAAGAGAAATTGTGTGTCACTGTGACCACAAGCCTATCGCGGCGATCATGAAAAAACCGTTGTCTGCTGCACCTCCGAGGTTACAGAGAATGTTGCTTCAGTTGCAAAAGTACAACATTACTGTGCAGCATGTTAAAGGTACAGACATTCCGGTAAGCGATTGTCTTTCACGTCATTCAGTCAATGACACGTACCCGACGTTAATCGATGGACTCGATTTACATGTACATACAGTCAAAAAGCAGTTATTCGTGACTGACAGACGTATGCAAATCCTTAAGTCAAGCATTGAAAGCGACGCGCAAATGCAAGCGTTGAAACGCACAATTCATGAAGGCTGGCCGAGCACAAGATCAAAATGCGAACCGAACGTGATCGAATTTTGGAATCACCGTGACGAGCTTTCGATTGAAGATGACTTGATTTTTAGAGGTCAGAAATTGCTGATCCCAAGTGCGTTAAGACCCGAGATGATTTTGCAGGTGCATAAAGGTCATATGGGCGTGACAAAAACAATAGAACGCGCTAAAGACAATTTGTTTTGGCCCGGCATGGTTAAGCAAATTACTGAACATGTACTTGCATGTCCAGTATGCCTCATACACAGAGATTCAAACCCAAAAGAACCTATGATAAGTTCAGAGTTTCCAGACAGGCCATATCAAAAGATAGCAGCCGACATTTTTTATTTAGATGGCAAAAATTATCTTTTGACCATTGACTACTACAGCCGATTTTTCGCTGCGGTGGATTTGCTGCGTGACACGAAGTCAGCTACAGTTATACAAAAACTCAGAACGCACATGTCTCGGAACGGAATATGTGACACGTTTATTTCGGATAACGGTCCGCAGTTCGCAAGCCACGAATTTAGTGATTTTGCTAAAGAATGGTCATTTCAGCATGAAACCTCATCCATTTCAGCATGAAACCTCATCTCCGTTTCACCCTAAAGGTAACGGATTAGCTGAAAAGGGCGTTGGCATTGCGAAGAAACTTATGAAAAAAGCCAGAGACTTAGTGCATGACACTTCATCTCACCATGCTTGTTCCATGTGTGAAGTTACAATGAATTTAGCCTACTATTGTAGGAAATATAGCCCGGACACGAAGCGTGACAAACGGACGAACGTTCTCACGGATTGAGTGTTATGTGACTATTCTTTTGTTAAAAATGAACACATAAAATGGAAATTTAGTGTCACTTAACCATCAATTCGTGTAAGCGGACCACCGAACCATTTTGATTACCTAAAACACATGGCCACCAGGGGGCGGAATTTCTTTCCTGAAATGGCTATAGAGAACATTTAAAAAATCTTCTCATCAAACAACCGGACGGTTTCAATATAATTATGCTGGAATGTCGCTTATGTGAACTTTCTTCAGTTGTTAATTGTTAACCATGGCGAAGATAGGGTTACTTTTCAAAACATACAAAAAGCAATGGTGGACTAGATCTACTATAAGCAATGATGGAATACACGTGTAATTGTCAAAGGATTAAACTTCTAGCTAGTGTACCATACAACTTGTTCTGGTAAATTTAAGGATCACCTTGTCACATCTGTCTGAACTCCAAAACTTTTGAAAACCACAGATTTTTAAAGTTTAAGCATAATCATTTGTGTGAGAATTTCCTGGACTTTACCAAGAGGCATCAAGTTTAATGCCGTTTCAGCGTTTTTAAATTTCGACTCATTCAAACCTTATGTACGCATGTGCGTATGTGCGTATGGACAGGCACGCCTCTGAGTCGGGGGCTTCTATCATCGAGGATCAAGGTACAATGTATAATTGCATAAGTTGATCTCTTATGGCCTTTGACCTTGACTAGACACTGCAGGACCACTCCAGGGAATCAACAATCAGCACAGCTGGACAGGAAGGAAGTCACTTAAATGAAGGAGCTTTGCGATGCCTTTAAGATAGGTTCTACTGTACTCTTTAAAGTCATGTCTGAGAATGTGATAGTGAATTCATTATATAATCATCTTGGTGAAATGTCTATAAGATCTACTTACTCAGCATGGCATTTCGAGTGTAGGACAATTACCCCTCGGACAATTGCCCCTTGATATATAAAATATTGTAGTATATTGTAGTGCAAAACATCTCTACATCAAGACATCTCTATCAAAGCCATTTGTTGTGATTTTCACTGCAAGCCATTTGATAGCACATGAACTTCTGTATGTGGTGTTTCCTGCATGACTCATTTTTGTACCTTGACCGGGCCATCTTGTGGTTGATTTGTTCTAAACGCTTGCAAGTGCTATACAATTCCTTGTATCTTTCTGGTATCTGTGTAATCGTCGCGTAACGCTGTATATCGTTTTTGGTTGTTGTCACAGGGGTCTGGACCGCTTCATGGGGGTCTATACGTACTATATGAAGCGGTCCAGACCCCTGTGGTTGTTGTATGCATGATGGTTTCAGCCAATGCTAGATTATACTAAATAAAGCCTCCTGTTTCAAAACCAATGTGTGTTACCTTAGTTACTCCTGACTTCTTAATCGTTAATTTCTCCCTTAATAAACACTAACTATTACCTGGTGTTTAGTTTTTCTCTAAATTCATGAATGTTCATTTATAGAGCTCTTACAGAGACGCTAGAAGAACTCTTGTTGATTCTATAGAAACGAGTTAATGTTGTACTGCTATGCAATATATGAGTCCCCTACCGAATTAAAAAAAACTCCTCTGATCCACCCACCCATAGTGTAGTTAACTATGATATATACTTAACCAACCTGAATGGTACATGTATTTATAAAAACATAAGAAAAATATGAAAAAGGGAAACTCAAAAGATATTGATGCTATAGTTATGGCCTTCGTGCATGGCACTTCCTCTCATCTTGCTTGTTCAATGTGTGAAGTTATAATGAATGTAGCCTACCCTTATAGGAGATATGCAAGACGTTGGAAAGGTGTTTTCACGATGAAAAGGGTTAACCAATAGTGCTGGACCCGTTGAAGACCCGAGTCACATTTATAACAGACTGTAGCATAGCCTGTTTACAAAAGTATATACCCAAGTCATTTTCTGCATAATTGTCTCCATTAAAAACAAGTACAAAAGTTGCTGCAGAGGCAGCAACAGAGAGCGCGGGAAAACGAAATGCTGGGAAGATTGTGTAATAGAGTTATAAATTGTCAACTGTATGAATTTAATATGGATGTAACTGTCTTTTGTTGATATTTTCAAAGTGCAGACGGTCTGTTTGAAGTAGGGAGTTTTGGACACATCTAATGGCATAATTGCGAAAGTTTTGACATCGTGTATGGCTCATAAATGTCAAAGTAATTATTGCAGCGTGAAATGCTAGTAAACATTGAAATAAGATTTATAAATGCAAAGTAAGCTGAAATAAACTGACTGTATAGTTTGTTGTCAAGTCTTTTGCTAGTATGACATTGAAGGTAAGGAGGAATAGTTTGAAAAGACAAACTTAAGTGTTTTTGTTGTGAGCTTTGAAATGAATAAACTGATAATATAGTAGAACATAAAGGCCGAGGTGGGTCTGAAACAAATGACACAATGTTCGTAAATAAGTACAATACAAAGCTGTAAAAGCAGGATCTATATGGTAGAGTGACTATTGCCAGATAAGGCCTCTATTTTAAGAGTAGGTGAGACCCGTCTGTTAACAAGACATGTTATATACCAAAATGTTTGTTAATGTCTGTAGTATCCGAGACTGCCGGCATAAATTCGAAAAAGTGGTGGCGTTCCGAGAAATCCAAGATGGCGTCCAAGATGGCCGCCATTTTTGGAAGCATCAGCTTAAGTTAAATATATCAAAATGGCAGAAACATCTTCAAAGTTTCTGAAAATGTTTTGCATAAATATTATAACAGACACTTTGGCCTTTTTAAAAATACCTCGTTTGGTATTATCATAGTTCATCGTCAAGGTCAATTCAAGGTCAGTCGTGTAAAAATACATGTTTTCTCAACATTTAACCTTCAATTAAACTGTTTACATCAAACTAATAGACAATAACTATTCTAAATGCACATTTAAATGCAGTGTTATGATTGGCTTACATGATAAAAAAGAAATAAAACAGATTCCTATAACATTCTTGGAGATATTTGGTTTGTCAGGCAATAGGTATTATACTTACCCCACCCACCAATTTTATAATGGGATTTTTTAGATTAGATTTGGAGGAAGTTCAAAGTCTTATTCCGTCACATAGCCTATCTTTTTATCAAAATATGAAATATAATTGGAAAAATTGTATTCTGAGTCTATATTTTAATCGTAAGGTCCGTAACTCTGCTTGAAAATACGTTACTGCAAAAATTAGACAAATGTTTCGAGTTAATTTCTCATAGGGTGCGGCCAGTATCAAAATATTTCTATTCTTATAAACATTAAATATAAACCTACATGTACACCCCTGGTAAAATATCAACATGAATGTAACCTCTACATAAATAGAGTTGAAACCACACAAACTTATGATACAAATTGCAATATTTAATATTATTATTATCATATCACATTTATATAGCGCTCTTTTCACACAGGATATGTGCGTACAAAAGCGCTGCACATGGACAAACTCACTAACTGGAACGAATCACATGATTATCTATCCAAACAATGAAATATATACAATAGATATACAATAGATATAAAATCACAAGCCGGAAGGAAATGCATGATTATCTATCCGGTCAATGAAAGATATATAAAAGATATACAATAGATATGAAATCATTAAGCGGAAGGAACCGCATGATCCAGTCGATGACAGATATATGCAATAGATATACAATAAATATGAAATCACTAACCAGAAGAAACAGTATGATTGTCTATCCGGTCAATGAGAGATATGCAATAGATATTCCATAGATATGAAATCACTAACCGGTAGGAACCACATGATTATCTACACGGTCGATGAGAGATATACACTAGATATACAAAAACTATAAAATCACTAACCGGTAGGAACCACATGATTATCTACACGGTCGATGAGATATGTGATATTGTGATACCAGTGTTTGATATGATATACATATAAGAACAACATTGTGGTGACAGTCACCACTGACATTTGTGATACATCACGCTAATTTTCAGCAGTATCCAGAATGTTTTCTGTTGTTACATTTGCTAACATTGTAAACAGGTTTTGACAGATTTTATCATCGTCAATACAACCTTTGCAATCGCAAGCAATTGTACATGGCTGCTCATTTTGTGAACATAAGCAATCTGCATGACATTCATCATTGCACAGACATACAAGATCACTTAGCAGTTCAGGTGGTGCAGCAGACTGAGTCATCATTTGAGGAACGTAATGTCTTGTTTCAGAGTCAACTACATATCCAAAATCAGCAGGATTTGGCAATGCCACATTTGCATATAATGCAGACTTCCAGATAAACAACTGATAGGCACATCGAAGCAAATGCAGCATGAAACTGTCATCTGTTGGGGGAAGTTTCCGGGGTTTTGTTTTTGATCTTTCAACAACAGTCCTAGCCCTAAACATGTTCAATGATGTACAGTGAATGCACCCATACAACAGACCAACAAACAACACTGCTGCAGCTTTCACCAGAGGCGACATATTGAGCCCTGTCCCAAGAGACGACAGATGCGTGAGTTTATCAGCATGCTTGGTCATGATCTGAAAAGCCTTTTTCTTGCCGATGCCAAAAAATGAAGAGCATGTGTCACATCCAGTAAGGCAGTAAACTGGGAGTAAAATGCACTATAAGGTAATGATAATTCATTTTACAAAATTTCTGGACAAGAATAATGTGGCATGCATGTTAGAATAGGAAAATATTGACACTGAGAGCAACAGTCAGTCAAAGGTCAAACAAGTTTTATTGGTTACATTTCTTCATTTAAAAAATCAATAATTTTACCCTATCAATCATGACATAGACTTAACATTTGGTATAGAATGTTAGAAATATTCAATTTACCTCATATTCTTCATTAATATAAAGTCTTTATGTTTTGTATGTTTAATATTTACAGAGTGACATTTGAATTTTGGAGCCACAAACACTTTTCGGTGCTGGTATAGAAATCACCTCTTTCATTTAGTCCTATACATTTTTGCATTATAAAATTATTGCCTATCTAAATGTTTCCTGGAAGAAGAAAAAAGTTGAGTATGATAAAGAATGTATCTAAGCAACACTTACCTGCAAAAAAGTAATTATAAAAGTCAAATATATGATGAATTTTCTTCCTTTCTTCACTGCAAAAAGTGACCGAACCGGCTTTTGACCGTTACGAAAACTGACCGCATGGTAATATATTGTCACAAAACGTGTTATTTTTTGGTATTTCAAACCCTTTTCTTATTGTAAAACTAAATAATATGAACATACGCAATTTATTTACACGTTCAACTCATGTTTATTAAGTATATATGCGATGCGTTTTCTTTTAATTAATGGGTGGGGCAAGAAAAATACCTATTACCAATAAGTCAAATTTTTACAAAATCAAGAAGAGTTATTATGTTTATTTCATTTTCAATATGTATGGCAGTCATAACAATATGTTTAAATGTGCATTTTGAATAGTTACAGTGTTCATGCATAATATAAAGTATTATAATTTAAGGTGAAATGCTGTTTCAACTTGCATTTTCACCGGTTTGACCCTGAAATGACCTTGACGATGACCTATGATAATACCAAATAAGTTATTTTTCAAAAGGCCATTATCTCTTCTATAATATTTATGCAAACTATTTTCAGTAACTGTGAAACTGTTTCTGTCATTTTGATATATTTAACTTACACAAACGCTAAAAAAACGGCGGCCATCTTGGCCGCCATCTTGGATTTCTCGGAACGCCACCACTTTTTCGAATTTATGCCGGCAGTGTCAGACACTACAGACATTTTCGAACATTTTGGTATATAACATGTCTTGTTAACAGACGGGTCTCACCTGACCTTTTGTTCACCCTAAATTGTCACTCTACCAATATTGTAGCTATGTTTCATTTTCTGAAATAATTGTAACAATCAAACAGTTAAAATGGCTCTAAAGGCAATTATGTTGAGGAAATGGTCATTTTGTTTTAAATATGTTCAACTGTAAGGCAAATGTGAATAATTGACTAGGTGTTTATAACAAGGAAAAACAAGCAGATTTTAATTGATGACTAGTGTATTACAGAATATCTGCAAACATGCTGTTGCATTGTGAGACGGAACTAAATAGAGACAAGTTAATCTTTGGCAAACTATCATTATGTTCTCAGTAACGCTATGTGCATAATGAGAGATATGACGTTTATGTACAATGAAACCTGTGTAAACGAAACAGAAGATGAGCATTATTTTAGGAACAGAACAGAACATATCTTTATTCAACTTGTACAAGCATGTACATTGTTGTTATAAATACATATACATATAATATGTCACATAGGTCAAATGATCTTTCAGATTGACAGTATATTACAATTACAATCGATTTAATTACGTTGTGCATTAAGTGCTGTCTAATGATATTTGAGATGACTTACATGTAAGCGTTAACAAGTGCGGTTCTCATGCAAAAGGAATACTTTATGTATAGAGCCAGTTTAACTAATTCCTGACGGTTTTGACGTTGTAGTAGCTTGTAGTGTAAAACTTTACAAAACTTGGTCTAGCATAATAACACGTGTTTAGATATTTCTTACGCAGGTCTGTGTATGAACTACATAAAGAACAAAATGAAACTCGTCTTCAATATCACGAGTTTCACAGTAACTACAATATCTTTCATTTCTTGGTATGCTAATTTTGCCGTATCTCCCTGTTTCTATTTTAATGAATGTGAAGACAGACGCAGCCTAGCAAGATAAAATCTAAGTTTATATGACAATGTATCTAAATATGCTTCAAATCCGAAACAGCTTTTAAAATGTCTGTATGTTGCTACTATTGATATTCTCATCTCAACCTTGTATAAAACCATCCACTAATCTTTGTTTAAATATGTTGTGAAATGATTTCGGGTTTACAATTATTGGATCCATCCAAACATCAGCAAAACCATTATTTACTAGTAATGCTTAAATACTTGTAACCAAAGTACAAAAATGAGTCATGCAGGAAACACCACATACAGAACAAACAGCTGCACGAACAGCAACACAGGGAAACAGCAAATGTACATAATTATAAAAACATCAGAAGACGCACAAAGACAAAACAAACATACGATAGGGGGATGGAAGTACCGCCTTGGAACGGTCAGTGACAAAAGTCAATGGGGGGGGGGGGTAAACCGTTTTTTGGGCGCCCAACCTCACATTTATTCCATCCTCACCCAAGTTTGATTAACCATTTCTATAATCGGCTAATACATTATTGTATACCGTAGATAATATAACATTCTGTGTTGAAACTAGTTTTAACCAATATTTAATAATTCTAACGATTTATATACAAGGGATATCGACACATTTCACCATATATATTGTATGTCGATGTACACCTCTTCACGTGTAGTAACCTCTTAAATTTTTTTGGGTGTACTCGTTCTATTTTGTTTAGATTAAGTATAACTCCATACTTCACAGCTATAATTCAAAATAGAACTAACAAATGCATCAAATAACTGACATGTAACACTAAATATCAGGTTCAAACCGTTAATATTGGCCATGAGTGCATTCAACGATCTCAGTCCTTTACCTACTATAAACTCTTGATTTAAAACAAAGCTCGCAGTGTAGTTGAAAACCGTCCCAAGGTAGTTAAAGTCACTTACTGTTTCTAAAATCTCACCCCGTACGACCAATTTTCATTTTCATTTAAACCACCCCTTTTCCTAAACACCATTACTAATCTTCGAGCAATTTACTGCTAATCCCCAAGTTTCGCAGTATTCATTTATCTAATTTATATTGCAAGTCATGTGGCGAGCTACCAAAGACAACAATGTCATCGGCAAAAAGTAAAATTGCAAGCATAATATCATCTATACTTATTCCTATAAGATCTGGATCTTGAATATTTAACTCTCAATCCTCAAGAAAATGGACAAACATTATGGGCGAGATTATCTCCCCTTGCATGAGTCCAGTATACATGTAATTATCGTAGATCTCAGAATAAGTAATTCCTTTTCTAATACATGTCTTGACTTTATCGTACATATCCTTTAAAACACGTAAAATTTTACCGTTAAGACCCAACTTATACAACTTGAACCACAAATAGTTTCTGTTTATACTATCGAATGCCCTCGACGAAATCGACGAAAGCGCAGTACAAACGTTTATTAGACGCTATCGTCTTCAGTACAATAGCGTGAAGAATAAACACCGCGTCTACATTTGACCGACCCGATCTAAAGCCGAACTGTGCATCTGATGATATTATTTTCCTCACACCCTTCTGAAACTGTTTTATCACATAGTCTACCTTGTGGGAGTGCCGTGGCTGAGTGCCGGAAATCTCGGAAAAGCACTAGTGCATATTTTATGCAAATTAGCAATCGTTAGACAATCGTAGCGCTCATGTAAGCGTCAGCCAATTATAGCGCTCCATGTGGGCCGTCCGTTGTATTACTGCGCTATTTGTAAGGAATGACCGAAACAGCCGTAAGCTATATTTAGCTTGTTTCATTTTCTTTGGCAGTTTAAGGCTTATGTGATAAAAAGAATCTTGCATTCGTTTCATTGCATTCGTTTCATTTCATAAAACTCGTTTACTATTATGAATATGACACTCGCTAAAGCTCGTGTCATATCATTATAGTAAACTCGTTTCATAAAAACAATGTGTAATGAACACTCATGTAAGATCCTCTATATTTAATACAACTGAAAATATTTCAGCAAAGCAGCTAATCAATGTAATACTCCTGTATTTGGAAGGGTTTCACGATCACTCTTTTTATATAATGGAATAGCTATGAGTCTGGATAAAATCCAGAATTCAAAATGGCATTGAATGAATCGCACAAGTGTTAAGCTATAATATCAATGGATTCAATAAAGTATGAATTCAGTAGAATATCAACCTCTGCCTGCCGCTTTATCTGAATTGCGTTTCTTAACAACTGCTAAAATTTCTTTAACAGTAATATCACAATAAAGTTCATCAAAATTGCAATTAGGATTGTCAAAATCATGGTTAGAGCAAAACAACTCTGCGTCCTCAGTTACAGTTTGTGTAGAAGAGCCCATCATTGTTTAAAATAGTTAAAGTAAACTCGTCTACGCTTATTTCGTTATTAGCATGTGGCTTCTTCCGGAAGAGCGACCAAAACCCTTTCGGCTCAGAATGGCGTAAACGTTCATGTTATTACGCTTACGAGAAATTAATTTCTTGTATGCTATTTTGCTTTCGCATAATACTATTCTATTTTCAGGCGATAGCTTACTGTTGTAACTGTGTAAAGCACGGAGGTACACTTTTCTAGCGTGTCTGCATTCAGCATCAAACCATTCACTATCTTTTTTCAAATCATCGTCTTTAAAGCGTACATGTTTTGAAAAAAGAGGATCAAAGAGGATCAGCAACCGAACGCATAGTTGCAACAATAATTTTTATAACACATTTTAGGGAGTGACTGTGCAGTGCCGATTGCAGGATAGCTGATTGAAGGAGTTTCTGTAGGGGTTGTTTTTTGGCATTAAGCAGTCATCTGTTTTGAAAGTGTAACTTACTGTTAAATATCTGTCCGGTTTAGAGAGGGTGTCTTTTAATGTAAGAAAGTGCAATAACCTTAAAACTTCATACAGTATGGCAATACTGGCTATTCCCAAAGTAAGGTGACACAATAATAACTTGTCTCAGTTTAAATCTGTCGTACAATAACATAAGAGATATTTACATGTGTAGATCTACATGATGTAGACGGTGAAATAAAAGCTATACAGTAAAACTTTTATTGAGTGACCATACTTTAAGTAAAAATGACAGCTGGTAAGTAAGTGGAAGTAGGCATTAAATGCAGGTTGAAATGCAGAAAATATTGTGGAAGTTTTGGTATGTCTTTCAACATGTGTTTAACACCAACTAGTATGAAAGGCAAATTGTTTGACTGCTTACATGGTGTTTTATCTCATTACCAAATTAGCTACTTTTAAAATTTAAATCTTTGCAATAAATAAACTGAAAAGGAGCATTTACTAGAGATTGGGGAAAATAAGAAGTGTGTGGATTTGAAACCATTGTGATAAATGGAGCATTTGCTTATTTGGGGAAAATGTTCTATTTATCACAATTGATTAGAAAAGTGACTCTTATATTGGTGCGAAGTGATACTTGAAGTAAAGTGACGAAGGTCACATAATGATCAGTTGTCTCGTTAATTCTGTCATAAAATAATATAAGAAGTATTTACAATTGTACGTAATGTAGACATAGTTAGATAAAAGATATACAGTAAAAACCTATATTGGGTGATTATAACATTAGGTACAGTGACAGCTGGTAGGTACTAGACGTGGGCATTAAATGCAGATTGAAATGCAGGAAATATTGTTGGTGTTTTGGTCTGACATTAAACATGCGTTTAACACCAACCAGTATGAAAGGCAAATGATTTGACTCCTTAAATTGTGTTTTAATCCATTACCTCATAGGTTAAATTTTGCATCAATAAATTAAAAAGGAGCATTTACAAGAGGAATGGGAAAAATAAGAAGTGTGTAAATGAAAATATTGTTATTAATTGAGCATTTGCATCTTAAGGGCAATTACCGTATTTAGCACAAGTATATCAAAACGTGTCTCCTACATAGGTGGAGGTAATTCGGAAAGTAAGGTCACATAATAATAAGTTGTCTTAGTTTAATTCTGCCATACAATAAAATAAGATATATTTACATGTGTACATAATATACATGGTAAAAGGAAAGCTATACAGTAAAACCTGTATCGAGTGATCATAACTTGGCAGCTGGGCATTAAGTGCAGTTTGAAATCAAGGAAAATCTTGTGGATGTTTTTGTTTGACTTTCAACTTGTGTTTATCAGAAACTGGCATGAAAGTTCAACGAATTTACTGTTTACATGGTGTTTATTTTTTAACACCTTTCCCTGTTCTATGTTTTTTTCTCAATTTCAATACCTACTCAATATTCATGGACAAAACAGTTATAATGAAATATGGAACATGGAACATCACAGCCATTTTCAGAAACTAAAGAAATAGATCTATCAAATTCTTTTAGCAAACAGAGTAGACCCTGATCAGACCGTCTGATCTGGGTCTACTCTGTTTGCAAATGCGTGAAAACACGTTTATATGAGGGAAGGGGTTAAACCCATTACCTCATAGGCTATTTTTGACATCTACCCCTTTGCATCAATAATCTGGAAAGTAGTATTTAATAGGGAAATGGGAAAAATAAGAAATGTGAAGTTTTGAAACGACTGGTATAAATGTAGCATGGACAGGGGCGAGTTGGATAGGGGCGAGTTGGTCCTGGGCCGAATGGAATTAGGCGATGTTGAAAGTCGGTAAAGTTTACCTCTGCTTCACTATTACGGTGGTGCACATGTCAAAATGCATCTGCCCAAATTGTAAGTTGTAAATAATTGGTACGAATCAGAGGCATTGTTTCGTGTTGCTAAAAAATATTTTATATTGTGATACCGAACACGACGATCTTGATCCGGATAGGAAAAATGTGGATGGTGGTGATGTTGCGATTTATATAACGGTAAAAACAAAAACATTCCGGCTCCAATACCAAAGCAAATTTCCCCATCACTAATTGCGCGGGCCCCTAATGGGGCCCGCGCAATGATTTCATGGAAAACAGCCAACGAGACAAGGGTAAGCTGACCCAATATCAAATGTGGACGAATCGGTAACTAACCGGATGTTTTGAACATTTAGTCCCCCCCAGTCATTCACATCATATTCGTATAATATATTCTTGAGCTTCTCGTCCTTTGAGAATTTAAATAACCCTATATAGTCTCTGCCGGATTTGGAGCTACACACATAGGCAGCACAGATTACCATTTTGGCGCTCAAAACGAAGCAGAAGCATATTACCAATGTCTATTAACCCTTTTCGGCGCCAAATTTCTAATTGTCGTCTGCAATCCAAGTTTGTTAAATCATTTAGTAAAATAAGGAAATGAGATAAATAAATGAAAATTTCAAAGGAATAAAGCACATAAATAGAGATTGAGTCAAATAGACTTTTATTATAGTGGAGTCCCTGATCAGACGCCGCCTTGAAAAGGCGGCGTCTGATCTGTGACTGCACTATTTGTCGTGGTGCATTTACTCGACTGTGGCGGTGAAAGGGTTAATGTGACTGGAAATTGCTACCAGACGAGGCGAAACAAATGAATAAACTGCACAATACAAGTATGAAAATCCTTTGTTTTCTTTAACTCGAACATACCTAGCCGTCACAGAAAAAGCACACATGCATCCATGAACATTTATTTATTTCGCTGATAGTTTAAACTGTTGCATAAGTGACAGAGATCGGAATACATGTTGTATTTAACAAAATGTGTCCCTGGTACGCTTAATTTCAGATCTTATTTTAGGAAACTTGCATTTTTATGTTGACGAAATAACTGCAGAATCGAAGCATATGCTTGCTCGGTTGGTTCTAAAAAAGTCTAAGAGGGAATGAGTTAAGCTACCTTTATAGGTTACTTAAACATTTAAGAACATTGCTCATTAACTCTTTGCACGCTAAGTAATATTTCGTCTGCAACAATTGTCGTCTGCTTCAATTCTTAAAATAAACCTTCTCTCATTATTTTTACAAAAATATGGTCCAGATGACAAACAGCATTACACGGCGTCTCATCTGGATCCAAACTGTTTGCATAGGTAATCACAGTTTCGCCGCGAGCGTGCAAAGAGTTAAAAACAAAATTCCGTTCTTAAGTATATAACTTGTGTATTTATATGAATACTGTTCATGCTCTATAATTATAATAATAATAATAATAATAATATATAATGGTTTGAACATATTTAACCTTTTCTACATATAAATGCTATTCCACACCTTTGCAAACAGAGTAGACCCAAATCAGGCAGCTACTGTAAGAGCTTTTCGGTCAGAGTTTGTTCTGTTTGCTTATGTAGTTACAATAGTTCTGACTCTATAGTGTCTACCAATACCAACATATCTTGTGTATACATGCCATTATATAAAAGCAGCCAATACATATCCACGATGTCATTATTTCTTACATGAATATTCAACTGAGAATAAATTAAGTGGATTTTCTGTTATATTCCATTGTTTATAGGCTTTGCCATTTAGTGAGCATGCTTGAGTTAAAGGTGGAGAGTTTAAAATGTGCGGTGATATTGGCTACTTTCGGTCTGGACATAGCAGACGACTAAAAGACAAAATCCTAAACAAAAAACATAGAATGTCGGGTTACAGCCCATCAACTGGAGATAATTTTGTGTCAGTTAATTGCATCTTGAAACAAGACAAAATTCCGTGTTTACAACTCATAGCCCAGGTTTTCAAGTAAGTGACCTCAAATTCTATTAAGTAATCTAAACAATAATGACAACTGATTTGTAAAACAAGGTATGAGATATAACACATCTAGAGCTAAACAGCTGTGTACTGAAAGACACATAATTTCAAATTTAAATATGTCCTATCACTTTCATTTTAGTTCAAATAATTTCTAGGAAGAAAGGGTGCGCCATTCATTGTGCTCATTTGTCACCGGTTGCTTTTGTATTAATTTATTCCTCAAATATTACATTTGCTGGTAAATGAAAAGTATCAATATGACAGGGAAAGTGTGAATAAATGCATATACAACACGCCCTTGTTTTCCAAAGGGAGATGCTCGCTGAAACTACAGTATTGTTTTTACTTTCACTTTGAGTTTATGTGCAATATTCTGAAACGTCTAGTAAAATATCGGTCACTGGAATTACCTTAAGTATAGATAAAGTAATTTAATATATGATTTCTTACCCGAAAAGTGCTTCCATTTTGGTCGTATAATATGTCCGGAGTATCTAAACCTATTGATATTGGCTTGTAAATCTTCAGACCCGTGCGCGTGACAGTTCCCGATTAAGGAGGAAGAAAAATAACCGTATTCTTCGAAAACTATCCGCTATCTGTGTTATCGTCACATGACGCTCTGTTGTTGTTGTTTGTTTTGTTGTATGCACGAAGACATGTCTGCTTCAGCCAATGGTAGATAAGCTTCCTGTTTCAAAACCAATGCCTGTTAACGTAGTTATTCCTGCCTGATTTTAATAATTTTGACTTAGTTTCGGTCAGATTTTTTTCTACTTACCTGAATGATACCACAGGGGCCTGGCACATCTGTGTAAAAAAAATCCATTCTGGGTCGAAATCATTCCAGGCACACTTCAGACCCCTGTGAATGATACCTGGTATTGTGACAATTAGGCTTTAATACGCGATACATGTAATTTAAGGAAACTATACATACGTGGTTACCGGTATTACGCTGTTTCTATTTTCACAGTTGTTTTGTTTGTACTGTTATTAATTATGTTATTATGTTGAAAAAAAGCTTCAAAGATAATGTTGATTGTAGGATGCAAACTCATTCTAAATAAATATTATCTTGTCTCATCTTGTCGCATCTCCTCGTCTCGCCTCTCCTGGTCTCATCTTGTCTCGTCGTGTCTCGTCTCGACTGATAGCACCTCACTTCACCTCATATCGACCCATCTCTTCTTCTCGGATCCCATCTCGCCTTGACATTGCCTCACATCATCCCATCATGTCTCGTCTTGCATTGCGTCGCACTGCCCCGCATTTCATTTCCCGGACTTGTCTGGTCTAATCCGCCCCGGCCCGGTCCGGTGTAACGAAGTAAAGTGACCCCCATAGAATACTGACCCCCGGTCACTATTCTTCAGAAAAAGCGACCCCCTTTCTGAAAAATATCGACTCCCCTCTGAAAAATAGTGACCCCCTCCGCGATATCTATAAAATATTGACCCCCGCCCCAACTATTACTAACAAATTAGTTACCATTGCAAATAACCTAATATTGTTGCGGATGCAGTTTTGTTGTTGTTGTTGTTGCTGCAGCATCGGGTGGGTGGGTATGTGTGTGTGTGGTGTGTGGTAGCGGGGGGGGGGGGGGGGGTGTTAAACGGAATTTAACGGAAACACTTTATTATTTAGATACTGTCAATATTTTGAAAAATGTTGACACTAGCAGAAAAGTGACAGAGGGTGTGAAAGAAGTAGTTGTATTAGTAGAAGTAGTGGTAATAAACTTATTTTAAGGGGACATTTACAATGCATTTTGAGTATAACAACCTTTTCTGTGCAATCTAATAAATGGTTCTATACTTCTAACAGCGACCGACCTTACTTGTCAAATCATGTTTTTAAATCTTTACAGTAAGTAAACTCTTCTTTTTATAAAGGCAAATACTACTACTTGTGTATTTTATTTTGTACCCTTGAGTAATAATTCGCAATATAAACGAACACAAATGCAAATTAAGTTCAATTGAATATACATTTTGTAAACGGATAAATGTTGACGATTAATCTCAGTCTGATTGGCAAACTGTTTTGAAACTCAACAGGTGCTGATATTTTCGATGTCATACATTTGACTTACTAGGCAGCCACAAATAGGTGACGAACACACAAGGAAAACTATCTTCTCTAGGTTATGTTATGAATAGAATATAAGACTCGTGTTCGTGATTTATTGGATCTATTAAACTCGTCCTTTTAGACAAAAATAAACACGCACCAAATCCTTGATGTGTGGTTTTCTACAAAGCTCGTTTAAAATAGAAGTAAAAACATTATGAACAACTAATCTAATGTTTATTATCTGCAGAGGAAAATGGCCTGTTGCAAATGTACACACTATATTTCTATGGTATATGTCACACGTGCTTGACCTTTTATATAAGAAAATCAACAGCATCTCTTCGACAATAATTGACAAAATTCTCTATAAATGGAATTGTATTCCGATGTTGTGTAGGGGTGTGTGAATGTGGTGGTGCGTGCGGAAGGATGTTTATTTATAAGTGATTGTGTACGTGCATGTGCGTGTGTGTGTGTGTGCATGCGCGCGCGTGTGCGTGCCTGCTTGCGTGAGTGTGTGTGATATTCTGTACGAACAATGATTACAAGTCGTATTACTTGGCGTCCATTGCGCGCATTGGTCATGATATATTAAACGGGGCTCAAAATGATTCACACATCTGTAACAATTATGACCAAGGTTAAAACAATTTTTCGAAATACGTGAAACCCTTTCTGTAAAATATACATGAGGCAAATTAAAGTTGCTGGTGTTGTTCAAAATATCACGAAGGTGGGCCAAAGCATTATTACCGGGGATCACTATTGTTTAAAAAATACTGACAGGGGTTCGATATTCTTCAGAAAAAATGACATCCATCCTTTCTACAACATACTTGAGTTCAATTAATATTGGGCGCATTGGTCATTATATAATATACGGGGCTAAAAATACTCTATGAAAGGGGGTCACTACATCTGTAAGAATTATAACCAAGGTTAAATAGTTTTCGAGTAAAGTTATGCCCTTTCCTTAAATTATACTGGAGATAGATTTGAGTTTCAGGGAGTTGTTTAACATATCATGAATATGTGTCAAAGCACTGTGACCGGGGGTCGGTATTTTTTAAAAAATACTGACCGGGGGTCAGTATTCTTCAGAAAATGTGACCCCCTATGTACAAAATGCTTGGGTTCAATTAACATTGTGCGTATTAGTATAGTATAATAAACACGGTCAAAATGCAATGACTGGGGTCGCTACATCTACAAGAATTATGACAAAGGAAAAGGTATTGTTCGATTAACGTGAACCCCCTTTTTACAAAATAAATAAATACTAGAATTGTTTAACATATCATCAACGTGAATCATAGAGTTAATATCGGGTTCGCTATTTTTGACAATATACTGGCCGGGGTCGATATTCTTCAGAAAATATGACCCACTATGTACAAAATACTTATGGGTCACTACATCTGTAAGAAGTATGACCAAGGTTAAATAAAAATCGAGTAAAGTTGAACCCTTTCTTAAATTATACTGGAGGTAGATTAAATGAAAAAGTAGTAAAGTCAAGCAGGAAAAGCCACACACATAAGTTCGCGGGAGCTGTTCAACATATCATGAACGTGTGTCAAAGCACAGTGACCGGGGGTCACTATTTGTTTTTAAAAAAAAATACTGACCGGGGGGTCGATATTCTTCAGAAAATGTGACCCCCTATGTACAAAATACTTTGGCTCAAGTTGCATGGCGCGCATTAGCCACGATATGATAAACAGTGTTGAACTTGCTATGACCGGGGGTCACTTCATCTGTAAGAATTATGACTAAGGTTAAATAGTTTACGAGTAAAGTTATTCCCTTTCTTTAAATTAAACTGGAGGTAAATTCAACCGGAATTGCAATAAAATTTATTACAAAACTGGTTATGATGCGAAAACGTTATTACAATTGGTGGTCAACCTGAATTGTAATAACAACCTGAAGTGTAATAAAAAAAATTGTGTCTGTATTTGTGTGTCAATGTGCGTATGAATGTGCGCACGTGCTAGTATGTTGATAGTATGTGTATGCGTGTAGTTTGTATGGGAGGGGCGCATGCGTGTGCGCGCATGTGTACATGTATGAAGTAATACATCAGATATTCTAGATGATAGTACAACGACTTAGAATATTTTATTACAAAACTGGTTATGATGCGAAAACATTATTACAATTGGTGGTCAACCTGAATTGTAATAACAACCTGAAGTGTAATAAAATAATTTTATGTCTGTATTTGTGTGTCTATGTGAGTATGAATGTGCGCACGTGCTAGTATGTTGATGGTATGTGTTTTGGAAACTATAGAAGAGTTTTATTGTATGTAAATTCTTCCTATTTTATCAACATCACTGACAAACTGTATTCCAATATTATATATTGATTGTAGCACATTTATAAGAATAAGAGTTTATGTACTGCAATAATAATTGATGTATTACTTCACATATTACACACAGTAATGTTTTCGCATCATAACCAGTTTTGTAATAAATATATCTAAGTCTTTGTACTGTCATCTAGAATAACTCATGTATTACTTCATACATGCACACATGCGCGCAAGCGCATGCGCCCCTTCCCTACAAACCACACACATACACATACAAGCACTGCGCGCGCACACACACACACATACACAGAGAGAAATACAGACACAAAATTATTTTATTACGACGTTTTACGGCCGTCACACAAGCACTTGCTGTTGTGAAGATTATAAATTCTGAAGGGTGGTGATCCCCTGAAAGAAAAAAATGCAACACAAAAAGAGAAAATTGCAGACTCGGTTTTGCTGAGTCTGTTCATGAGCAGTAATTGAAAGTGCAACACTGCTAAGTTCGCGGGAACTGTTCAACATATCATGAATGTGTGTCAAAGCACTATGACCGGGGGTCGCTATTTTTTAAAAAATACTGACCGGGGGTCGATATTCTTCAGGTAATGTGACCCCCCCCCCCCATGTACAAGATATAAAATATAGTTTACGAGTAAAGTTAAACCCTTTCTTTAAATTATACTGGAGGTAGATTACGTTCGCGGGAACTGTTCAACATATTATAAACATGTGTCAAAGCACTATGACCGGAGTCGCTATTTTTTAAGAAATACTGATCGGGGGTTCGATATTCTTCAGAAAATGTGACCCCATATGTACAAAATACTTGGGTTCAATTAGTATTGCGCGCTTTAGTCATGATAGGATAAACACGACTGAAATTGCTATGACGGGGGTCACTAAATCTCTAAGAATTATGACACAGGTTAAATAAACTCGAGTAAAGTTAAACTCTTTCTTAAATTATACTGGAGGTAGATTAAGTTCGCAGGGAGTTGTTTAACATATCATGAACGTGTGTCAAAGCACTATGGCCGGGGGTCGCTATTTTTTAAAAAATACTGACCGGGGGTCGATATTCTTCAGGTAATGTGACCCCCATGTACACGATATAAAATATAGTTTACGAGTAAAGTTAAACCCTTTCTTTAAATTATACTGGAGGTAGATTACGTTCGCGGGAACTGTTCAACATATCATAAACATGTGTCAAAGCACTATGACCGGAGTCGCTATTTTTTAAGAAATATTGATCGGGGGTTTGATATTCTTCAGAAAATGTGACCCCATATGTACAAAATACTTGGGTTCAATTAGTATTGCGCGCTTTAGTCATGATAGGATAAACACGACTGAAATTGCGATGACGGGGGGTCACTAAATCTGTAAGAATTATGACACAGGTTAAATAAAATCGAGTAAAGTTAAACTCTTTCTTAAATTATACTGGAGGTCGATTAAATTCGCAGGGAGTTGTTTAACATATCATGAACATGTGTCAAAGAACTATGACCGGGGTCGCTATTTTTTAAAAAATACTGACCGGGGGTCGATATTCTTCAGAAAATGTGACCCCCTATGAACAAAATACTTGGGTTCAATTAGTATTGCGCGCTTTAGTCAAGATAGGATAAACACGACTGAGATTGCTATGACTGGGTGTCACTACATCTGTAAGAATTATGACAAAGGCTAAATAAATCGAGTAAAGTTAAACTCTTTCTTAAACTATACTAGCAGTAGATTAAAATTCTGAAGGGTGGTGATCCCCCGAAACAAAAAATTGCCAAACAAAAAGAGAAAATTGCAGACTCGGTTTTATTGAGTCTGTTCATGAGCAGTAATTGAAAGTGCAACACTGCTCACGCCCCCTAGCACCGGCTTAAGCGGTATTCATTTTTCAGAACAAGAAGTACTGAAATTCATGATCTCGAAGGATTAGAAGGTATAACAACACTGAGAATGAAGTACGGGGCGACGTTTTACGGCCGTCACACAAGCACTTAACACCTGCTGTTGTGAAGATTATAAATTCTGAAGGGTGGTGATCCCCTGAAAGAAAAAAATGCAACACAAAAAGAGAAAATTGCAGACTCGGTTTTGCTGAGTTCATGAGCAGTAATTGAAAGTGCAACACTGCTAAGTTCGCGGGAACTGTTCAACATATCATGAATGTGTGTCAAAGCACTATGACCGGGGTTGGCTATTTTTTAAAAAATACTGACCGGGGGTCGATATTCTTCAGGTAATGTGACTCCCCATGTACAAGATATAAAATATAGTTTACGAGTAAAGTTAAACCCTTTCTTTAAATTATACTGGAGGTAGATTACGTTCGCGGGAACTGTTCAACATATTATAAACATGTGTCAAAGCACTATGACCGGAGTCGCTATTTTTTAAGAAATACTGATCGGGGGTTCGATATTCTTCAGAAAATGTGACCCCATATGTACAAAATACTTGGGTTCAATTAGTATTGCGCGCTTTAGTCAAGATAGGATAAACACGACTGAAATTGCTATGACTGGGTGTCACTACATCTGTAAGAATTATGACAAAGGTTAAATAAAATCGAGTAAAGTTAAACTCTTTCTTAAATTATACTAGCAGTAGATTAAAAATTCTGAAGGGTGGTGATCCCCCGAAAGCAAAAATTGCCAAACAAAAAGAGAAAATTGCAGACTCGGTTTTATTGAATCTGTTCATGAGCAGTAATTGAAAGTGCAACACTGCTAAGTTCGCGGGAACTGTTCAACATATCATGAACGTGTGTCAAAGCACTATGACCGGGGGTCTCTATTTTTTTAAAAATACTGACCGGGGGTCGAAATTCTTCAGAAAATGTGACCCTCTATGTACAAAATACTTGGGTTCAATTAGTATTGCGCGCGTTAGTCATGTTAGGTTAAACAATGCTGAAATTGCTTTGACCGGGTGTCACTACATCTGTAATATTTATGACTAAGGTTAGATAAAATCGAGTAAAGTCAAACTCTTTCTTAAATTATACTGGCGGTAGATTAAGTTCGCAGGGAGTTGTTCAACATATCATGAACGTGTGTCAAAGCACTATGACCGCGGGGGTCGCAATGTTTTAAAAAATACTGACTGGGGGGTCGATATTCTTCAGAAAATGTGACTCCCTATGTACAAAATACTTGGGTTCAATTAACAAGGCACGCATTAGCCATGATATGATACACAGGGCTGACATTTTGCTATGACCGGGGGCACTACATCTGTAACAATTATGACCAAGGTTAAATAGTGTACGAGTAAAGTTAAACTCTTTCTTTAAATTATACAGGAGGTAGATTAAAGTCGCGGGAACTGTTCAACATATAGTGAACGTGTGGCTGTCAAAGCACTATAACCGGGGGTCGCTATTTTTTAAAAAATACTGACCGGGGGTCGATATTCTTCAGAAAATGTGACCCCCTATGTACAAAATACTTGGGTTCAATTAGTATTGCGCGCTTTAGTCATGACAGATAGATAGGTAGATAGATAGTAGTAGTATAAGTAGTAGTAGTAGTATAGGTAGTATAGGTAGTAGAAGTATAGGTAGTAGTAGTGTAGGTAGTAGTAGTAGTAGGTAGTAGGAAGTAGGAATAGTAGTAGTAGCAGTTGTAGCAGCAGCAGCAGCGGCAGTAGTAAGTGGGTGGGTTTGTGGGTGGTTGGGTTTGTGCATTGGTGGGTGGCTGGGTTTTGGGTGGGTGGGTGGGTGGGTTATTGGGTAGGTAGGTAGGTAGGTAGGTAGGTAGGTAGGTAATAGTAGGAGGAGGAGGAGGAGTAGGAATAGGAGTAGTAGTAGTAGTATGTGTAGTAGTAGGATTAATAGCAGTAGTAGTAGTAGTAGTAGTAGTAGTAGTAGTAGTAGTAGTAGTAGTAGTAGTAGTAGTGGCAGTAATTATAGTAGTAGTAGTAGTAGTAGTAGTAGTAGTAGTAGTAGTAGTAGTAGTAGTAGTAGTAGTAGTAGTAGTAGTAGTAGTAGTAGTAATAGTAGTAGTAGTACTAGTGACGGTGATGGTGGTGGTAGACGAAGCAAACACAACAGCAACAACCAATATTATTTCCCACTTCGCTAAAATAATTCAAAAGGCATGATGTCGAACCCCTATGTTGCCTCACTTGGATGAGATTTATTTCAATTAATTTCAATAGGTGATAAATTACAAATGTTTTCAAAATATGGATATGATATATGGCATTGCACACAGCATTGACCATAAGAAAATCCACTGCCAAATGAAGTTTATTTTAGTTTTACAGTGACTGACACAGTTTTCCGTCCACGAAATTTTAAGTTAGAACTTAGATTATTGAATTTTAACAGCTATTAACGTCAGATAGAAGTCAATACAACATTTTACAATTTATTAAGTGATCTCTTTATATAGGCATGCTGGTACATGTGCTCCTGCGTACGTGTGAGTGCGTGCGTGAGTGTTGGTGTGCGTGCATGTATGCGAGTGTTTCTAAGTGTATGTGTAAGTATCGGTATATGTGCGTGCGTGCGTGCATATGTGTACCGGTATGTGTGCGTGCATGCGTGCGTGTGTGTAATTGTGTATATTTACATTCGCCCTGCAACGTCCTTATATAACCTTATTCTAAAAAGAAAGTTGCATAACCTCATGAACACCGGAAGCACGTCATTCATTTCTTAAATATAAGAAATACAATGGAATATAAATATAAGAAATAAATGACGTGCTCCCGGTGTTCATGGGTTATGCAACGCATAGCTTTACGAGCAAAGATTCACGTGAAGCCCTTCGGGCTTCAAGATACAAGATATAAGATACAAGAAACCTTATTTATAGTCGGGTTGTTTTCACAACATATTTAACATTAGCTAAAAGCTATTTACCGACATAATAACATAAGTTTCTTAACAATAAAATTAACTAACAGCCTGTAAAAAAGTACATTATCAAGTTTAAAAAAGTAAGAATTCTATGAAATGCATTTTTATAAACACCTAATACAGCATACAGTGTATATCACATCTACCTGTATATATGTAAGTGCATGCATAATAGGAAAAAGAATAAATAGTAAAAGATCCAGATCAGGTATCGAAAATGTGGTGCACAATTTGGATATATGACTGTCTGCACCTGGTAATTGATTTACTCTGGGTTCATAGATCCTGTCAAGGGGCCAGGATTTCTGGCCCCTTAACATGTGCCAGTCTGCAGATTACCTGTTTTTAAAATTAAAACCTGTGTGAAAGTTGCTGATCTTGACATAAGCCTAAACACTGCCTTAAAAAGAGTATAACTAAGAGTCTGACAGTCAAAAGAAGGCACAAAAGTGCGACAGCTAAGATTGAAGTAAAACCGTTTATCCACCCAAATCAGATTTGGGAAGAACTGATCAGCAACTTCCTCACAGTGTATTAACCTCTAGGAATAAGCACATCAAAAATCATAAAAACTTCAATTAAACATAAAGCAAAGCAAGAGACATAGAGCAAAGCAACAAACATGTAATGTACAAGTTACAACACTAAGCAACTAAATAAAAGTTCATGCAATGCAAAAGGCTGGTTATTGACACAGAAAGGTATAACTCATGAACACATGAGGATAAGATCCTGTCAAGGGGCCAGGATTTCTGGCCCCTTAACATGTGCCAATCTGCAGATTACCTAGTTTTAAAATTAAAAACCTGTGTGAAAGTTGCTGATCTTGACATAAGCCTAAAAACTGCCTTAAAAGAAGTATAACTAAGAGTCTGACAGTCAAAAGAAGGCACAAAAGTGCGACAGCTAAGATTGAAGTGAATGGGTACATGGCAAAGCTTCACTAACTTTGCTCGTAAAGCTATGCGTTGCATAACCTCATGAACACCGGAAGCACGTCATTCATTTCTTAAGTGTACATGCGTGTTGTGTGTGCATGTGTGCGTGCGTGCGTGCGCAGGCGTGCGGGTGTATGTTTTGTTGAAACAAAGACAGGGAGTCACTATTCTATGGGGGTCACAAATCTTCGTAAGGGGTCAGTTTTCTTCGTGTGCAGGGATCGTAATATTATGACCGGGGGGGGGGGGGGGGGCAAAATACTATGACCGGGGTGTCACTATTTTTTAAAAAATACTGACCGGGGGGGGGGGGGGGGTCAGTATTCTATGGGGGTCACTTTACTTCGTTACACCGGCCCGCCCCGTCACATTCTCTTTTATCTATCTCACTACGCATTGCCTCGCTTTGCCATGTACCCATTCACTCATTCTCTCTATCTCTCTTTTGTCTGTCTCGGTGTTTCTCTGTCTCGGTATCTATCTGCCTCAGTCTCTGTCTGTCTCCCTTCCCCAGTCTCTCCGTCTGTATGTGTGTGCGTCTCTCTATATATTTGTTCTCTTTCTTTGCATCTGTAGTGGTCTCTTTGTCTCTTGCTGTCTGCCTGTCTGACTATTTGTGGCTCTTACTTATACCCAATAACATCTACAGTCATCTACAGTAAGTTCAGGAGTCTTCTCGTTGTGCTCATCTGAATACTTAGTTGACTTCAGTAAACGGTGTATACGGACGTAATGGTATATGGCAAATACAGAAGACCCACATGTTAAATTATTAAACGAATTTGTAAATCAGTACTGAATAATTATCAGTAATTGGGGACAATTTTGATTGCATTGCAGAAACTGATCTAGGTCATCACTGTTTGAATTGTTCAAAGTTTGGTTGTTGTTTAGTGTTGGCAATGGGCAATAACTGACTAATTTCTAGCATAAAACATAGTTGATTAACCCTTCTCTTGCTATTCACGTCAATATACCTACCTGTAAATAGTGAAGACCCAGATGAGACAGCTCCTGCAGGAGCTGTCTCATCAGGGTCTGCACTATTTACAAGTTGGTTGTGCAACCAGTGCACTCCACAGCAGTGATTGCACAGCGAAATACTTGTACACAGTGAAGATATATGTAATTATACAACAGGGCATGGTGAAGAAGGAGAAATGCATTTTAAAATTCAGCAAGAGAAGGGTTAACCCTTTCAGTACGGGAAACGAGTCACTATGCCCTTTGCAAACACTGCAGATCCAGATGAGAGCGCTCCTAGAGAAGCTCTCTCACCAGGGTCTGGGCTGTTAATCATATTTAGGGAAAAAATCCTTGAATATTCTCGCTTGACCTGTCTGAATTTTGGAATGCTTCATTTGAAATTCAACATTGAAAAGATTAGAATTCTAAACGTTTATGTTTCATATAGCGTTGCTAATATGCATATAACATTGAAATACTTTCTTTGTCGGAAACATTATATTACATTAAATTATATTACATTATATTTGCCACAAAATATATGCAGACTTGAAACATGCACTTTAACCCTAACGGAGACGCATTTTCATGCTTTTGTAAACGTGATTTTGATTTAATATATAAATCTGATTCTACAGCTTTTTCCACCGTCAAATATCCTTTGTCATGATCACAATACTCATGTATGATATTCAGCTAAGTGCATTGAATTTTGGGGTATGTGTTATCGTAATGAAAGAGTGCCAAGCCCCAATTAGGACGTACCTATTCGGGGACGTGTACACATATTGATATATTGAAATAACACAATGTCATGTGAAAGATGAAATTCACCCAATTCTTTCAAATTGCGATTTTCCTTTTTAACAATCTTAACTTAAATTACTGTTAAATACACATGCATGTTTTAATACATACCCACTGACACAGGGTCTTCTGTATTTTTTATTTATTTCTTGTGTCTATAAAACCATGTGTTTCAATCTGAAATACTCATTAATCACAAACAATTTAAAAAAACTTATGTCAATCACTGGTTTTCACTCACGAACTGCTACGGCTTAATTATCCGCTGTGATAACAATTATGATAGCAGGTCTGGGTCTTCACTATTTGCAATATACAAAGGCTAGTTTAATGACACATATACTCATGCATACATACATGCATGCTACAGTGTGCTATACAGTAAATCATAGCAGTCTTAAAAGCCGGTTACTGCTTAATGCAGAGCGAAATAATGCTTAAATAAGATTTTCCTATAATACTTTTGACCTGCATTAAGGAACCGTCTGTCTTACAGATCCATAATTAGACTTCTTTTTGATTGCCGATTAAGACAGGTTCTACTGCATTGTTTTTTAAAGTCTCATCATGTTTGTAATTCACATACACTTCACATACAAGTCACATCATAGACAGTTCAAAGGCAATCATAGAGGCGTAAGAGATAATTAGGACAACAGTGTGTCTGTATATGCCGTAGTTGTGTCATAATCCATCTAATTCTTATTTATTACAAAAAGTATAAAACAAATTTAAATATACAGCGGATGTTTTCAGGTATCTTGATTTCAAGGCCGGTTCAAGGGATATAACTGATGCAATGAAAAAATAATGTCTTAAATGATTGCATCCCGTGCTCATCTGCAAATATTTCCATAAGGTTATAACGCATCTCAAGACAGAGTCGATTCAATCAAGCATTAAATCCCCCCCCCCCTCACATAAACGCCTTATCAATCCATTGCTAACAGAGACGACTCAGAACAGACGGCTCCTATAGGATCTGATCAGAATCGGCTCTATTTGCTTATGAAATTATAATGGATCTGACTCCACAGTTTCTACAAATGTATAACAAACCAATTCATGATTCCAGTTTTTCTTATATAATATTCAACAGGTAAATGGTTTAAACTCAACCCATTTGATTGTCAAACGGAAGAGTGTCTGATTAAGTGCCAGTTTCTTGGGTCCATGCTTATAAAGCTTTTTAGTTGAGTCTGAGTTCGTTCTCAAACTTTTGATTGGTCGGATTTGAGTTCTCAAGCTTTTGATTGGTCAGTTTTGAGCCAAAGGCTCAAATCGGGTGCACTTTTAATAACTGCTCATGACTCATTGCAGGTTTTGTTTCGAATAATCTCCTACTTTCAGAACTAAGTTTTCGTAAAGCAACCAAATGTGCCATCATTTTCCAAGGTATTTGACACCTTGAAAAAGTAGATTGTCAGTGAGTGTCACTGATCGGCTCCGAAAGGCTACAGATGGAACTGGATAGAGAAATGTCTCTTCTGATGCGTCCTGCAGATCCTCTAAACTGTAAGTAATAAAAAGCGCGTATGGTTAAAGAGTGCATATACTTGATTGCCTTTGGGAAAGTGTTTGGAAATATCCGCGCTAATGGAAGTTTTCACATACGTATGTCGTCACTAACACAAACGTGCTTATCATTAACACATGTCGTTGAATAACAAAAGAAAACCGTCATACTTTTTTGAACTTTTGTTCATAGTTGACTGACCTTTTAGATTTTTCAACATTACCATAGTGTATACCATGCAGTTTGGATACAGGGCTCTGATCTGACACCCCTACAGGGATCTGATCAGATCTGACCAGGGTCTACTCCGTTTGCAAAGGCGTCAAAATGCTTGTTTATGCATTAACCTGCATTAAGCTACCGTCTGTCTTACAGAGCCATAATTAGACTTCTTTTTGATTGCCGATTAAGACAGGTTCTACTGCATTGCGTTTTAAAGGTCTCAGCATGTTTGCAATTCACATACACTTTACATACAAGTCACATCATAGAAAGTTCAAAGGCAATCATACAGGCGTAAGAGATAATTAGGACAACAGTGTGTCTGTATATGTTGTATGTGTGTCATAACTAATCTAATTCTTATTTATTACAAAAAGAATAATTCAAACTTAAACATTCTGCAGTAATCTGACATGACTTATTATTAAGTATTATTCAGTGAATATTTTCTACCGATTAGATCATACATCTTGATTTCAAGGAAGATTCAAGGGATGTAACTAATGCAAGAAACAAAATTAATGCCCCGTGCTCTTCTGAAACTACTTCTATAAAAACTTCTTCTATAAAAAGTTATAACGCATTTGAAGACAAAGAGATTTAAATTAAGCAGTAAACCTTTCCAACACACACGCGCCTTTTCAAGCCATTGCAAACAGAGAAGACTCAGATCAGACGACTCCTATAGGAACCGTCTGATCAGGGCCTGCTCTGTTTGCTTATGTTCATATAATAAATCAGATTCCTCACATTTTCTAAAAAGTTAAAAAAAAAAAAAAAAAGATAGTGTGTAGATATGTCATTTTAAATCAAGAATACATATCCATGATGTCATTATTTCAAACATGAATATTCAACAGGCAAAGGGTTGAAACTCAACATATTTAAATGTCAAACGGAAAGGAGTCCGATTAAGGGTTAGTTTCTGTTTATATTATCTGGTTCTGTGTTTCTAAACAGTAAGGATTCACAGTAACGAGAAAGTAGTTTTAACGGACCAAAACACATTCGCACGGTTGCAAACTTAACTTTGCTAACGCTCGAAACTCGACGATATTTATTAAAGTCATGGTTTTATTCTTCAAACATTGGGTTAACGTTTACCAAAAGAAAGGCATAACCATGTTTCCTCATTCGCTTTTACAATTTACCTGAGTACATATGGTTTACATTTGTACCCAGGTAAATTGTGAGAATGCATCTTCGCAAATGCAAGTGCACAAGTTAGCTTTGTATGGTTCAGGTCGACATTTTACCGTCGAAAAGTTCATTTCAACATTTCATTGTCTACGATTGCACGTTTACATGTCTGGATGTTTGGCACAAGTCAGGCTCCATACATACGTATCCCAATTGTTCAGTAAACTGAGTACAATAAATCTAGATAATCTGCACTTTTAGCAAAGAAGACCTGAGACTGTTTAGGAAAGTAACTTCATAGTGCAGAATGGAATTCACACAGAAATGTTCTTTAGGAGCATATATATGAATTTCACCATGGATTGAATTGCGACCCTTTCCCTGTTTAATATTTATGTAAGATTATGTATATTAATTGTATATAATGGTATAATTATGTACACAGGCTCTTTTGGCTCAGAAAGAAACATTAGAACCAGAGCTATTTTAGAGCAATCAGAACAGACCCTGATCGGACGGATCCTATATGGGCCGTTTGATCTGGGTCTATTCTGTTTGAAAATTCGTGTAAGACCAGGCGTCCACTAGGACGCCGAATGGTTCCCGAATGTGGATATCGCATATTCTGGATGATTCGATATGCCTTCGGGATGTTCGGGAACCCTTCCGCGTCATTCCTGAACCCTTCGGGAACCCTTCTGAGTGATTCGGGAACTGATCGGGATCGAAAAAGATTCGGCATCCAAGTTTTAAAAGTTTTAAAATTTGGACGCCGAATCTTTTGTTCGGGAAGGCTTCGGGACCTTCTGGAACCCTTCTGGAACCTTTCGGGACGTTCGGGAACCCTTCGCGATGGCTTCGGGGTAGATTCGGGGTCATTCTGATAGGCTTCGGGATATCCTATCTACCCCGAGCGGTTCCAGAATGAAGCCGAATCGATGCGGAATGCTTCCCGAAGGCTTTCCGAAGGCTTCCCGAAGACACGGAAGGGTTCCCGAATCCACGCGGAAGACATGCCGAATGTATTATGAACGATAAATATACTTAATATCAGGCTTAACTTATTGGGGGTATTACACTTACATATAGAGAAGATAAGTGAAATAATTTTATCCAAGCAGAATCCTTATAGACATTATGTTATATCAGAAAATAACAGTTTGTGCATGAAATATCTAATTAAACCAAAAGTCTGCTACGAATTCTTAAATACTGTTTTTGATATAGATCGCCCTCAGTTATTATCAAATACAATATGTATTCTTAAAATGACAATTAAGCAAACGTCTTACAATTTGTTTTTACAAAATAAACACTAATTTATGAAAATTTATGCTCTGGTATATGTTTAAGTAACAGGCTTAGCTAAGTTACATGTATTACTGACGAATGTTCGTAAAACTGGGGCGGCAAAGTTTGGGCCTGAATAGTCTCAGAAGACGCTAATGTCAGCAAACCTTATATCTGTAAAACAAAAAAAACGGTGGTCATATTGACGAAAGGATTTCAAGATATAAAATGCAATATACAAGAAACTTTACTTATATTCGGATGTTACAAAACATCTTATTTAACATAAGCTAGAAGTTATTTATCGACTAAAAGTACAAAAATGAGTCATGCAGGAAATACCACATACAGAACAAACACTCGCCCGAACAGCAACACAAGGAAACAGCAAATGTACATGGGTAGAAAAAACAACAAGAGACGCACAAAGACAAAACAAACATACAATAGGAGGAAGATGGAAGTACCGCCTTGGAACGGTCAGTGACAAAGGTCACCGGGGGTTTAAACCGGTTTATGGGCGCCCAACCTCACCCTTATTCCATCCCCATCCTAAAAGACAAACAGTGTAAATAAACGTATCCCCTCTCCGACTAATCTACAACAACCGCGACAGCAAATACAGTGGTAAAGTGCATGTATAACAAAAAAACATTTAATTGAACATACTGTATCCACCTATCGCTAGTGTACTCAATGATTGAGCTGCAAACAGAGTAACTGTAGAAAAGTAATAAAGGGTACGACAAAAATGAAATAGTACAGATATCCGACGTTCTCCTTCCATTTCTGGATTTAAGAGGTCGCCTTCATAGAGTACTAAACCTTTCTTGTCGGCGTACATGCAAAGAGGCCAGCAAAACAAAAGCTTCATAACAAAATACATTCCATTAATAACTACCTATGGATAAAATACATGTATACAGAACAGGAATAGCTATAGAATATAACATCTCAGTTTGGCTACCTATTATATATTAACTTAAAATAGTACGTATATAATTAATCTCTTATACTCGTAACTATTTTTTTTGTTTTGACGAAAACGAAATAAAACACATGAGAGGGAAGCATTTATATGTAGATGTATGTGTGTGCGTACGTTTTTGTGTGCTCTTCCCAAGTACTTGCTAATTGTGTTATTGAGCCCCACACCAAACAGGGTCTACAGAGTTTGTATTAATATTGATATATAGATGTGTGTGTATCCTTTACAAGTAGTATGATTGCAAAGAGTGTATTTGTCTTTTGCAAAGAGTGGGGCTTTTGAAAAAGGGATTCGTGTTTGACCAACCCAAACAGGGTCCATAGAGTTCGTTATTTTGCAACACATCTATAGCTACAATAGATATATGTCAATATTTATTTACATTAATTCTCATGTAAACACTTACTTATTTTGTAGTATAAGGCTGTTTGCATATAATATGGATATGTGTAAGTGGATCTATACTTGTACTATGGAAGCCTAAGAATTGTCTTTAGATGCAAATTAAGATATGAAATGGAAATAATACATACATGAGTAATAGTCGTTAATAACTGACATAGAAAATGCATCTTTCTCAATTAAGTATGAAATGTTTTTAAGCAATCCCCAGTCACATATATTGAAATACTACGACACCATGCATGGAGAGGAGGAGAAGGTAATACATACAGTTTAAAAAAGTGTATTAATATAAAGCAAGCACTAGAAGGTTCATCTGGACGTAAAGAAACTGTCAGTATTTATTACAAGATAATGGTGCCATGTACTCCGACCCACTACCCATTAGGTGTTGGCAACCGGAGGTAACCATCCGCTCCATCCGAACGAATCTAGTCTAGATATAGGGGTGGGGGGCATCCTTTCCACTCCAACAAGACATCTTTTCCACTACAAAACACAAAAATGCGACATCGTTATATATCCAGACTCTCAATTCGGCAACCCTTCGGTCTTATTTCTGCAACGATTCGGCATCCCTTCGGCATGTTCTGCAACGATTCCGCAACCTTTCCGCAACCTTTCCGCACGATCGGAAACCATTCGGGAAGCATTCGGGAGGTAATTCTCAAGGTTTCGGCATGATTCTGCATCACTTCGGCGTCTGTTCCGCAATGCTTCGTAAGCCACTTCCCGAATACTTGCGGAGTGCATGCCGAATGACCCCGAATACAAAGCTGATCCCGAACGGTTCCCGAATCGAGCAAAATTCATTCTGCAACCATTCGGCAAGGCTTCGGCGCTGTAGTTGACGCCAGGCATTAGAGATATTATTAAAAGCAAGTAATACTACTGGTTGCACTGTCCGGATTAACCGCTGTGGGTTCGAATCCCGGTCTGGGCATTTGGATTTTTCATCTGAGGAAGCCTTCCAGCTGACTTGTGGTAGGTCGGTGGTTCTTCCCAGGTGTTCTGTGCACGAATCAATTTGGGATCTTCCTCCACCTGTAATCAGCTGGATGTCATGATATGACTGAAATATTGCTAAAACTACGTTAACCCCGATAAAATCAGAAAAACTGGAGTATCGAGGCTTTACATGAACAATGAAAACAGACAAGGATTTCGAATCGAATGATGTAATACATAGAGGTGAATGTGTTAGTGCGACTTTGTTACAGGATTAACAACAGTAAGTGTTGATGTGGATTTTCGTGTGACATCTCCTGTCAAACGTCTGTTCGACTTTAGACTATGAACGGTAAATTATTTAAGCCGTGACCAATTTTCAATACACAGGAGATATGTTTAACGAGGATAACTCCTATAGGGAATAAATATATACGACACAATAGAATTGTGCAAAACAAAATCAACTTCACCACATAAATAATAAATCAGAACAGAACACCCTAATAAAACAGAACAGCACAAAGCTAACATTTGTGCATAACACAATGAAATCCGATAGAACAGAGCAAAAATAACCTGTGTACATGACATGGTCCAACAGAATATAGCAAAACAAAATCAACCTATGCACATGACACAATGAAATAGAATAAAGTACAACAAAATCAGTCTCTGCACATGACGCAGTGAAATAGAATAGAGTAAAACAAAATCAACTTCTGCACATGACACGGTCCAACGGCATAGGGCAGAACAAAATTCACCTGTACATTACCCAGTGAAATAGAAAGGAGCAGAAAAAATTACTGACTGCACATGCCATGGTGAAATAATATAGCGCAGAACCAGCTGGAACCGCATCTTACACAGTCCAATAGAACAGAGTAGAACGACATAAAAGTAGATTCATGACATGAATTACCAGAATAAATCAGAAAAAAAAAAGTTCTGCACGTGGGATGACCCAATAGAATAGAGCAGCACGGAATCAACATAGAGGTAGAAGTTGGACACTTCCCAACAAGTTAGAGAGACGCATCAGGACATTCGAAGTAAAATGTCTGCACAAATCATACACTACATGCAAAGCTATTGAATATGTGGGGAGTTCATTAGAAGCCTTGTGGGCGACGAAAAGTGACAGTAAAAAATCGCCCCGTACTTCATTTTCAGTGTTTTTTTATAATTTCTGGTCTTTCGGGATAATTAGTTTTGATGTTATTAGTTTTGTAAATTGTATATTGTTTAAGTCGGTGCTAGGGGGATGAGTAGTGTTGCGAGTTTAATAACTGCTCATGTACAGACTCAATAAAACCGAGTAGATCTACAATTTTCTCTGTTTGCATTGCTGCTTTTGCGTTCAATTGATTTCCTACTTTCAGAACTTTGTTTTGGTAAAGTAACCCAACATGCCATCGTTCTACAAGGTATATTTGAAGACAAACACTGCATGGTTGACAATTTGAAAAAGTAGATTGTCACTGATCGGCTCCGAATGCTACAGATGGAACTGGATGGAGGAATGTCTCTTCTGATGCGCCCTTTAAGAATTGGAGAACAAGGTGTAATACAAATGCGAGTAGTATCTCAGTAAGCCGGTTAAAGAGTGCATGTACTTGATTGCCTTTGGAAAAGTGTTTGGATATATCCATACATCCACGGTGAAGGATGATTTCGCATGGGTATGCTATCATTTACACGAACGTGTTACTCATTAACAGATGTCGTTGAATTAAAAAAGAAATACGTCATACGTTTTTGAACTTTAGTTCAATGGTCTTTTAGAATTTATAGCATTACCATAGTGTATACCAGTTTGGATACAGGGATCTGATCTGCCACTCCTACAAGGATTTAATTTGACACTCCTACAGGGATCTGCTTTTATCTGACCAGGGTCTACTCCATTTGCAAAGGCATCAAAAGGATTGTCTATTGCATTAACCTGCATTAAGCTACCGTCTGTCTTACAAATCCATAATAAGACGTCTTCTATATTGCCGATTAAGAAAGGTTCTACTGTGTTGTTATTTAAAAGTCTGAACGTGTTTGCAATTCACATACAATTCACATACAATTCACATACACTTCACAACATAGAATGTACAAAGTCCACCGTAGAGATGTAAGAGATTATTAGGGAAGAATGTGTCAGTATTTGTGTCATAACCCATCTTATTCATAATTATTACAAAAAGAATAATTTAAACTTAAACATTCTGCAGCAATCTGACATGACTTATTATTAATTATTATACTGCAAAGTAAAATCCTCGATTTTGATTGGTCAATTAGCCATGTATAAAACCCGCGTATCCCTCTAAATTCTGATGTATATATGGAGTCATGAGCAACAATGGAATTTTCCCCGTCGAGGGCCTCGCTTCTTTTTACAATAAAATAAAAATGGCCGACCAGCTTCACTTCATCGATTCGATTCAAACAACCGCTCTCAAACTAAATAACAAGAGTTTGGGGCAAAACACAGTTATCCCATTGAGAAACATTTTTGTTATAGTCGTTGTATAACAATGTAAATGAATCCGATACGTAGCGAAGGTCTTATTCTGCTCTGATGCTGCAAAAGTTGTCAAACATGCTTGTGCACATTTCGATTAGCCCCCAAACCCCCGCTTTTACAAAGACAATCCACACCCAATTCGATTCAGATTTTATTTATGCACATGTACAGTACATGTACCTGTAAATTGCAGTATAGCCGCTCCTTTCAACGCCCATTTGTTTGAATATTATAAAACCGTCATTTTGACGTCATCCAAATGACGTCGGAATTGCGCCATTTTCTCAATTAAGTTTAACCGTTCTCATGCTGAAAAATGATGTCTGCTTAACTGCTGATCTGCTGAAAGTTTTACTAACGTCTGATTCTTTCAATCCTTTGAGAAACTAATGCGCTTGGAAGATCCTCTTCTATACACAAATGTAATGAGCTGGTTATTATACACGGTGAACTAGGGTCGCTGAGTGATATAAGCCCTTACCTTACAGTATGAGGCCCCTGAGGGAAAGCAAAACGACGCCTACTTTAACAACGCTAATTAACTGCTACAAATATTAAACTTTGCAGTATAATAAAATCGTTATACAGACCATTGGCGCTATATCTGACTTTTTATTCCCTGCTGAGGAAAATACATGTAGCCCTCGCCTGACGGCTCTGGCAACATGCTTTTTCTCAGCAGGAAACAAAAAGTCAGATACCCCGCCAATGATCTGTATAACTAATAGTATTATACTGTGAATGTTTTCTACCGATTATATCATACATCTTGATTTCAAGGAAGATTCAAGGGATGTAACTAATGCTGGAAACAATTAATGTCTTAAATATTTATGTCCCGTGCTCTTCTGAAACTACTTCTATAAAATGTTATAATGCATCTGAAGACAGAGAAAATTAGATTAAATAATAAACCTTTCTAACATACAAACACCTTTTCAAGCCATTTTAAACAGAAAATATATCAGACCGCTCCTATAGGAGTCGTCTGATCAGGGTCTGCTCCGTTTGCTTATGTTTCGCGGGGTAAAGTATTTTAACCAAGAGATGTCCTGTAGCTTATATGCCATATGTAGATCCCATGTACCTGTTTCATCCTTTTGTCCATGTGTGTATTTTCATTGCCCATTCCTCTAGATCCACCCCTGGTCATTTCATTTTCATCGTCTAACCAGTTCATCTAACCTTTCACCTTTCTATTTTTTACCGCCACTGTAATAGAATATGCGCACTTTGATATGACATCGAATGAATAGCTGACGCCTTGTTTCGTCTCTGAGAGAAAGTATCCTAAAGAGCGCCTTGTATTTATTACAGGTGCTGCCCCTTTGAATAGTCCTGGGAAGGTTTGAACCCGCGACTAACCCAAATATTGAGGGTTGTGCGGCGACGTATAATAAATCAGATTCCACAGTTTCTACAAGTTTAAAAAAGATCTTGTGTAGATATGACATTTAGAATTTAAAAAAAAACCACGTTGATGATGTCATTATTTCCAACATGATTATTCAACAGGCAAAGGGTTGAAACTCAACACATTTGAATGTCAAACGGAAAGGAGTCTGATTAAGGGCTAGTTTCTGTGTATATGATATGGTTCTGTTTTTCCAAACAGTAAGGATTCACATGCTATTCCGGGTTACATCTCATACGTGTCCAAATTATTCGATAATCTGAGTACAGTAAATCTAGATAATCTGAGTACAGTAAATCTAGATAATCTGAGTACAGTAAATCTAGATAATCTGCACTTTTAGCAAAGAAGACCTGAGACTATTTAGGAAAGTGACTTCAAATGCAGGATGAAATTCACACAGAAAGGTTCTTTAGGAGCGTATATATGATTTGCACCCTGCATTTAATTTCGACCCTTTCCCTGTTTAATATTTATGTAAGAAATAATGCATATTTATTATATTAATTTTATATAATGGCATATGTACACAGGACCTTTTGACTCAGAAAGAAACATAAGAACCAGAGTTATTTTATACCATACGCAATCAGAACAGACCCTGATCGGACGGCTCCTATAGGAGCCATCTGATCTGGGTCTACTATGTTTGCAAATTCGTATAAAGGTGTTTATATAAGGGATATTATTAAAAACAAATAATGATACTGGTTTCACTGTCCGGATTAACCGCTGTGGGCTCGAATCCCGATCTGGGCATTTGGATTTTTCATGGGAGGATCTTCCTCCACCTGTAATCAGCTGGATGTCATGATATGACTGAAATATTGCGAAACTACGTAAACCCCGATAAAATCAGAAATAAGATTATCGAGGCTTTACATAATGAAAACAGACAAGGATTTCGAATGATGTAATACATGTACATAGAAGCAAATGTGTTAGTGCGACTTTGTTACAGGATTAACAGCAGTAAGTGTTGATGTGGATTTTCGTGTGACATCTCCTGTCTAACGTCTATTCGACTTTAGCCTATGAACGGTAAATTATTAAAGCCGTGACTAACTTTCAATACACAGGAGATATATGTAACGAGGATGACTCCTATAGGGAATAAATATATATACGACACAATAGAATTGAGAAAAACAAAATCAATTTCTGCACATTACACGGCCTAATAGCACAAAGCAGTTAACCTTTGTACACGGCACAATGGAATCCAACAGAACACAACAAAATTAACCTGTGTACATGGCATGCTCCAACAGAATGAGCAAAACAAAATCAACTTCTGAACATGACACAATGAAATAGGATAGAGTAAAACAAAATCAGCCTCTGCACATGACACAATGAAATAGAATTGAGTAAAACAACATCAGCCTCTGCACATGACACAATGAAATAGAATAGAGTAAAACAAAATCAACCTCTGCACATGACGCAGTGAAATAGAATAGAGTAAAACAAAATCAATCTCTGCACATAATCAATCTCTGCACATGACACAATGAAATAGAATAAGAGTAAAACAAAATCAGCCTCTGGACATGACGCGGTGAAATAAAATAGATGAAAACAAAATCAGTATCTGCACATGACGCGGTGAAATAGAATAGAGTAAAACAACATCAGCCTCTGACCATGTCACGGTGAAATAGAATACAGCAGAACAAAATTCACCTCTGTACATGACCCAGTGAAATAAAAAAAAAAGAGCAGAAGAAAATTACTGACTGCACATGCCATGGTGAAATAATATAGCGCAGAACCAGCTGGAACCGCATCTTACACAGTCCAATAGAACAGAGTAGAACGACATAAAAGTAGATTCATGACATGAATTACCAGAATAAATCAGAACAAAAATAAGTTCTGCACTTGGGATGACCCAATAGAATAGAGCAGCACGGAATCAACATAGAGGTAGAAGTTGGACACTTCCCAACAAGTTAGAGAGACGCATCAGGACATTCGAAGTAAAATGTCTGCACAAATCATACACTACATGCAAAGCTATTGAATATGTGGGGAGTTCATTAGAAGCCTTGTGGGCGACGAAAGGTGACAGTAAAAAATCGCCCCGTACTTCATTTTCAGTGTTGTTATAATTTCTGGTCTTTCGGGATAATTAGTTTCGATGTTATTAGTTTTGTAAATTGTATATTGTTTAAGTCGGTGCTAGGGGGATGAGTAGTGTTGCGAGTTTAATAACTGCTCATGTACAGACTCAATAAAACCGAGTAGATCTACAATTTTCTCTGTTTGCATTGCTGCTTTTGCGTTCAATTGATTTCCTACTTTCAGAACTTTGTTTTGGTAAAGTAACCCAACATGCCGTCGTTCTACAAGGTATATTTGAAGACAAACACTGCATGGTTGACAATTTGAAAAAGTAGATTGTCACTGATCGGCTCCGAAATGCTACAGATGGAACTGGATGGAGGAATGTCTCTTCTGATGCGCCCTTTAAGAATTGGAGAACAAGGTGTAATACAAATGCGAGTAGTATCTCAGTAAGCCGGTTAAAGAGTGCATGTACTTGATTGCCTTTGGAAAAGTGTTTGGATATATCCATACATCCACGGTGATGGATGATTTCGCATGGGTATGCAAATCATTTACACGAACGTGTTACTCATTAACAGATGTCGTTGAATTAAAAAAGAAATACGTCATACGTTTTTGAACTTTAGTTCAATGGTCTTTTAGAATTTATAGCATTACCATAGTGTATACCAGTTTGGATACAGGGATCTGATCTGCCACTCCTATAAGGATTTAATCTGACACTCCTACAGGGATCTGATTTTATCTGATCAGGGTCTACTCGATTTGCAAAGGCATCAAAAGGATTGTCTATTGCATTAACCTGCATTAAGCTACCGTCTGTCTTACAAATCCATAATAAGACGTCTTCTATATTGCCGATTAAGAAAGGTTCTACTGTGTTGTTATTTAAAAGTCTGAACGTGTTTGTAATTCACATACAATTCACATACAATTCACATACACTTCACAACATAGAATGTACAAAGTCCACCGTAGAGATGTAAGAGATTATTAGGGAAGAATGTGTCAGTATTTGTGTCATAACCCATCTTATTCATAATTATTACAAAAAGAATAATTTAAACTTAAGCATTCTGCAGCAATCTGACATGACGTATTATTAATTATTATACTGCAAAGTAAAATCCTCGATTTTGATTGGTCAATTAGCCATGTATAAAACCCGCGTATCCCTCTAAATTCTGATGTATATATGGAGTCATGAGCAACAATGGAATTTTCCCCGTCGAGGGCCTCGCTTCTTTCTACAATAAAATAAAAATGGCCGACCAGCTTCACTTCATCGATTCGATTCAAACAACCGCTCTCAAACTAAATAACAAGAGTTTGGGGGCAAAACACAGTTATCCCATTGAGAAACATTTTTGTTATAGTCGTTGTATAACAATGTAAATGAATCCGATACGTAGCGAAGGTCTTATTCTGCTCTGATGCTGCAAAAGTTGTCAAACATGCTTGTGCACATTTCGATTAGCCCCCAAACCCCCGCTTTTACAAAGACAATCCACACCCAATTCGATTCAGATTTTATTTATGCACATGTACAGTACATGTACCTGTAAATTGCAGTATAGCCGCTCCTTTCAACGCCCATTTGTTTGAATATTATAAAACCGTCATTTTGACGTCATCCAAATGACGTCGGAATTGCGCCATTTTCTCAATTAAGTTTAACCGTTCTCATGCTGAAAAATGATGTCTGCTTAACTGCTGATCTGCTGAAAGTTTTACTAACGTCTGATTCTTTCAATCCTTTGAGAAACTAATGCGCTTGGAAGATCCTCTTCTATACACAAATGTAATGAGCTGGTTATTATACACGGTGAACTAGGGTCGCTGAGTGATATAAGCCCTTACCTTACAGTATGAGGCCCCTGAGGGAAAGCCAAACGACGCCTACTTTAACAACGCTAATTAACTGCTACAAATATTAAACTTTGCAGTATAATAAAATCGTTATACAGACCATTGGCGGGATATCTGACTTTTTATTCCCTGCTGAGGAAAATACATGCAGCCCTCGCCTGACGGCTCGGGCAACATGCTTTTTCTCAGCAGGAAACAAAAAGTCAGATACCCCGCCAATGATCTGTATAACTAATAGTATTATACAGTGAATGTTTTCTACCGATTATATCATACATCTTGATTTCAAGGAAGATTCAAGGGATGTAACTAATGCTGGAAACAATTAATGTCTTAAATATTTATGTCCCGTGCTCTTCTGAAACTACTTCTATAAAATGTTATAATGCATCTGAAGACAGAGAAAATTAGATTAAATAATAAACCTTTCTAACATACAAACACCTTTTCAAGCCATTTTAAACAGAAAATATATCAGACCGCTCCTATAGGAGTCGTCTGATCAGGGTCTGCTCCGTTTGCTTATGTTTCGCGGGGTAAAGTATTTTAACCAAGAGATGTCCTGTAGCTTATATGCCATATGTAGATCCCATGTACCTGTTTCATCCTTTTGTCCATGTGTGTATTTTCATTGCCCATTCCTCTAGATCCACCCCTGGTCATTTCATTTTCATCGTCTAACCAGTTCATCTAACCTTTCACCTTTCTATTTTTTACCGCCACTGTAATAGAATATGCGCACTTTGATATGACATCGAATGAATAGCTGACGCCTTGTTTCGTCTCTGAGAGAAAGTATCCTAAAGAGCGCCTTGTATTTATTACAGGTGCTGCCCCTTTGAATAGTCCTGGGAAGGTTTGAACCCGCGACTAACCCAAATATTGAGGGTTGTGCGGCGACGTATAATAAATCAGATTCCACAGTTTCTACAAGTTTAAAAAAGATCTTGTGTAGATATGACATTTAGAATTTAAAAAAAAACCACGTTGATGATGTCATTATTTCCAACATGATTATTCAACAGGCAAAGGGTTGAAACTCAACACATTTGAATGTCAAACGGAAAGGAGTCTGATTAAGGGCTAGTTTCTGTGTATATGATATGGTTCTGTTTTTCCAAACAGTAAGGATTCACATGCTATTCCGGGTTACATCTCATACGTGTCCAAATTATTCGATAATCTGAGTACAGTAAATCTAGATAATCTGAGTACAGTAAATCTAGATAATCTGAGTACAGTAAATCTAGATAATCTGCACTTTTAGCAAAGAAGACCTGAGACTATTTAGGAAAGTGACTTCAAATGCAGGATGAAATTCACACAGAAAGGTTCTTTAGGAGCGTATATATGATTTGCACCCTGCATTTAATTTCGACCCTTTCCCTGTTTAATATTTATGTAAGAAATAATGCATATTTATTATATTAATTTTATATAATGGCATATGTACACAGGACCTTTTGACTCAGAAAGAAACATAAGAACCAGAGTTATTTTATACCATACGCAATCAGAACAGACCCTGATCGGACGGCTCCTATAGGAGCCATCTGATCTGGGTCTACTATGTTTGCAAATTCGTATAAAGGTGTTTATATAAGGGATATTATTAAAAACAAATAATGATACTGGTTTCACTGTCCGGATTAACCGCTGTGGGCTCGAATCCCGATCTGGACATTTGGATTTTTCATTGGAGGATCTTCCTCCACCTGTAATCAGCTGGATGTCATGATATGACTGAAATATTGCGAAACTACGTAAACCCCGATAAAATCAGAAATAAGATTATCGAGGCTTTACATAATGAAAACAGACAAGGATTTCGAATGATGTAATACATGTACATAGAAGCAAATGTGTTAGTGCGACTTTGTTACAGGATTAACAGCAGTAAGTGTTGATGTGGATTTTCGTGTGACATCTCCTGTCTAACGTCTATTCGACTTTAGCCTATGAACGGTAAATTATTAAAGCCGTGACTAACTTTCAATACACAGGAGATATATGTAACGAGGATGACTCCTATAGGGAATAAATATATATACGACACAATAGAATTGAGAAAAACAAAATCAATTTCTGCACATTACACGGCCTAATAGCACAAAGCAGTTAACCTTTGTACACGGCACAATGGAATCCAACAGAACACAACAAAATTAACCTGTGTACATGACATGCTCCAACAGAATGAGCAAAACAAAATCAACTTCTGAACATGACACAATGAAATAGGATAGAGTAAAACAAAATCAGCCTCTGCACATGACACAATGAAATAGAATTGAGTAAAACAACATCAGCCTCTGCACATGACACAATGAAATAGAATAGAGTAAAACAAAATCAACCTCTGCACATGACGCGGTGAAATAGAATAGAGTAAAACAAAATCAATCTCTGCACATAATCAATCTCTGCACATGACACAATGAAATAGAATAAGAGTAAAACAAAATCAGCCTCTGGACATGACGCGGTGAAATAAAATAGATGAAAACAAAATCAGTATCTGCACATGACGCGGTGAAATAGAATAGAGTAAAACAACATCAGCCTCTGACCATGTCACGGTGAAATAGAATACAGCAGAACAAAATTCACCTCTGTACATGACCCAGTGAAATAAAAAAAAAGAGCAGAAGAAAATTACTGACTGCACATGCCATGGTGAAATAATATAGCGCAGAACCAGCTGGAACCGCATCTTACACAGTCCAATAGAACAGAGTAGAAAGACATAAAAGTAGATTCATGACATGAATTACCAGAATAAATCAGAACAAAAATAAGTTCTGCACTTGGGATGACCCAATAGAATAGAGCAGCACGGAATCAACATAGAGGTAGAAGTTGGACACTTCCCAACAAGTTAGAGAGACGCATCAGGACATTCGAAGTAAAATGTCTGCACAAATCATACACTACATGCAAAGCTATTGAATATGTGGGGAGTTCATTAGAAGCCTTGTGGGCGACGAAAGGTGACAGTAAAAAATCGCCCCGTACTTCATTTTCAGTGTTGTTATAATTTCTGGTCTTTCGGGATAATTAGTTTCGATGTTATTAGTTTTGTAAATTGTATATTGTTTAAGTCGGTGCTAGGGGGATGAGTAGTGTTGCGAGTTTAATAACTGCTCATGTACAGACTCAATAAAACCGAGTAGATCTACAATTTTCTCTGTTTGCATTGCTGCTTTTGCGTTCAATTGATTTCCTACTTTCAGAACTTTGTTTTGGTAAAGTAACCCAACATGCCGTCGTTCTACAATGGAAAAGTAGTAAAGTCAAGCAGGCAAAGCCACATGCAAGACGCAACCACGACCAAAACACCGATAGACAGCATGACACACACACACACAACCACACACCCAAACGCACACGCACACACACACACGAAACGAACACAGAAAACACCAAAAGACACACAAGAACCAGGGACAAACGTTCCACAACATGAACAAACCACAAGCACAAAGACGCAAGGCAAAAAAAAATAAAAGGAAGGGTGACAAAGAGAGTACCGCCTTGGCACGGTCAGCAGCAAAAACACCACTGGGGGTTTAAACCGGTTTACGGACGTCCTAACCTCACACTTCTCTCAAAGTCACCCTAGCTTTACAAATATTGTAAATAAAGGTATACCCGCTGGACTTACCCACAACATAGACGACGGTGAACACAGGACAACATGTAAAACATAGCATAATAACTGTGACAATCCGTCAAATATGTACTCAATGACTTTGCTGAAGTCAGAGCACCTGCAGGTAAGTCGTTAAGGGCACGACAGGGAAAAAATAATACATGAGTCTGGTAAGCTCCTCCTGTATATTTGAAGACAAACACTGCATGGTTGACAATTTGAAAAAGTAGATTGTCACTGATCGGCTCCGAAATGCTACAGATGGAATTGGATGGAGGAATGTCTCTTCTGATGCGCCCTTTAAGAATTGGAGAACAAGGTGTAATACAAATGCGAGTAGTATCTCAGTAAGCCGGTTAAAGAGTGCATGTACTTGATTGCCTTTGGAAAAGTGTTTGGATATATCCATACATCCACGGTGATGGATGATTTCGCATGGGTATGCAAATCATTTACACGAACGTGTTACTCATTAACAGATGTCGTTGAATTAAAAAAGAAATACGTCATACGTTTTTGAACTTTAGTTCAATGGTCTTTTAGAATTTATAGCATTACCATAGTGTATACCAGTTTGGATACAGGGATCTGATCTGCCACTCCTATAAGGATTTAATCTGACACTCCTACAGGGATCTGATTTTATCTGATCAGGGTCTACTCGATTTGCAAAGGCATCAAAAGGATTGTCTATTGCATTAACCTGCATTAAGCTACCGTCTGTCTTACAAATCCATAATAAGACGTCTTCTATATTGCCGATTAAGAAAGGTTCTACTGTGTTGTTATTTAAAAGTCTGAACGTGTTTGTAATTCACATACAATTCACATACAATTCACATACACTTCACAACATAGAATGTACAAAGTCCACCGTAGAGATGTAAGAGATTATTAGGGAAGAATGTGTCAGTATTTGTGTCATAACCCATCTTATTCATAATTATTACAAAAAGAATAATTTAAACTTAAGCATTCTGCAGCAATCTGACATGACGTATTATTAATTATTATACTGCAAAGTAAAATCCTCGATTTTGATTGGTCAATTAGCCATGTATAAAACCCGCGTATCCCTCTAAATTCTGATGTATATATGGAGTCATGAGCAACAATAGAATTTTCCCCGTCGAGGGCCTCGCTTCTTTCTACAATAAAATAAAAATGACCGACCAGCTTCACTTCATCGATTCGATTCAAACAACCGCTCTCAAACTAAATAACAAGAGTTTGGGGGCAAAACACAGTTATCCCATTGAGAAACATTTTTGTTATAGTCGTTGTATAGCAATGTAAATGAATCCGATACGTAGCGAAGGTCTTATTCTGCTCTGATGCTGCAAAAGTTGTCAAACATGCTTGTGCACATTTCGATTAGCCCCCAAACCCCCGCTTTTACAAAGACAATCCACACCCAATTCGATTCAGATTTTATTTATGCACATGTACAGTACATGTACCTGTAAATTGCAGTATAGCCGCTCCTTTCAACGCCCATTTGTTTGAATATTATAAAACCGTCATTTTGACGTCATCCAAATGACGTCGGAATTGCGCCATTTTCTCAATTAAGTTTAACCGTTCTCATGCTGAAAAATGATGTCTGCTTAACTGCTGATCTGCTGAAAGTTTTACTAACGTCTGATTCTTTCAATCCTTTGAGAAACTAATGCGCTTGGAAGATCCTCTTCTATACACAAATGTAATGAGCTGGTTATTATACACGGTGAACTAGGGTCGCTGAGTGATATAAGCCCTTACCTTACAGTATGAGGCCCCTGAGGGAAAGCAAAACGACGCCTACTTTAACAACGCTAATTAACTGCTACAAATATTAAACTTTGCAGTATAATAAAATCGTTATACAGACCATTGGCGGGATATCTGACTTTTTATTCCCTGCTGAGGAAAATACATGCAGCCCTCGCCTGACGGCTCGGGCAACATGCTTTTTCTCAGCAGGAAACAAAAAGTCAGATACCCCGCCAATGATCTGTATAACTAATAGTATTATACAGTGAATGTTTTCTACCGATTATATCATACATCTTGATTTCAAGGAAGATTCAAGGGATGTAACTAATGCTGGAAACAATTAATGTCTTAAATATTTATGTCCCGTGCTCTTCTGAAACTACTTCTATAAAATGTTATAATGCATCTGAAGACAGAGAAAATTAGATTAAATAATAAACCTTTCTAACATACAAACACCTTTTCAAGCCATTTTAAACAGAAAATATATCAGACCGCTCCTATAGGAGTCGTCTGATCAGGGTCTGCTCCGTTTGCTTATGTTTCGCGGGGTAAAGTATTTTAACCAAGAGATGTCCTGTAGCTTATATGCCATATGTAGATCCCATGTACCTGTTTCATCCTTTTGTCCATGTGTGTATTTTCATTGCCCATTCCTCTAGATCCACCCCTGGTCATTTCATTTTCATCGTCTAACCAGTTCATCTAACCTTTCACCTTTCTATTTTTTACCGCCACTGTAATAGAATATGCGCACTTTGATATGACATCGAATGAATAGCTGACGCCTTGTTTCGTCTCTGAGAGAAAGTATCCTAAAGAGCGCCTTGTATTTATTACAGGTGCTGCCCCTTTGAATAGTCCTGGGAAGGTTTGAACCCGCGACTAACCCAAATATTGAGGGTTGTGCGGCGACGTATAATAAATCAGATTCCACAGTTTCTACAAGTTTAAAAAAGATCTTGTGTAGATATGCCATTTAGAATTTAAAAAAAAACCACGTTGATGATGTCATTATTTCCAACATGATTATTCAACAGGCAAAGGGTTGAAACTCAACACATTTGAATGTCAAACGGAAAGGAGTCTGATTAAGGGCTAGTTTCTGTGTATATGATATGGTTCTGTTTTTCCAAACAGTAAGGATTCACATGCTATTCCGGGTTACATCTCATACGTGTCCAAATTATTCGATAATCTGAGTACAGTAAATCTAGATAATCTGAGTACAGTAAATCTAGATAATCTGAGTACAGTAAATCTAGATAATCTGCACTTTTAGCAAAGAAGACCTGAGACTATTTAGGAAGGTGACTTCAAATGCAGGATGAAATTCACACAGAAAGGTTCTTTAGGAGCGTATATATGATTTGCACCCTGCATTTAATTTCGACCCTTTCCCTGTTTAATATTTATGTAAGAAATAATGCATATTTATTATATTAATCTTATATAATGGCATATGTACACAGGACCTTTTGACTCAGAAAGAAACATAAGAACCAGAGTGATTTTATACCATACGCAATCAGAACAGACCCTGATCGGACGGCTCCTATAGGAGCCATCTGATCTGGGTCTACTATGTTTGCAAATTCGTATAAAGGTGTTTATATAAGGGATATTATTAAAAACAAATAATGATACTGGTTTCACTGTCCGGATTAACCGCTGTGGGCTCGAATCCCGATCTGGACATTTGGATTTTTCATGGGAGGATCTTCCTCCACCTGTAATCAGCTGGATGTCATGATATGACTGAAATATTGCGAAACTACGTAAACCCCGATAAAATCAGAAATAAGATTATCGAGGCTTTACATAATGAAAACAGACAAGGATTTCGAATGATGTAATACATGTACATAGAAGCAAATGTGTTAGTGCGACTTTGTTACAGGATTAACAGCAGTAAGTGTTGATGTGGATTTTCGTGTGACATCTCCTGTCTAACGTCTATTCGACTTTAGCCTATGAACGGTAAATTATTAAAGCCGTGACTAACTTTCAATACACAGGAGATATATGTAACGAGGATGACTCCTATAGGGAATAAATATATATACGACACAATAGAATTGAGAAAAACAAAATCAATTTCTGCACATTACACGGCCTAATAGCACAAAGCAGTTAACCGTTGTACACGGCACAATGGAATCCAACAGAACACAACAAAATTAACCTGTGTACATGACATGCTCCAACAGAATGAGCAAAACAAAATCAACTTCTGAACATGACACAATGAAATAGGATAGAGTAAAACAAAATCAGCCTCTGCACATGACACAATGAAATAGAATTGAGTAAAACAACATCAGCCTCTGCACATGACACAATGAAATAGAATAGAGTAAAACAAAATCAACCTCTGCACATGACGCGGTGAAATAGAATAGAGTAAAACAAAATCAATCTCTGCACATAATCAATCTCTGCACATGACACAATGAAATAGAATAAGAGTAAAACAAAATCAGCCTCTGGACATGACGCGGTGAAATAAAATAGATGAAAACAAAATCAGTATCTGCACATGACGCGGTGAAATAGAATAGAATAAAACAACATCAGCCTCTGACCATGTCACGGTGAAATAGAATACAGCAGAACAAAATTCACCTCTGTACATGACCCAGTGAAATAAAAAAAAAGAGCAGAAGAAAATTACTGACTGCACATGCCATGGTGAAATAATATAGCGCAGAACCAGCTGGAACCGCATCTTACACAGTCCAATAGAACAGAGTAGAACGACATAAAAGTAGATTCATGACATGAATTACCAGAATAAATCAGAACAAAAATAAGTTCTGCACTTGGGATGACCCAATAGAATAGAGCAGCACGGAATCAACATAGAGGTAGAAGTTGGACACTTCCCAACAAGTTAGAGAGACGCATCAGGACATTCGAAGTAAAATGTCTGCACAAATCATACACTACATGCAAAGCTATTGAATATGTGGGGAGTTCATTAGAAGCCTTGTGGGCGACGAAAGGTGACAGTAAAAAATCGCCCCGTACTTCATTTTCAGTGTTGTTATAATTTCTGGTCTTTCGGGATAATTAGTTTCGATGTTATTAGTTTTGTAAATTGTATATTGTTTAAGTCGGTGCTAGGGGGATGAGTAGTGTTGCGAGTTTAATAACTGCTCATGTACAGACTCAATAAAACCGAGTAGATCTACAATTTTCTCTGTTTGCATTGCTGCTTTTGCGTTCAATTGATTTCCTACTTTCAGAACTTTGTTTTGGTAAAGTAACCCAACATGCCGTCGTTCTACAATGGAAAAGTAGTAAAGTCAAGCAGGCAAAGCCACATGCAAGACGCAACCACGACCAAAACACCGATAGACAGCATGACACACACACACACAACCACACACCCAAACGCACACGCACACACACACACGAAACGAACACAGAAAACACCAAAAGACACACAAGAACCAGGGACAAACGTTCCACAACATGAACAAACCACAAGCACAAAGACGCAAGGCAAAAAAAAAAAAAAAGGAAGGGTGACAAAGAGAGTACCGCCTTGGCACGGTCAGCAGCAAAAACACCACTGGGGGTTTAAACCGGTTTACGGACGTCCTAACCTCACACTTCTCTCAAAGTCACCCTAGCTTTACAAATATTGTAAATAGAGGTATACCCGCTGGACTTACCCACAACATAGACGACGGTGAACACAGGACAACATGTAAAACATAGCATAATAACTGTGACAATCCGTCAAATATGTACTCAATGACTTTGCTGAAGTCAGAGCACCTGCAGGTAAGTCGTTAAGGGCACGACAGGGAAAAAATAATACATGAGTCTGGTAAGCTCCTCCTGTATATTTGAAGACAAACACTGCATGGTTGACAATTTGAAAAAGTAGATTGTCACTGATCGGCTCCGAAATGCTACAGATGGAATTGGATGGAGGAATGTCACTTCTGATGCGCCCTTTAAGAATTGGAGAACAAGGTGTAATACAAATGCGAGTAGTATCTCAGTAAGCCGGTTAAAGAGTGCATGTACTTGATTGCCTTTGGAAAAGTGTTTGGATATATCCATACATCCACGGTGATGGATGATTTCGCATGGGTATGCAAATCATTTACACGAACGTGTTACTCATTAACAGATGTCGTTGAATTAAAAAAGAAATACGTCATACGTTTTTGAACTTTAGTTCAATGGTCTTTTAGAATGTATAGCATTACCATAGTGTATACCAGTTTGGATACAGGGATCTGATCTGCCACTCCTATAAGGATTTAATCTGACACTCCTACAGGGATCTGATTTTATCTGATCAGGGTCTACTCCATTTGCAAAGGCATCAAAAGGATTGTCTATTGCATTAACCTGCATTAAGCTACCGTCTGTCTTACAAATCCATAATAAGACGTCTTCTATATTGCCGATTAAGAAAGGTTCTACTGTGTTGTTATTTAAAAGTCTGAACGTGTTTGTAATTCACATACAATTCACATACAATTCACATACACTTCACAACATAGAATGTACAAAGTCCACCGTAGAGATGTAAGAGATTATTAGGGAAGAATGTGTCAGTATTTGTGTCATAACCCATCTTATTCATAATTATTACAAAAAGAATAATTTAAACTTAAGCATTCTGCAGCAATCTGACATGACGTATTATTAATTATTATACTGCAAAGTAAAATCCTCGATTTTGATTGGTCAATTAGCCATGTATAAAACCCGCGTATCCCTCTAAATTCTGATGTATATATGGAGTCATGAGCAACAATGGAATTTTCCCCGTCGAGGGCCTCGCTTCTTTCTACAATAAAATAAAAATGGCCGACCAGCTTCACTTCATCGATTCGATTCAAACAACCGCTCTCAAACTAAATAACAAGAGTTTGGGGGCAAAACACAGTTATCCCATTGAGAAACATTTTTGTTATAGTCGTTGTATAACAATGTAAATGAATCCGATACGTAGCGAAGGTCTTATTCTGCTCTGATGCTGCAAAAGTTGTCAAACATGCTTGTGTACATTTCGATTAGCCCCCAAACCCCCGCTTTTACAAAGACAATCCACACCCAATTCGATTCAGATTTTATTTATGCACATGTACAGTACATGTACCTGTAAATTGCAGTATAGCCGCTCCTTTCAACGCCCATTTGTTTGAATATTATAAAACCGTCATTTTGACGTCATCCAAATGACGTCGGAATTGCGCCATTTTCTCAATTAAGTTTAACCGTTCTCATGCTGAAAAATGATGTCTGCTTAACTGCTGATCTGCTGAAAGTTTTACTAACGTCTGATTCTTTCAATCTTTGAGAAACTAATGCGCTTGGAAGATCCTCTTCTATACACAAATGTAATGAGCTGGTTATTATACACGGTGAACTAGGGTCGCTGAGTGATATAAGCCCTTACCTTACAGTATGAGGCCCCTGAGGGAAAGCAAAACGACGCCTACTTTAACAACGCTAATTAACTGCTACAAATATTAAACTTTGCAGTATAATAAAATCGTTATACAGACCATTGGCGGGATATCTGACTTTTTATTCCCTGCTGAGGAAAATACATGCAGCCCTCGCCTAACGGCTCGGGCAACATGCTTTTTCTCAGCAGGAAACAAAAAGTCAGATACCCCGCCAATGATCTGTATAACTAATAGTATTATACAGTGAATGTTTTCTACCGATTATATCATACATCTTGATTTCAAGGAAGATTCAAGGGATGTAACTAATGCTGGAAACAATTAATGTCTTAAATATTTATGTCCCGTGCTCTTCTGAAACTACTTCTATAAAATGTTATAATGCATCTGAAGACAGAGAAAATTAGATTAAATAATAAACCTTTCTAACATACAAACACCTTTTCAAGCCATTTTAAACAGAAAATATATCAGACCGCTCCTATAGGAGTCGTCTGATCAGGGTCTGCTCCGTTTGCTTATGTTTCGCGGGGTAAAGTATTTTAACCAAGAGATGTCCTGTAGCTTATATGCCATATGTAGATCCCATGTACCTGTTTCATCCTTTTGTCCATGTGTGTATTTTCATTGCCCATTCCTCTAGATCCACCCCTGGTCATTTCATTTTCATCGTCTAACCAGTTCATCTAACCTTTCACCTTTCTATTTTTTACCGCCACTGTAATAGAATATGCGCACTTTGATATGACATCGAATGAATAGCTGACGCCTTGTTTCGTCTCTGAGAGAAAGTATCCTAAAGAGCGCCTTGTATTTATTACAGGTGCTGCCCCTTTGAATAGTCCTGGGAAGGTTTGAACCCGCGACTAACCCAAATATTGAGGGTTGTGCGGCGACGTATAATAAATCAGATTCCACAGTTTCTACAAGTTTAAAAAAGATCTTGTGTAGATATGCCATTTAGAATTTAAAAAAAAACCACGTTGATGATGTCATTATTTCCAACATGATTATTCAACAGGCAAAGGGTTGAAACTCAACACATTTGAATGTCAAACGGAAAGGAGTCTGATTAAGGGCTAGTTTCTGTGTATATGATATGGTTCTGTTTTTCCAAACAGTAAGGATTCACATGCTATTCCGGGTTACATCTCATACGTGTCCAAATTATTCGATAATCTGAGTACAGTAAATCTAGATAATCTGAGTACAGTAAATCTAGATAATCTGAGTACAGTAAATCTAGATAATCTGCACTTTTAGCAAAGAAGACCTGAGACTATTTAGGAAAGTGACTTCAAATGCAGGATGAAATTCACACAGAAAGGTTCTTTAGGAGCGTATATATGATTTGCACCCTGCATTTAATTTCGACCCTTTCCCTGTTTAATATTTATGTAAGAAATAATGCATATTTATTATATTAATCTTATATAATGGCATATGTACACAGGACCTTTTGACTCAGAAAGAAACATAAGAACCAGAGTGATTTTATACCATACGCAATCAGAACAGACCCTGATCGGACGGCTCCTATAGGAGCCATCTGATCTGGGTCTACTATGTTTGCAAATTCGTATAAAGGTGTTTATATAAGGGATATTATTAAAAACAAATAATGATACTGGTTTCACTGTCCGGATTAACCGCTGTGGGCTCGAATCCCGATCTGGGCATTTGGATTTTTCATGGGAGGATCTTCCTCCACCTGTAATCAGCTGGATGTCATGATATGACTGAAATATTGCGAAACTACGTAAACCCCGATAAAATCAGAAATAAGATTATCGAGGCTTTACATAATGAAAACAGACAAGGATTTCGAATGATGTAATACATGTACATAGAAGCGAATGTGTTAGTGCGACTTTGTTACAGGATTAACAGCAGTAAGTGTTGATGTGGATTTTCGTGTGACATCTCCTGTCTAACGTCTATTCGACTTTAGCCTATGAACGGTAAATTATTAAAGCCGTGACTAACTTTCAATACACAGGAGATATATGTAACGAGGATGACTCCTATAGGGAATAAATATATATACGACACAATAGAATTGAGAAAAACAAAATCAATTTCTGCACATTACACGGCCTAATAGCACAAAGCAGTTAACCTTTGTACACGGCACAATGGAATCCAACAGAACACAACAAAATTAACCTGTGTACATGACATGCTCCAACAGAATGAGCAAAACAAAATCAACTTCTGAACATGACACAATGAAATAGGATAGAGTAAAACAAAATCAGCCTCTGCACATGACGCGATGAAATAGAATAGAGTAAAACAAAATCAGCCTCTGCACATGACACAATGAAATAGAATTGAGTAAAACAACATCAGCCTCTGCACATGGCACAATGAAATAGAATAGAGTAAAACAAAATCAACCTCTGCACATGACGCGGTGAAATAGAATAGAGTAAAACAAAATCAATCTCTGTACATAATCAATCTCTGCACATGACACAATGAAATAGAATAAGAGTAAAACAAAATCAGCCTCTGGACATGACGCGGTGAAATAAAATAGATGAAAACAAAATCAGTATCTGCACATGACGCGGTGAAATAGAATAGAGTAAAACAACATCAGCCTCTGACAATGTCACGGTGAAATAGAATACAGCAGAACAAAATTCACCTCTGTACATGATCCAGTGAAATAAAAAAAAAGAGCAGAAGAAAATTACTGACTGCACATGCCATGGTGAAATAATATAGCGCAGAACCAGCTGGAACCGCATCTTACACAGTCCAATAGAATAAAGTAGAATGACATAAAAGTAAATTCATGACATGAATTACCAGAATAAATCAGAACAAAATTAAGCTCTGCACGTGGGATGGACCCACTAGAATAGAGCAGCACAGAATCTACATAGAGGTAGAAGTTGGACACTTCACAACGAGTTAGAGAAACGCATCTGGACATTCGAAGTAAAATGCCTGCACAAACCATACACTCACGGAAAACTATTGAATATGTTGGGGGGGGGTCATTAGGAGCCTTGTGGGCGAGGAAAGGTGACCGTAAAAAGTGGTCCCGTACTTCATTTTCAGTGTTTTTATAAGTTCTGGTCCTTCGGGATAATTAGTTTCGATGTTATTAGTTTTGTAAATTGTATATCGTTTAAGCCGGTGCTAGACGGGATGAGTAGTGTTGCGAGTTTAATATCTGCTCATGTACAGACTCAATAAAACCGAGTCTACAATTTTCTCTGTTTTACATTGCTGCTTTTGCTTTCAATTGATATCCTACTTTCAGAACTTTGTTTTCGTAAAGTAACCCAACGTGCCATCGTTCTACGAGGTATATTTGTAGGCAACACTGCATGGTTGACAATTTGTAAGAGTAGATTGTCTCTGATCTGCTCCGAGAGGCTACAGATAGAACTGGGTGGAGAAATGTCTCTTCTGATGCGCCCTTTAGATCCTCTATTTTTCAAGCAATGGAGGACAAGCTGCAATACAAGGGCGAGTAATATTACAGTAAGCTTGCTAAAGAGTGCATATACTTGTTTGCCTTTGGAAAACCAGACGTGATAATGAGTGTTGAGAAATATTCCCTCTAATGGAAATGTTCGCATGCGTGCATCTTCATTTACAGATTCATATACGTCTCTGAATAACAAAAGAAATTCATCATAACTTTTTGAACAATTGTTCATACTTGACGCGCACTGTTTGCAAATGTCAACGCATATTAATCATCGCGCCACGCTCAACTATCGTCATTTTCTAGACACAATACTAATGCCCCTGGTTTGATCAGTAAATTCTGTCTGAACGGGCATTTAGTAAAGATGAATTTACAGTTAAATCCTTTAAACCGTACGTTCAAATTAACCCATTTGCTCCCAGTGGATTCTTCCATGTTTATATATTGGATTAGTCCATTTTTAATTTATGGGATGCCTGGCCTAAATTTTAAATTTCGTTTTGTTTTATATTGAAATTCCTATCAGCAAACAGTGCAGACTCTGATCAGACGCCGCATTATGCGGCGTCTGATCAGAGTCTACACTGTTTGCCTTCGTCCCATATATGGGATCGTGGGAGCAAATGGGTTAACCGGTCGTTCAGACAGGAGGCAGTTTGCAGGGTGAAAGGCATACAGATATCTCCAAAAGGAGCTTTCGGCATGACTTTCACTCTGTATGACGCTGTTATCAGCCTAAATGACCTTAATCCTTCTTTACTAAAAGTTTGGTTTAAAGAGAAGGTTTGCTCTAGGTCTCCTTTTGCAGGTGACTGCTTTATACCGTATGACGTTTTGAAACCTTCTGTTAGGTGTTTCTCTATGACTTTCACTTTGTATTAAGATGTCACATGTTTTAATGACCGGCATTAATGATCGTCCGGTTTAGACAGGTATTTAATCCTTTCGGCGCCAAATTTATAATTGTCGTCTGCAATCCAATTTTGTTAAATAATTCGGTAAAATAAGGAAATAAGATAAATATAAATGCAAATTTCAAAGGAATAAAGCACATACAGTGGAGAAACTGTTATTCTTTCCCACTTAGTGCGTTTCAAACGCGTTTTAAACCCGTTTAAAACCCGTTTAGTATATTCACTTACAAACGCGTTTGTAAACGCGTTTAAACTCACTTATAAGTTAATCGTCAATATATTGTTCCACAGGGCATATTGGGTGTTTAAACAACGTTAATAATGGTAATTTCTCATTTTTTACTTTAAAAGTTCCTTATATATACCTAAAGTTGTGCGGATTGTGTTTTCTAAAGAGTTATATCTCAGTAGATCGTTAAATTAGACGATTTGTATTTCGTTTAAATAAACAGTGGTACTTTTTGTTCCAACCGAAAGGAATCGCACGATATGTACTTCTGCTTCGTTTTGAGTGGTAGAATGGTAATTTGTGCTGTCTATGGGT